>OX328105.1:20432393-20812393 GCA_946811185.2 Hippopus hippopus | reverse complement strand
GAAACACTGGAATATAGAAATAAGGGTACTAACTACTAACCCCTAGAGCGTCGAGTAAACCCAAAATGGACACTTTCAGTCTAGAAATAAAACTCACCTGACTAACTCTTTTACAACTGAATAAATAAATTGCATTTTCTCAAAGGCTAAAAATACATTTCCTCTGCAAGATCAAGAGACAGTTCGATCATAATCTAGAATATGGCAGTGGGCAGTGTAGATCAGAGATCAGACTGCACGTTCTGTGCAGTCTGATCTTGATCTGCATTGTCCACAAAAGCTCCTGGTGTCTATGATATGGAAAGAGCTAAAATATCAAGGCTGCTCTTGTCCAGACAATCTAGATCAAAGATCAAGACTTGCAGTCAGATCTGGTATTACTCTGGCCGAAAAGGCTACTACATTTGTGAAAGGCACTTTAATCAGGGATCGTATATACACATAAGATCCCTGCTTTAATACATGTAGTTAAAAAAACACCGATAATGATACTAGTTATGACGGTATACCGCTTATTACAGTGGTTTTGATATGGTGGTTTGTACACGTCCACTTATTGCATTGTTATGGTATTTTTCTTCAACTGGTAAGATCTACGTCTTTATCCTGTATTCTATGATATGAGGTTACTATGGTGACATATTTCTGCCGCGAGATACGAAATAACTATCATGATAAGTTTAGAAAACTATCGCGATAAATCAAAGTTTCCTGGAACTTTTATCTAGATAGGGATAAGTTTCCTGAAAAAAAATATCATGATAAACTTTGTTATCTAGAAAATTTTACATTTATCAGTAAATAATTTAACGCAAAATTTCTCAATCGCGCACAAAGCTGACATATGAGATAAAATTATCGTAATAGTTTCACCCGTTTCTCGATATCTATAAATAGAAAATTCATCATTTGGATGAACTCGGTAGTTTTTGACTTCACAAGATAGCAGTCAGTAAAACTTCGAATTATTTACAATTATTCCGTAACTGATAAATTTTGACCATAACTGAAATGAAAAGAAGTCTGTTAAACACAAAGACAACTCCAAATGTCTCCTACGAACAACTTTAAAGCCACTCAGGGAAAAGGAGAATTCATAAGGTTGTAGACGAAGATGTTCCGAAACCTTATCAAATTATAGATACCGTGGATGTCAGTTGTGGGCGCGAAAGCAAAACAAATTCATGATAACAGTTAGAATTATCATGATATTGTTATCCTGAAACCTTTTACTATCTAGATAATATTTCTAGGAAAGTTTGTTTTAACACTAAAGTGCTCTAAATTATCGCAATAGTTATCTCGTATCTCGTGACAGAAACATGCCACTATAGATTACGGCTACTTCAACAAGTTTTAAATCACAATTTCATACATGTTTTTATTTTTCTCTACGTCTAGATCCTTTTCAAACTAATAGATGGGTTAAACTGGTGCACTGATAAGTATTAATTTCTCTATACTTTACAATAAATGCCACCCTCCCGCTACCTCCCCAATCGGTACTTCGTGCCTCACTGTCTGTATGGATATTTTAATCCTGGCTACGCCTATGGGTGGCATACAATGTGAGAGGCGCCCTGGGAAAAGGGGGCTTAATGCATCCCCGTGTTGCATTTTACCTAGCAAGTTATTGCATCCATTTTGTCTAACAACTGACTAAATCATCAAATTTAAAATGGAGAAAATGGACCAATGCCAAAAAGTTTCGATCAAGGTCTGAATGCATGGATTGCGCAGGCTAACCTGGTCGGTACTTTTTGCAGACGCAATAAACCCTTTTTTCCACTAAGCATGACTCATAAAGGCCTACATGTACATAAAGGTTCAAGACAATAATACAGAACAACCCTTTTTGTGTTATCAGAAGATTTCTATAATTATTGTACAAGTGACACATTACCGCCGTGGAAGTATACCAGAAATCGTATTAAGCTACAAAACCTTTTACCGACCATACCATTTGCGTTTTCTAGTTACCCCACTTGCCACAAAATCACCAGTTTTAACGACAATGAGAAAGAAAGTTTTGAACACATTGTTGGAAATGGAGAAAATGCTGGTAACCAGCATTTTCTCCTTTTCTCACAATGTTTTCTACTCTTCGCAAAGCAGATTTAAATTTTTAACTCATACTTACGTGGTCGTCTGCAAATGCTTTGAATCTGGACTCCTCTAAAGTTTCGTCGTTAGGTAAAGATTTAACATGGAACAGTTATACATGTACATTTTTTATAGCGTTTAATGTCAGTTACGGTGGCATTTCTATCATTGTAGAAAGCAATGGTTTTTTTTTTTTTCTTAAATTCGCCATCTTTAACGTAATATATATCTGGTTGCAGAGAAGAATGATTAAAAAAAAAATCAGGTGCCTTTGATGCTCAGGTAAAAATCTTATTTATATCCATGCTTAGAGTGTCATATATTAATATACGGTTGAATAATCACCTATGTTAAAATTATGTGAAAAATCTGTCGTACGCAACTTCCCGTTTTTTCCACCTCGGTAAAAATCTTTTATTAAGTGTATTTAAACACCAATAAATACGCCTCAAAGCGTTTCAGAGGATTTTTTAACACAAATCTTCTGTAAAAATGTGACAGACGATCGTCTCATGGTCTTACCTGTTATTGCCCCTTCTTCAGTCGACACGTGGTATAAATAAATTCAGCCTTTTGCAATGTTCTGTAAGCTTTACCATACAACATTTTTTTGGACTTGTATAATTTGACAGCCTTAGCAGACGACAGAATAAATGTTGCCCATATGATGAAATTTGTCTCTTAAATGAGTAGAAAACACTGTGGGAAACGGAGAAAATGCTGGTAACCAGCATTTTCTACTTTTCCCACAATGTTTAAAAAAAAAAAACCTTTCCCTGGCCGTTAAAACATGGGATTATGTGGTAAAGGGTTGAGAAATAAATGCACCGCAAATGATATTAGGTTACCGATTAGAATCAAGTACTGGGTGACCTGCAGGTTCAAATCGCCGGTCCCTTACACTCCCTTGGGTTGGATCTACACCGTTTGAAGAAGCTGTTGCACTTAATCATTCGACCATAAGGAAGACGGCTTTTGAAAACATTGTATGAAAATGAGAAAATGACGGTAACCAGCATTTTCTCCATTTTTTTCCCCACAATGTTTTCTACTGTTTCATGGACAGCTATCTCCATTGGAGCAACATTTAATTTGTCGTCTGCAATTCTTTAGATTTTGACAAGTCCAAAATTTTGTCGGTACAAAGTAAACAGTTCTATAAGTCACGATATTTATACTGAATGACTGAATCGTGTTTCAATACACTTTCAACAATATTTCAGTCATACTACAGTGGTAGCTCACTATTCCAATCTTTCGAGGGATTTACAAGAACACGGATGAGATTTTGACCAGTCCAGGTACAAGTGCCGCCAACCAGGATCGAACAAAGAATGATTTTCACATTTAGATATAAGACCGTCACCACAAAGCCAAGGCACCGGGACTTAACAACGCATATGGGAGTTTGCATTTAAATAGTTTATAAAGGTGCTTTTCACTGTTCTCAACATTATTTCAGTTATATTGCGGCGGCCATGCTTTCCTGCGGTTTCTTTTCCAGCAGGACTTCACGCGTTTTTCCCATGCCATCTATTGCTTTCCCACATAAACATCGTCAAAACGATGCTCAGCGGCCAGATAGGGATACATCCTTTCGCAATGACTATCTTCATTCCAGGGAAAGAAAATGGTCAAGCTTGTGATTCGCACCACCGACCTCCTGATTTCAAGTCCTCTACGTTACCGACTAAGTTGCTAAGCTCGGCAAAACAAAGGGAGTACCCTAATTTTTACACATTTTAAATCAGCCATGCCCCGTGGAAAGGAGTTTAATGAAACTGTAAATAAGGTTCGACCCATGTCAGCCTGCGCGGTGCGCGCAGGCTGACATGGGTCGAAACTTTTTGTTATTTGCAAATTTTCTGCATGCCCAAGGACCATTCTGTCTTATGATTCAGTCGCTTGTTCGACAAACTTGACCATATAGATCCATTATTATGAGATGATTTTCTTGGTATAATGCATCACGGAGATACATTAAGCTCCCTTTTTTCAAAGAGCACGGCAAAAATATGGGGTAAATAGCTACCTCCTTGTAACACGATGTACTTGTTTTCGTCCTCTTCTCCTTTGAAAAGAAAACCGATTAAAAAAAAAATATGTATTAAAATTCTTGTATAAAATAACGCCATTGATTTCTTTCCCAACCCGGAAGATTGGTACCAGGCAAACCCAGACCAAGTAAACCATCAAACCCTTTACCACACTATTCCGGCTTTTTTTTTTTTCACGACCTAGATTCCCAACCCGGAAGATTGGTACCAGGCAAACCCAGCCCAAGTAAACCATCAAACCCTTTACCACACTATCCCGGCTTTTTTTTTTTTTTTTTTTTTCACGACCTAGATTGATTGATGGATTGTTTGGCGTTTAAGGCCGTTTTCAATATTATTTCAGTTATATTGCTGCGGCCAGTGCACCTATCGATGCCTTCCTGGAGTCTCTTTTTACCAGTACTCCCCACAATTTTCTTTCCAAGCCACTGGCTGCTTTCCCACATAACCATCGTCGAGAAATAAGTCAGCGGTGGGAGAGGAATGAATTCTGTCGCAATGACTATCATCAATCCTCGGAAAGAAATTGACCCAACCAGGGATCGAACCCACGACCCCCCTGTCCCGAAGTCCTGCACGCTACCGACTCAGCTACCAGGGCTCGGCTTCGCGACCTAGAGGAATAAAGCAAGCTTGCAAACATCGTACTAAAAGGTGAAAACGTGGATAACTAGCATTATCTCCTTTGACAACAGTGTTTTCTGTCTTATGAAATCCCACAATTTAATGATATTCAATGGTTTGTCGTCTGCCAATGCTTTGAATTTGGATGAGTCTAAAGCTTTGTCGTCTGGTAAAGAATTTGTCCCTTTAAGTCATTCAATCTTTTCTAAAGAATCCTGCGTTTTAACGACCCTTGGGAAGAAAACATTTTCTCCATTTCCCACAATGTTTCTTACCATTTCAAAGACAGAAATCATTTGTTGAGCTATATTTGATTTGTTATCTGCAATTGCTTTTAATTCGGTAGAGTGCAAAAATTTTTGTAATCTGGTAGAGAGTTAAATCTGCAGCAGACGACCTTGACCTTATATCCCTGTGAAATAGGGATGATCAAAGTACACTAAGGTAAGATGTTATTGAGCCGTGCACTGGCAAAAAGGGGTAAAATGGATCTCCGTGATGCATCTTACCAAGAAATGGCATGTTAAAATACACTGGGTGAGACTATGGATCGTGGAAATACTTCTTTTTAATTGAAAATAGCTTTGCCCGCTCATAGCCTTCTATTGGCGCAATGACATACACAAAATTTGTCTACTGACCGCTTGGTCCCGGACTTTTTCGTTCCAAAACCAGTTCGTCCCTGGGCTTGTTCATCCCATGATTCCGCGCTACTCCATTTGATTGTGCATGAATATTTATAGATCAAAATAATTGATTTGTAATGTTGGGAATTAGATCTTTACGGCCAAAGATATCTCAAAATCACAGTTTTCAGGTACAAACTTAATATTTACATGGTTTCTCTCTCTACCCATCATGCATCCTACTGTGAAGGGGAAGTTACTTCCGACTCCTCCTGAATGATCAAAGGGAGACTACCGATACACAAATAATCCTAATTTGTCATGAGTACTCCCCCTTCAATCAAAAAGGTATCAATTTGCCGAGTAGGTTGACTTTCAAGCCAATATATGAACAATATTTCTGTTTTTCTTTCAAATTATTAATTCCACACAATGGCTTCCTTGACAAATGCCACTCCAGTGTTTTCAACGCTTTGATTTTTTTTTTAACTTTTATAAATTCCTTTTCATCTTTATTTCACTTAATATGCTGTCTGCATACCTTAAACAGATTTTAGAATAAAAAAGAGAGGGAGAAAAAAAAAGAGGAAAATAGTTTTCGATTGAAATATTAGGTCGTAAATTTAAACCACACCTTGTTGTACACTAAAACTTTACTCATTAACCATCAGGCTGCTAATTACGACTCCGACTGACCTCTTGCGGACAGTGTAGATCAAGATCAGACTGCACGTTCTGTGCAGTCTGATCTTGATCTACACTGTCCGATAAGGATATATTTCCCCCCAACACAAATTATCTTTGAATTAACAAAGTTTGGGTTTTTAACCCTTATCCTGCTGAAAATAGTAAAGTGATACTTTAAAGCAGATACTACAAACCCAAATTTTGTTAATTCAAAGGTATTCGTTATGGGAAATTAGGTCCTTATCGGACAATTTAGATCAAAGATCAGACTGCACGTTCTGTGCAGTCTGATCTTGATCTACACTGTCCGCAAAGGGTCAGGGAATCACGCTTAGCAGCCTACGGGTTAAAATTGGCTTAAAATTTTCGTTTCATTTATTTTGCAGATTAAGGGTTAACTGCTAAACAAATGAGCGACGACGCTCTGGAAGTAAAAATGGTTGATTGTACTGTATGGTGTTTAACGCCGTTTTCAACATTATTTCAGTTATATCGCGGCGGCCAGGCACCTATGCATGCTTTCCTGGAGTCTCTTTTACCAGTACTCCGCACAATTTTCTTTCCAAGCCACTGGCTGCTTTCCCACATAATCATCGTCGAAACAATGGTCAGCGGTGGAAGAGGAATGAATCCTGTCGCAGTGACTATCATCAATCCTCGGAAAGAAATTGGCCGAGCCAGGGGTCATAGCCAGGGATCGAACCCTGGACCCCGTGTTCTCAGGTCCTGCACGCTACCGACTGAGCTACCGGGGTTCGGCTGGAAGTAAAAAGGTTTTACTCTTTGCCAAACGACAAAATTTAATAGTTGTCCAAATTGAAGGCATCTGCAGACAACAAAATACATGTGACTAAAAAATTGAAATTGTTTTTGGAAGGGTAGAAAACATTGTGGGAAAAGGAGAAAATGCTGGTTACCAGCATTTTCTCCTTCTCCCACAATGTTTTCAAAAGGCTTCTTTCTCAGGGTCGTTACACAAATATGCACAGGCCAACAAGGGTCAAAACTTTTGCTTTATGTAAATTCTGTGCACTCTACCTCATGATATAGTTGGTTGCTAGACAAAATATATTTTAGGGATATAACTCTTTACCAAACGACAAAATCTTAGACTAGTCCAAATTGAAAGCATTTGCAGACGACAAAATAAATGTGACTAAAGAATTGAAATTGTTTTTGGAAGGGTAGAAAACATTGTGGAAAAAGGAGAAAATGCTGGTTACCAGCATTTTCTCCTTTTTCCCACAATGTTTTTCAAAAGGTTTCTTTCCCAGGGTCATAAAACTCGGGATTGTTTGGTACAAGGTTTAATACATCTCCGTGATAATGAAATCAGGCGATTCATCATATATTTATGGATCCAGAAAATCCATTTTGTCTAATATCCGACTGAATCTGTGGGTAGAATGGTCCTTTGACATGCAGAAAATTTGACTATAGCAAAAGATTTCGATCCAAGTCAGCCTGAGCGTACTCCACAGGCTGACAAGGGTCGATACTTTTTGCAGATTCATTAAAAATACTAAAATTAAAAGAAAATGTCCAACAAATGAAAAAAAAAACCGCAAATATTGAGATTTCCAAGTAGAGTTTGACATGAATTGGCACTTGAGATATTTATATTTTCTTTTAAATAAGCCATGGAAAAACGTTAATAAGGGAGCCTTTGGTGCTCTTTATAACCTTTTTTACATCGACGAGTTTAACAAAATATTACCTCAAAAGCCAACGGAAGTCTCATCCTTTTCTATCAAATAATTGTATCTCAAGCATTTCAGTCCATGAGGCCGACATGTGTATTGCAATTTACACGATGCCTATTCGCATCTTTTACAAGTGTGTACATCACAGACAGAACAGAGACACTTGCATTTTTTTAAATCTAAAGATAAAATTCTCGGCTTTGTTTCGATCACTTATTTCGACAGTTAACTTTACAGAGAAATCTGTGTCAGTGATGTTTTAGAAATGAGGCATGTGATTACAGAGCACTGACTAAATACGACACTATTTTGATTCTCTCAAACGCGTGTAAGATAAGAAAATTCGTAATGACCGTAATACAATACAATACAATACAATACAATACAATACAATACAAAGTGTTACTGCCTGAAACATCATTACAATATTTAAAGTAAGAAGAAATCATATGTAAGAAAACAGAAAACATGAATTTGCCGTAGAAGGTAGCATTACGAGAACATACACGTACAGGTAACAACAGATATCACATTCTACGAAGAGAAGCAAAGTAAATAAATTTAGACACATTACTGATAATGAAGTTTGAGTTTTTTGACATAAGGTTTATGAGTTTTTGAATTGTCGGCCAAGTAAAGAAGTATCGTTTAATGTATTTATTTCATAAGTCTGCGTATTTTGGACGTATTAATAAGAAGTGATATTCGTTTTCAGTCATATATGAATTACAATTTCTACAAATTCTTTCATTTGTTGGGATATTTAAATGTCTTCCTATTTCGATTTGTAATTTATGTAATGATGATGATTACACTGAAAATAAGGGTAGTTTTTGTGATAAAATTGAGGTAAAGTTTGCACACAATCCCATTTAAACTGCAAAGCAATTAGGTTCAGAAAAAAAAAACACACACACACAAAAAAACATTTAAGAAGAAATTTGATTTTCTGTGAGGAAAAAAAAAACGTTTATGAGTGGTGTGCTTTAATTTGTTATATTATATTTCATGTGTCTTTTTTTAGAAATGTTATGGGTAAAGAAATGTCGTAATTTAAGCTGGGGGGAATTATTTCCCCGTCACAGTGAATATTTTCCTCCTGCCGAAACTCTGGAACTACTTTTTTAAGTTTTTTAAGTTTTAAAAGTGGCATTCGTTGACAAAATAATCAGAGGAATTATAATATATAATTTATTTCATGAGCTTGTGGTTAATATGGGGAAATATTTGCCTCAAAAGGGAAAGGTCCGCGAGAATAACTCGTGCCTTACGGCACTCGTTATTTTCGCATACCTTTCCCTTTTTCGGCAAATATTTCCCTATATAAAAACAAGCTCATGAAATAAACTCTATTTATCTACCCCGAGAAAAAATACTTCCAAAAACGTTGTGAGAAAAAGGTTACCAGTATTTTCTCCTTTGCCTACATCGTTTTCTACTCTTTTATCCTTTTACGAACGATTCCAAGTTTTCAATACCCCATAGAGAAAGGCTTCTGAAATCATTGTGGGAAAAGGAGAAAATGCTGGTAACCAGCATTTTCTCCTTTTCCCACAATGTTTTCTACAATGTTAAGGGCAAATACCCTCTTTACGTCGTCTGCAAGTGCTTTAAATATTTCGACAAGTCTAAAATTTTGTCGTGTGGTATGTAAAGACTTAAAGAAAAAAAAAGTAAAATTCTATAGTTGTTACAGCAATCGACTCGTCACATGAAAATTCATATTGGGTGGTTGAAAAATTTTGTTGTTTTGTAGCGAGTGAAATAATACTGATTTCTGATTTATAAGATTTAAAAGGTCAGAAATTAACATTTTAGAAATTAAACATTTCCACGAAAGCAGCGAGTAAGTCTCTACCATGTAATTATCCCTTTCACAGGAATATGTGGGCACATTACAATTGCAGTAGATATACAACATGATGTTAATGCGTTCCTGTAGTTGCGAACTTTGGAGAACATTGTGGGCAAAGGACGAGTTGTTTCAGAGTTCAGAGCCAGTTTCTACATGCAATTGTTTCTTTTCCACACAACGATATCCTTGTTATGGTGGAGTGGCTTCCATCTTTACATGTGGTGTTGTATATGCATGCCTCCTCGTTTTCGAAGACTTAGAGCATCTAAGAAAGACGGACGTGAAACACTAGGAAATAGTTCTGTTTTTTACAAAGTTAAAATGTTGCAAAATGTTTTTGAGAGATTTCTGCATCTGTCGCGATGTTTTTGCTCACCTCTATACACACACAAAAAAAAAGCGTTTATGTCATTCTTGTTTTTCATTTTACGCGTACCTCGCTCTTGTAGTATGGGCCGGGGGCCTTTGATACTGAACTATTTATTTCATTATATCTTATTATCTTGTCCTATTTATTTTGTTTCATCTCGTCCTGTCACATCTCATCCACCCTATCCTATCCTATCCTATTCTAAATATTTGTTTTTGTCCATTTTTTGCAACATCATCAATTGGGTGTCTAAACTTAGCCCCTTACAAGTCAATCCCGGTTTTTAAAGACCTTTAGGCAAAGGACTTTCGAAAACATTGAGGGAAAAGGAGACAAGAGGGCCATGATGGCCCTGAAGTCGCTCACCTGAGCCTTTTGATCAAACATGACCCATTTCCAATCTCTTCAGAGATATTAAGACAAACACTCTGACAAACACTCATTAGTACTGGGTTTACAAATATGACCTCTAGAGTGCACATAAGCTTTTTCTAGAATTTGTCTCAGCGGCCTACTTAACATTTAGAAATTATCCAGACATACATTCCAACAAACTTTCATGAGTATTCGTGAGAAAATGTGGCCTATAGGGTGTATAAAAGGTTTTTCCGAGATTTGACCTAGTGACCTGGTTTTATTATTCAACATGACCCATATTCATACTAGTCTAAGACATTATCAAAACAAACATTCAAAGCAAATTTCAAGATTATTGGACTGAAAATGTGGCCTCTAGAGCGTACACACGGTTTTTCAAGGATGAAACTTGGTGACCTAGTTTTTATTCCACGTGACCCATTTTCAAACTCATGCAAGATATCATCAAGACAAACATTCTAACAAAAGTTTAAAGAATATTAGACTGTAATTATAGTACAAAAGGTTTTTCCGAGATTTGACCTTGTGACCTAGTTTTTTTCCAACATGACCCATTTTCATACTAGTCTAAGAAATTATCAAGACTAACATTCTGACCGAATTTCAAGATTATTGGACTGAAAATGTTGCCTCTAGAGCTAACATAAGGTTTTTCTAAGATTTGACCTGGTGACCTAGTTTTTGACCTGACATGACCCATCTTCAAACTCATCCAAGCTATCATCATGACAAACATTCTGACCAACTTTAAAGAGCATTGGACTGAAAATGTGGCTTCTGGAGCGTACACAAGGTTTTTCAAAGACTTAGTTTTTGACCCCACATGGCCCACTTTCGAACTTGTCTGCGATATTATCAAGACCACTATTCTGACCAAATTTCAAGAGTATTGGACTGAAAATGTGGCTTCTGGAGCATACACAAGGTTTTTTTCAGATTTGACCTAGTGACCTAGTTTTTGACCCAACATGGCCCGTTTTCAAATTTGTGAGAGATATCATCAAGACAAACATTCTGACAAACTTTCAAGAGTGTTGGACTGAAAATGTGGCCTCTAGAGCGTACACAAGGTTTTTTTAAGATTTGACCTAGTGACCTAGTTTTTGACCCGACATGAACCATTTTCAAACTCGTCTGAGATATCATTAAGACAAACATTCTGACCAACTTTCAGGAGTATTGGACTGAAAATATTGCCTCTAGAGCGTACACAATGTTTTTCTAAGATTTGACCTGGTGACCTAGTTTTTGACCCAACATGGCCCATTTTCGAACTCGTCCGAGATATCCTCGAGGCAAACATTCTAACCAAGTTTCATGAGTATCAGACTAAAATGTGGCCTCTAGAGCGTACACAAGATTTTTCTAAGATTTGACCTGGTGACCTAGTTTTTAACCCGACATAACCCATTTTCGAACTCGTCTGAGATATCATCAAGACAAACATTCTAACCAATTTTCAGGAGTATTGGACAGAAAATGTGGCCTCTAGAGCGTACACAAGATTTTTCTAAGATTTGACCTAGTGACCTAGTTTTTGACCCGAGATTACCTATTTTTGAAATCGTTAGAGATATCATCGAGGCAAACATTCTGACCAAGTTTCAGGAGTATTGGACAGAAAATGTGGCCTCTAGAGCGTACACAAGGTTTTTCTAAGATTTGACCTAGTGACCTAGTTTTTGACCCGACATGACCTATTTTCGAACTCGTTCGAGATATCATCGAGGCAAACATTCTGACAAACTTTCAGGAGTATTGGACAGAAAATGTGGCCTCTAGAGCGTACACAAGATTTTTCTAAGATTTGACCTAGTGACCTAGTTTTTTACCCGACATGACCCATTTTTTGAATCGTCCGAGATTTTATTGAGACAAACATTCTGACCAAGTTCCATGAGTATCGGACTGAAAATGTAGCCTCTAGAGCGTACACAAGGTAAAAGTTGACGACGGACGACGCACGACGCACAACGCACGACGGACGCCGGATACAGCACGATGACAAAAGCTCACCATGAGCACTTCGTGCTCAGGTGAGCTAAAAATACTGGTTAACAGCATTTTCTACTTTTCTCACTATGTTTTTAATACCCTCAAATACAATGTTTTCCCTTTGAGTCATACTGATTTTGTCGTCTGCAAATGCTTTCGATTCTACAGTTTTGTCACAGAGCTACAGCAATTAGAGTTTAGATGATAAATTGGCAAAGATGTCAATGCTTCCGTATTGCTCATCCATTTGTATGTTACGATAAACAGTGACTTCGTTGGTTTTTTTTTTCACAGTAAATTACCAAACCTTTGAAGAATTTTTTTTCCCTCACAAAACACGTTACACGATAAAGATCAGCTTTTCTATTTCCAATTTGGTCCACTATGAATACCATACTTATGCCTAATTGCCTCTCTGTTAAGAAAGCAAGACAAAGATTTGGATTCACATCCGTGTTGTCTGATCTCTCTCATGCTCTCTTCCAAACCTCACCATATTTTTAAAGCAACACTGTTCTAATTCGGACTAGATAAGAAAACATTGTGGGAAAAGGAGAAAATGCTGGTAAATCGATCATAAACACGTATTGCAAGAGGTCACACCGATGCTAAAGACTGTTTAACATGTTTCACTGTACTCTATGAAGATCGGGAGCAAACTAAAAACATTGAAAAGCGGGAAATTTGTTATTCTATCCAAAAAAGTCGACATATCTCCCTGTAAATCGGAAAAACGAATGTTATTTACATGTGGAGATATTGTGTGATGTCCGTGGTTGTGAGGTAGAGCGTCGGCCTCGTAATCATAAGGTCCTGAGTTCATTACTTGGCAGAATCCTCCGAAAAATAAAGTTGAAGTATCACTATTTGGGATTTTACAATTAGCTTGAAAGTTTCATTTAACTTGTTTAGCAGGATAAGGGTTAGCATGTATTCTTCTGCCATTGACTAGAACCTTGATAAATAGAGGGTGTTATATTAGTGATTATGTATTATCATTTTTATCAAACGAGCTGACTAAAATTGTATGACGCAAGGCTTGGCGAGCATCAAATACATTTTAGTCAACGAGTTTGATAAAAATCTCAAGGCTCTAGTAATATATAGAACCGGGACCAAAAAAAAATAATACACTTGTGTACTATCAAAAATAAGTCATGGCTTTAATACACTGCCGGAGGTGGTTTTATGTGACACTAGTAAACCGCTCTTACACAGACCGTCAGACTGAAAAAATCGCCATACTTTTCAATGGAATTAATGAAATTTACCTATACTGTATACACAGCATCGTTTACATTTGGTCGCTATTGAGCTTTTAATCATTCTACTTCAGTATGAAAATCTTATCATATATGTATATTATGGAACAGGGCAAAACAATATTTGGTAACTAGTTTAGAAGCCTAGGTCCAGCAGGCGCCAACTACATTTTTTTCAACACTCCTGATTGCGGTCTCCTAATCACGGTCTATATCGATCTGTGGCAATAATCCGTTTTCTGATCCATGATTATGGCCATTATTTTCAGAAAGTAGCGGAAGGAAAGTATGCCAAATTTTGTCTCATTTCAGTAATTCATAAGCAACAATTTATTTTTGACGTTTTTTCTTTCACATTTTATATTTAAAAAAAAATTGTCACGTAAAAAGCTATAAATATCCACGTGAGTAAGTACTACGCAAAAACTGATTTTCATGGATGACCGACTACAGGATGTTTGTTATACATGTACTTTACGATGTTTTATGAAACACACCTAATTTTACCACAAAAAAAGCTTGCTAACACATAAAACCATACTAGACATTTTAACACAACTCCCACCAGTATTTATCTCTTCACCAGACGACAATTCTTTTTGTCTGCCCAGACTGAAAGTAATGGCATACGACAAATTTAGACTGGCTCAAAAAAAGGTGATTTGTTTTTATTCGTCCAGTATATTCTATAATGGACAAATCTAACTGGTAAAAATATTTTTAGCAACACGCCATTATTTCAAAGCTGGTGTTAAAATTTCATTGACTAATCAGATTCGTTTAATTTGCTCACTGCGGTGTTAAAATTTCCATCTCATGGTGGGAAGAGAAAAATACTGTCCACCTTCAAAGTTTCAATCGTTATTACTCCTTTAACACTTTCCGTACCATAGACGACACCAGAAGCTTTTGTGGACAGTGTTGATCAAGATCAGACTGCACAGAACGTGCAGTCTGATCTCTGATCTACACTTCCACTGCTATATTTTAGATTATGACCAAACCGTCTCTTGATCTTGCAGGGGAAATGCATTTTTAGCCTTTGAGAAAATGCAAATTTATCTATTCAGTAGTGAAAGAGTTAACCCATTTGTATCGTATGTACCAGATAGACGATGAGTTGTCGCAGAACACGATAAAAGTAACTATGATTTCCATTCGAATTAATATATATATAAAATACTGAACGGCAGGTAGTACAGTTGGACACATAGTCCTATCTACACTGTTTTAGGTTACAGAGGGCGAAGATTGCCACAAAAAACAAGCGCTTGTGCTTCAGAAAGACCGTACAATTTTCGCTTGTGGTACGACTTCTTTGATTATACAGGCGTAAATTTAGTCATATGATAATTGCACCATACGACTGTTGGTAAATAATAAGCCCCGGAAGGCTGATTCAAAACTGGTGTTTGCATTAATGGGTACCATGCACATCTTACTTCTCCTTCGAGGCTTGTCAGTTGTTCTGAGGTTTTTGTAGTCGGCTAGCGTGTTCATCGTACGATACAAAGCAGTTACTTGTATCGAACAAAACTGACCACGGTCAATGAACCCAAATTTAACTTGTAATTCACAACCTGTATTTTATCTGTATTTTATCTGTCCACAACTTCTCTAGTCAACAAAAGCAAAGTAGATTTATAACCCTAGATACCCTGTCACCATGTCACAGATCGTATCAGTCACAAATTTTACTGTGGATTCTTTATCAAATAATCCCATAGGCTTATTTTAACTACCTAGTTGAAAGGGGCTTTTGAAAACATTATGTGAAATGCATTTTCTCCTTTCTAACATTGTTTTCTACCCTTGCATAAACAAATGCCCGTCCTGTCTACCATTTAAGCAAGATTTGAGTACTCCTAAATAACTTGCTTAGTACAACTCGGGTAGTTTTTTTTTTTTAGAATATTCCTTTCTACGTTTTGAAATAAGAAACTACGTTATCCCGATTTTGGGATTATAGAAACACTATCACCCGTAGTTTCGTTTAATCTGTAACTAGCCTGGGTTCCAGTCCGGTCATTTTTTTATGTATCAGGCTGATACCCAAGCTATCTGTAACCGACATAGTTCAAAAGGCGGAGATTTATCAGCAAACCCCGAGTTTATGGATACCACTTTCCATCATAGCCTTTTATGGCGACATTTTCATTTAGAATTACTTGTGTGAACGGTGTGGATCGAGATCAGATCTTCGTTAATTCTTCTCTTTTATTTTTTTCGATATTCGCACACACGATTGTACACCACGATCATCTTTTTTCTTCATTTCTTGCGAATTTCATTTACCGAGAATTCATCTCTACCTTAAGCCTTAGACTGCTTCGTGCTACTCATGTGCTTTTGTGGCCAGTGTAGATCAAGATCAGACTGCACGAAATGTCCAAATGGCCAATATGACTGGCAATTTAAGTATTTAATTTTTAAGTATTTGAGCCATGCTCTGGAAAGAGGGGATTTAATGCACCTTTGTGATGTATGATATACCAAGAATGTCATCATATAATTATGGATCCATAAAAAAAATCCATGTAGTCTAAGAACTGACTCCATCATGAGGTAAAATGGTCCTTTGACATGAAGAAAATTGACCTGTAGTAAAAAGCTTTGTCTCAGGTCAGCCTGCACAGACTGCGCTGGCTGACCTGGTTCGACACTTTTTACAGATGGATTAAGCCCCCTCTTCCCAGAGTATGGCCAATTTACTCTTTACCGCACAATGCCGACTTTCAACGACCCTGGAAAAGAAGTTTTCGAAAACATTGCGGGAAAAGAAGAAAATGCTGGGAACCAGCATTTTCTCCTTTTCCCACAATGTTTTCTACCATATCAAAGAAATATTGCACCATTTGAGCCACACTGAAATTGTCGTCTGCAAATGCTTTCAATTTTGACAAGGTTTAACTTTTGTAGTCTGGTAAGGGGTTAAAGTTTGGCTTTATTTGATCTTCAACTGTATGAGGAGAGAAAAATTTGAAAAAAAAAATATTTACAGAGTTACACAAGAAAAAACTCGCGTATTCGTATGTTTATTTGTTTGTATCGTGTTCAACACCGTTTTCAAAATCATTTCAGTTATATCGCGACGGCCAGTGCACATATCCATGTTTTCTTGGGTTTTCTTTTACCAATACTTTGCACGAAACTCTTCTCAAGCCCAAATGTGTGCTTTCCTACATTATTGTCGTCGAAACAATGATCAACGGAGAGAGAAGAAAGGATTCTGTAGTAATGACTATCATCAGTCCTCGGACAGTAATTGGCCGAGCTTGTGATTCGAAACAGAGACAGCTAGATTCCAGCCCTATAAGTTATCAACAGAGCTGTCTTAGAACCACGTGTGTTAGAACTACGTTTGTATTAAAACGGTTTTTTGCACTAAAATTTTCAACTTTGCTTTGTTCCTTCAATATTAACCATATACAGTGTATACGAACATATATGGATGACTTTAAACCAAAAGTTAATAAGAAAGATCATGAAAGGTGAAAAAAATAAAAAGAAATTTGAAAACCTTGTTGCGCATTAAAAGGACGTTTGTTGTAAAAGTGGTTGGAATAGAGAACAGCATTTGTAAAAAAAAAACGGCTCTTTGTAATAAAATTTTCAACCTCACTGTATTCCTTCATTATTCACCCAAACAGTTCTCCGCCTTTCCACCTTTCACCTTTCCACCATTCATGGTGTTTCTGGTAACTTTTGCGTTAAAATAATCCACATATACATGTATCCGTTTTGAAGTATGTGGGTTAATATTGGAAGAATATGGCGAAGCTGAAAAATTTATTGCAAAAAGTCGTTTTATTACAAAAGTGGTTCTAACAGAGCTGCCTGGCTCGGTTCACATGTTCGTACTCTAAGTTATTGGTAAAGGTTTGGGCTGGTACCGAAGTAAGTCTGTACGCCCACGAATGGGAAGATATTTATGGATATTTCAATCTACGTACGTGAAAACTCATTATGATTAAACAGAAGCGTCTTTAGAATATATAATCGAGTTTGAACCTTTTAGGCGTTTTATGTGAGAACATGAGCTTTTTGCGGACGGCATAGATCAAGATCCAAGATCAGACTGCACAAAATGTGCAGTCTGATCTTGGATCTATACCTTCCGCTTATTCAGTCAAGCCTGGGAAATGAAAGACAATCTATGTTTCAGTGGGTTGTTTTTTCTAGTCGTCGAAAGGGATTGAGTTAAGGGGAAAAAAAAATGGGCGCTGGAAGGGTTGACCGTGGCTATGAATTAACCGTTATCCTGCTATATAATTTAAATGAAACTTTTAAGCCGATAGTAAAAATCCAAATTCTGCTATTTCAAAGGATTTTTTTTTTAGGAGGTGGGGATATGTCCTTATCGGACAGTGTAAATCAAAGATCAGACTGCACATTTTGTGCAGTCTGATCTTGATCTACACTGTCCGCAATAGGTCAGTGAGTCGCGCTTAGCAGCCTGAGGGCTAACCCTTAGAATACTTGGTACAAAACAAGGCGTTTTAGAGGGCTTTTTATTGGTTTTTATGCAGCTTTCAACAGTGTTTCAGTCATATCACGGTTACAGCTCACTCACAAATATCTACAGAATGTCATCAGTACAAAGCCGAGGATCTGCAATCTGAAATCGAGGAACCATTTATTTTCTATGTCGGTATTCAACAACTAATTGCGATAAATCTCTCAGTCTTATTCACAAAAATGTTCTTAATTTCAAAGGAATGCAATTTTTGATTGGCTAAGCGATGACTTAGCCAATAAAAATGCGTTTCTTCCTAAGTTTAGAATAAAACTTAAGATGGTTGCTAAACAAGGTCCCTAATTGCAGATCCAAGGCCTTTACCAACTGAGTCTTTGAGGATTGGGTGAGGTCACATAAATCATTGATTAGTTGATTGTATGGTGTTTAACACCGTTTTAAACATTATGTTAGCAATATCCCGGCGACTATTGCATCTTTCCGTACTTGGACATTTTCTTTAACCAGCAATGCTGGTTTGAATACCCCGCTTGGTCAATTTCTTTCCAAGGACTGATCATAGTCATCGCGACAGGATTTATTCTTCTCTCACCGCTGATCTTTGTTTCGATAATGGTTATGTGGGAAAGCAACCAGTGGCTTGGGAAGAATTCTGTAAGAATTACTGGTAAAAGAAACCCCAGGAAAGCATTGATAGATGCACTAGTCGCCGCGAAATAAAACTGAAATACTGTTCAAAACGGCGTTAAAACAATACAAAGAAATTTTACAACTTACCACAGTAGAGTTGCATTCATCCACGACAGCATCTTCACAATGGATTTTGGTGGAAAAGTCGTCCAATATCCTTTGGAGATCTGCAATGGCTATCGTGTTTGTTGTGATATTGTACATCTCTTTAATTTCTTCAAAAGGGTCGATTTCTGTCTCATGGTGCTCGTGTGCGCCGTGATTGTCACAATGTACCCAAGCCATCAAGAGGAGAAGTACGCTCAGAATCCTGAATCCATTGACCGCCATGGCTGTCTTTTTTTGCGTAAATGACGCAGTTAAAAGTTGGTAAACACAGGTTTTTTTCACTAACTTTCAAAGAGTTCTTTACCCGAAAAGCGCCGCCGCAGATATGTGAAATAAAGGCGTCTTTGTTGCGGTATTGGACAAGGTTCCGGCTTATGGTTATAAAGGTACTACCACTAGTATCACGCGTTTTAACACATACCCGGAGCTAGCTTTTCCAGAATGTGACTTCCTAAAGGGGGGGGGGATAATACTGAACCCTTTGACGAGCTTAATAACAATTTCCTTGACGAGTTTAGTAAAATTTTATTTCAAAAACCAATGAATGTCAGATTCTTTTTATCACATAACGATATTTCACGAAATATAGATCAGATGATGGAAAACCATTTATACATGCACCCGCGGTAATACCCATAAAACACATTCACTTCTATGAAATACGTACAAAATGACGTCAAAAATGACGTCACACAAATACGATATCAAACGTGTATAAGATAAGAAAATTTGTAATGGGTATATTACACTGAAAACAAGGGAGGTTATGTGATAAAAAATTTTACGATCCTTGGACAAATAGGCCTTTTAAAAACAATGTGGAAAAAGGAGAAAATGCTGGTAACCAGCATTTTCTCCTTTTCCCACAATGTTTTCTACCCTTCGAAAATATGAACCTCATCCATTGTTTGATTTTTCGTCTACAATTACTTTAAATGTGACAAGTCTTAAAACTTTGTCGACTGGTAAAGAGTTAATCCAAGGACAGATATTCTACCTTGTCACAGTGTAAACACACACTATACCTAATCTCCTAATCATATTGCCATAACCATACTAATACAGCTTTATAACGTCCAAACAAAAGCCTGTATTTGAGAACTGTTGATTTTTGGGGACAAAAGCGCTCATGCTATTTTCCCTGTTCTTTCAGTAAGAGATTCACACACATTTAAAGGTGGTCCTTCAGATTTGGGACGAAAATTTTACAAAAATACAAAAAGATCATCCTTATACTCCCAAAGCCTTTTAAATTTCATTCATAAAACCCCAGTAGTCGAAAACCATCCGACAACAAGAGAAATTAGAGATTTAATACGGCCCAGGTCGACACCGACGGGAAACACAGTCTATTTTTACATGAGCAACTCGCTCATTTACATACCGGAAACGACGAAGCTTCAAACATGGCGTCCGAAGAAGACGTTATGGTAAATAATTACATGTTTGTTATGTTATGGAATTTAAGCGTCACTGGTCACGTGCCAGTCACTTGACATTCCCACAATGATTTTTTGATTTCTGGAGCGAAATCTAAAAATACCTTAAGAGGCTACGTAGCCTTTTAAGGGAACACCATCAAAAAAATTTTTTTTGTAATTTTATGATTCTTAATTATTGATGATTTGTATTGTTTTTTCATATAAATTTCAGTGATATATATATTTTTTAATTTGGTGAGATGTGAAAAATCTAAATACCCACCTTTAAGCTGCCCATCGGAATAAGGGGGGTTAATGTATTTTCTTAATGCATTATGCTTAGCACGTCATCGCATAATTATGGATCCACGAAATTCATTTTGTCATACAACCGACTGAATAATGAGGTGGAATAGTCTTTGGACAAGCATAAAATATTACCCATAGCGAAAGGTTTCGACCCATGTCAGCCTGCGCAGACTGCTCGGACTGACATGGGTCGGGATATATTTTTTGCTGATGCTTAAGGCCCCTCCTTTTCATAGAGCATGATTTGTTGATTAACTTTGAAATACTTCGCCTATACATAGATAGCAGTTGAAAACTACCTTGGTAAAGAAAAAAAAATCCTTACATAAAATTTCCATTTAACACGTCAAAACAAAGTTGGGGACGCCGCAAAACGAATTTCCTTTAGGAAGGAAAAAGCTTTTTTTACAAATTGTACCTGTTAGCGGTCATCTGATAAACTTTCAAAAACATGTAACCTGAAAAGAAATTCACCCTGAAACAAATCGGTTTTTTTTTTTTTTGCTTTAGTGGAGAGGAGCGTTATGAGAGGATGGCAGCTTTTAATCCTTATTTTTTAGACTTGGTGCTTTCCTGTTATGATAAATTATGATACTGATAATCTGAAGTTCTGTTGATTAATTGACTGTATGGCGCTTAACGCCGTTTTCAACATTAAATCAGTTATATCGCTGCGGCCAGTGCACCTATCCATGCTTTCATGGAGTTCCTTTTTCCAGTACTCCATACAACATTCTTTCCAAGCCACTGGCTGGTTTCCCACATAAACATTGTTGAAACAATGATCAGCGGTGAGAGAGGAATGAATCCTGTCGTAATGACTATCATCAATCTTCGGAAAGAAATTGGTCGAGCCGGGAATCGAACCAGCGACCTCCTGTTCTCAAATCATCTACGCTACCGACTGAGCTACCGCGGCTCCGCCTGAAGTTCTGTCCTTTTAGAGTGGGCAAAGACAGTAGATCTACACACCACTTTAGAATTTAGGCATATCTCGATGACAAGTCGCAAGTACGCGATAGGTAGGCTTCAACCCTAAGGCTGCTAAGCGCGACTCAAGGACCTTTTGCCGACAGTGTAGATCAAAATCAGACTGCACAAAACTTGCAGTCTGATCTTGGATCTATAATGTCCGATAAGAAGATTTAAAAAAAAAATCTTTGAAATAGTAAAATTTGGTTTTTTACAGTCGACTTGAAAGTTTCATTTCACTTATATAGCAGGATTATGGTTAACATACCAACATGATAGGGGACATAGAAGGTCATTACGATTTATGTCATCCAACTTTCTACACTTATGCCACGTCTTATTTGATAGCTCAGTCAGTAATGTAAAGTCAGTGGGTCGCTGGTTTGAAACCCCCGCTTGGCCAATTCTGGCCAAGGATTGGTGATAGTTATTGCGACAGGATTCATTTCTTTTTCATTGGTGGTAATTCTTTCCTCAATGCTTCTGTGGGAAAGTAGCTAGGGGCTTTGGAAATACATCTTGTAAATAACATGTAAAGAAACCCAGAGAAAACCCTGAATAGGTGCACTGGTACTGAAATAATGTTGAAAATAGCGTTAATCACCATGGAAAAAAAAAGTTATGCCGAAAGGGTAAGATTCAAAACAACCAGACATTTTGTGAAGTTGATTTGGAAGTATATCCAACAACATTTTACGTTTAGCAAGAGCAGCAAGAGCAAATCGTGTTTAATCCATCGAGTGATTGCATGTACTGTGACTGATCTCTCTGCCACAAACGGGTACACAACAGGAAATGGGAAGAGCAGTTAATTGGTAAAGGTTAGTGGTACTACCTTTAAACTCTTAAGTTTAGCGATTCACATTTCTATTGTTAACAACCATATATAAAACCGAGGCGCTATGTGAAACGACCCAGCCCTTCACAATCAAATCCATACCTTGGTCCCATTTAGTTTGCGCTTCTAACGAACTCGGAAATGAATTCGCCAGTTACAAAATTGCGTTCCGTTATTATTTCTACGACCTAGAGTATTTAATGAATAACACTGCTGTCTTATTTATCATAAATTCACGGTAAAGAACAAGATTTCATGAATGTGTTTACACATAACTTGAAATGTGCAGTGTTTAAAATGGGTAGAAAGGTTGTCATAAATATCTCAACCACATTTTTTTTTACGATCGTGTCACGAAATACCAAAAGAAGAGCATCGAAACAAGTACCTGTGTTCAACATGTATGTACAGTAAAAATCTCGAGTTTCATTTCACCCTTCACAAACCAAGCGCGTGTTTTAACGACCATGAGGAGGAAAGCTTTCAAAATCATCGTGGGAAAAGGAGAAAATGGTGGTAACCATCGTTTTCTCCTTTTCAAACATTTTTCCAACTTATAAAAGTAAAACCCTAGCATTTTGGGCAAATCACTTTGAACAAATGAGTTTTCTTTTTTTTTTGTCGTCTTGTTAACGGTTAATTCACGTTGGTTATTCAGTTTTAAAGGTTTTGGCTGCATATTTTTTTGAGGAACTGGGTAAAAGAACTCTATTTTTTTCTTTTCTTTTGTGGGATTATACATTAAAAAATACAATTACGAAACTGCCTGGTCAGCCTATCGGTAAATTAGGACAATTTCAAAAGAACGAAATCCGATATTTGTGAAATACAATTCACAAAGAAAGCTTTGCGTACAAGAATTTTAACCCCCCCCCCCCCCTTGGATCGGATATCTATTCGAAAAAAAACAGTCCAGGGGCTGTATTCACTGGCAAACGAAAAATTCTTCTTATCACAGGTCTACAGGCTAACATAAGTCTCAATAATGAGACGCCAAAGTATTTTTTTATTTATATTCGGACATTTATTGTGCACCGTACAGTCTTTCTGTTTCGTCGTTGTATGCGATCTGTATCGCAGCGAAATGCAGTTAACTTTTAGTAACAAACATTACCAAAGACAAATCATTAAACCTTTCATGACCTAAAAAGCTTGCAGAAGTCGTTTATAACATGTAGATCTCGGGGAAAAAAACTGATGAAATTTATCGTGTGTGGCGGCCATTTTGTGTGTTTTCGGGAACGTAAACAACTCGAGTAACAGATAAAATGAACAGTTTTTTTTTTTTCTTATGTTCAACGTTTAGATTGAAAAGATTTGTATTTCAAACGAATGTTTATTGTACACGCAAGCAATAGGTACATGTATGTTCAAATCCTAGTTTTGTGCTCTATATGTGAAATTGTGAGAGTCCAAACTTGCGCACAAAACCTATGCGGAGATTTCAACTATATTTTTTCACGATCGTCCTCTGTACCCAGAGGCGACCTGTCAAAAAGTAAAATCGCCCTGAGGACAGTTATCTGTACTGCAGGCTAACTACCTGATTCGCTAAGACAGAGCACCTCAGCCAACCAGATGGTCACTCTTTAAATTTGAAATTAGAATTGACCTTCGCCTTTTACCTTACAATCCCGAGTTTTAACGACCCTGATAGATAAAGTTTTTGAAAACATTGTGAGAAAGGGAGAAAATGCTAGCAACCAGCATTTTCTCCTTTTCCCACACTGAATGTTTTTTACCATATTGACATCATCCACCACCATTAAAGCTTCATCTAATTTGTCGGTTACAAATGCTTTCAATTTGGTCTGGTCCAAAATTTTGTCGTTTGGTAAAATGTTACAGTCGTTGGTGAACGGAGCGTTTATAGACCTGAACTTTCAATTTCAAGTCTGATCAAAATGATACAATACAAAATAAAATCACCAGTAATGTGCAATAAACTTATCATACAATGCAAAATAATCTTAGTATACAATACAAAATAAACAAACAGTACAATAAAAAATGGACTTACTATACTTTTTATAATAATCTTACAATACAACTCAAATTCAACTTACCAAACTATACAAAAAAAAAATTACAATACTACAAAAAAGTTTTAACCATAAGCCTGCTAAGCGCGACTCACTGACCATTTGCGAACAGTGTAGATCCATGATCAGACTGCACAGAACGTGCAGTCTGATCTTGGATCTACACTGTCCGATAAGGAGATATTTTTCTTTAAAAGGCAAGTTTGAAATAGCATTTCTCGGCTTTTTTCGCATGGCTTAAAAGTTTCATTTCACTTATTAAGCAGGATAAGGGTTAATCTGGAATACGATACAAAATGAACTAACTATACAATACAAAATAAACTTACAATACAATACAAAGCAGAACTTCACAGGTTATTCACAGACTTGAACTTTCTATTCATAGTCTTATTACAACACAGCAGAACATCAATTTTCAACAGAACACAAAATAAACCTTCAATGTGAAACAGAATAGACTTGCAATAACTCGTACATTTGAACCATGCTCCGTGAAAATGGGGCTCAAAGCATTTGCGAAAAGTATCGACCCATGTCAACCTGCGCAGTCCGCTGTCAGAGTTTGCATGTCAACACTCTTCATGACTCGGCCTATTCCGTACCTACATCTAACTTGATCACCGGATCACCCGAAGTATGCCGAATGCCCATGTCAAGTTAGATGTATGCACGGAATCGGCCGAGTTGTGACGAGTGTTTACATGCAATGATCAATGGACCACCCGAGGTTTTCCGAATGATGCCTGTCTTCAAACTTCCGATTTTGCCGAGCAGAGATTCAAACTCGGGTTATCTTGACCACAACTCTTGTCCAAGGGTCCTCTTCGGCTAACAGGTTTCGCACATTAGATTTTCAGTCGTTAATATAACCCCTTACCAAACAGTCCTGTGTTTTTACATATACCTATCAAACCCTTGATTTACAACCTTGAGGAATAAGACTTTTGAAAACATTGTGAGAAAAGGAGAAAATGCTGGTAACCAGCATTTTCTCCTTTTCCCACAATGTTTTCTACCTTTTCATGGACAATTTCCATCTTGTAAGCCATATTCAATTTGCAACAAGCTTTCAATTTGGACAAGTCTTTAGATTTTCTTGTTTGATAAAGCGTTAATTAAAGTAGTGGCCATGCGGGAGTGTCCTTGGGCAAGGTAGTGTAGAACCCCGGCATAGTACTGATAAAATCAAGGAAAGGCATGAATACGCGATATCCGGCCGTGATCTTTGACTGACTTTTTTTTGTTGAAAAAAAGTGTAAAACACCTGCCAATTAAATTTGAACCTTGTCCGTAAATAAGGTTATGGAGAAAATCACATGTCACGGTACGTGAAAATCAAAAAGACATATAATATATCCAAAACTAGCCAACTGATCTTTGTCACCCTTAACTCTGTATAACACAATCTTGAGATTAAACGACCGTGAGGATTTTTAAAAAAAATTGCCGGAAAACAAGTACAAAATGCCGGCAGATCAGCATTTCCCCTTTTTCAACGACGTTTTCCACTCTTTCAAAGACGATTTCCATCATTTGAGCCACAATGATCTAATACTGGTCTACATTGACCGCAAGAGCACCACGATTGAGTCGCACTTGGTAGCCTAAGGGTTAAAAAAGTCCTTTGTCATCGTGACTATTTTTAGCCTCAACCCTTAGCATGCCAAATACAATAGTAGACGCTTTGGATGCTTTAGATGCAAGATCTGACCAGACTGCACAAATTCTGCAGTGACAATAACTGTTAGTGATTTATCCTGTGAAAGGCTTTCGGCCCATAATAATTGTAATTACATAATCATGCTCTGTTAAAAGGGGGTTTAATATAGGCAAACTTTTAAGTGGTATGAATTAAAATTTGTCTGCGTTTTGACTGGCTAGAATCGTTTACCTTTGGCAGCTAGTGGGCCTTTAACTAAATCTTTCAACGACAAATATATAAAGTCGACATTTTTGGCGGCTGAAAAAAACAAACCGCTGAAACTCAAAAAGATTTGAACCACGCTCTGTGAAAACGAGGCTTAATGCATCTGCGAAAAGTATCGACCCAGGTCAGCCTGCGCAGTTCCCGCTGGCTGACCTGGGCCGAAAGTTTTCGCTATTGCTCAATTTTCTGTATGTCCGAGGACCAGTCTGCCTCATGATTAAGTCAGTTGTTAAAAAAGTGGATATAATAGATTCATAAGTATGTGATGGCTTGCTTGGTACCATGAATCACGGAGATACATTAAGCCCCCTTTTACAAGAGAATGGCTCATTTGTTTTATCTTACAGGCTTTACTAATTAGGCGGAAGGTATAATTCCAGGACCAGACTGTACGTTCTGTGCAATCTGATCTTGATCTATACTTTTCGCTAAGGCCCCTGTTTTTATCCATGGTATCTAGGCCTGTCTTTCTGTATGAAAAGTTGTTTCATAAGGTATACCCCGTCGGTCCCCCCAACTCCCCCCCAAAAATGTGAAAGGAATAGAAAAAACGTGAACGAAAATGTGAATATTTAATGTACATGTCTTTTTTCACGTTTCATCTTACAGGTCTGATATCGTTTTGAGAAACATGAATACAAAAATATACTTAAAATAACCGTCTACCGAACAAGCTCGTCATTTAACTCTTTACCAAACGACAATATTATAGACTGGTTCTAACTGAAAGCATTTGCAGACGACAAAATAAATGTGACTGAAAAATTGAAATATGGTTTGGGAAGGGTAGAAAACATTGTGGGAAAAGAAGAAAATGCTGTTACCAGCATTTTTTTCTTTTCCCACAATGTTTTCAAAATGCTTCTTTCTCAGGGTCGTTAAAAGTCGGGATTGTGTGGTAAAGAATTAAGACACTGTCGAGGAAATTCGTTGAAAACATTGTGGGGAAAAAAAAAGAAGAAAATGCCAGTTAACAGCATTTTCTCCTTGTCAGATAACGTTTTCCACGTTTCAAAAGATAGATTCAGTTGGCAATATTAATTTTTAATTGTGAACTGCAAATGCTTATGATTTGGAAGAGTCTAACATTTTGTGGTCCGGTGAATAGGTAATTGATATATGTAATAGAACCACATTTTACTTATAATTTATGATCTCAACCACAGGTATACGACTGTTCATACCCCTGCAAGAACGGTGGGTTAATTTTTGTTTTACGCCTTTTTCAACTTTGTTTCGGTCATCACATATGAACCCATAAAGTTCATTTTGTCTACAACTGCCGAAATCATGAGGTAGACTGGTCCTTTGACATTCACAAAGATGACCCATAGCCAAAAGTTTCGACCCAGGTCAGCCTGCGCAGTCCGCGCAGGCTGACCTGGGTCGATACTTTTTGCAGATGCATTAAGCCCCCTTGTTACAGAGTATGGCTTATATAAAGGAAAAAGGGGGGGGGGGGTTTAATTTAATGCATCTTCGAACTGCATTATACCAAGCAAGTGGTAACTAGAATATGGATCCATTATGTCTAAAACTGGCTGAAGTATAGAATGATCCTTTGACATGAAGACAATTTACAAATAGCATAAAGTATATCGACCCAATTCAGCCTCTGCCGACTGTGCAGGCTGATATATATCGATACTTTTAGCCGATGCATTAACTGTTTAACAAACGACGTTTTTTTTTTTTACTTCTCCAAATGGACAGCATCTGCTTAAAACTTTTATTACCTTTTGGTCATGCTCTGTGGAGAGGGGGCTTAATCCATCTGCAAAGTGTATCGACTCATGTCAGCTTGCGCAGTCCGCTAAGGCCGACCTGGTTCGAAATTTTTTGCTATTGATATATGTTCTTCCAGCCCAAGGATCATTCATGATTCAGTCGGTTTTTAGGAAAAATCGGTCTATTTTGTGTGATGACTTGCTTAGTTTAAAGTATCAGGATATGTAGTAAACTCCCCTTCTCGTGCTCTGTTCTTTTCGTTTCCTTCATAATGTTTAGAGAGAGAGAGAGAAAGAAAGAGAGAGAGAGAGAGAGAGAGAGAGAGAGAGAGAGAGAGGGGGGGGGGAGAAGAAAAAAGAATGCCATAGACTATAAATTCCCTAGGGAATGAATAAAATACTATATAAATCTAAGTGAAATCACTGTTTTTTTTTTTTTCAATATTTCAGCAAACATTGCCTCTTTTGAAGAGTTTAAAAAAGCATAACAAGAAAAAAAAGAGTAGAAATGAATTATTCCATGGCAACCTATTACATGTATGCAGTGAAAATGGTTTTTCTGTTTTTAGCCTTGTATGAAATAAATAGTTATCTGGTTTTATCATCGAATTTCATTTAATACGCCTTTTTATGTGTATAAACATGAATTATGTAAATTTATGCCTTTCAAACTGGTTATGTACCATTATCTACTTGTTTGTAATCGTGTTGTCCCAGCTGTCACAACGGAAGTTAAAATAACCTCAGGACACAGTGAAATACCCTGAACCCTTTTGCTAAGATTCGCGACTCAACGATTCTTTGCGGACAGTGTCGATCAAGATCAGACTGCACAGAACGTGCAGCCTGATCTTGGATCTACAGTGTCTAATAAGAACATAATTATATAGTTCCCCCCCCCTCCAAAAAAAAAAAAAAAAAAGAGACCTCTGAAATAGCAGAAGTTAGTTTCAGAGGTGAAGATGTTAGAAAATAACAAGATCATTGCATGCTGCTGCCAACCCTTCTTCAGTTGAGGTCAAAGAAGGGACATAACCATGTTAAAATATTTTCAGGGTTACCTACCCTGCTAAAATGGATTCCCCCTTATATGGCCAACAGCTACTTCGAAGTAAATATCCTCAGGAATAAAAGAAATGTTAAGGTTTACGCACAAAGACAATGCACACTAGGCCATGACAACACCTCAACGTTTTCTACTGCATCAGTCATTTAACCTATTACCAGACGACAGAATTTTAGCCTTGTCCAAATTTAAAGCATTCCCAGATGACAATTTCAATGTGGCTCAAATAATGCATTTTTTCTTAGATAGGGTAGAAAACATTGTGGGAAAAGGAGAAAATGCTGGTTACCAGCATTTTCTCCTTTTCCCACAATGTTTTCAATAGGCTTCTTTCACAGGGTTGTTAAAAGTTGGCATTATGCGGTAAAGGTTTAAAAATTATTCTACAGATGTATGGACAGACAGACATAATTATAGTTTAGTTTAAACATATCTATTTTTCATCAAATGAGAAACAAGTTCTTACAACTTATATTAATCATCCTTGATTCTGCTTCCTAGGAACTACACCAGTATTTGTGCCAAATGTGTGGGCCAATGAACAATCCGAAAATTGACGGCTGTTCCCGGATATGGACCTCGGGACTTTACCAGGCAGAAGCTCTTCCTCACAACCACACCACACATCTACACCACACAGACATATACACGAGACCTAGGACCATGTCATATGCTGGAAGGCCATTTGCGGTGAGAAAACAAAGCCAAATCAAACAATAAGCAGAGACATTTTAATATTCTAAAGTTTTTTTCTTGTCATTTTCAAACACTAATGTATCACAAACAGAAACAATTTTAAAGTCTATTTCATAACTCCCCATATTACTTGAGTAATGACTTCTTTCCATATCAACACTGCAAATGATAATACTTTTTTTAATCCAACCCACTGTCATACCAGTGAAACATTTCATGTTCCTTAAATATAATACCTTTTGAAAACATTGAGGGACAAGGAGCAATCGCTTGTAAAAAGCAAATGCTCCTTTTACCTCAAGGTTTCAAGAGTTCAAAGAAAAGTATATTTCTATCTATATCTTTTCCCATCAGTGCCATTAGCACAAAAATAAAAAATAAAAATAAGGGTGGAAAATCATGAGGGTAGAAGTTTTCTTAACCCCTGAAACAAATTTGCAGCAGACGACTCTGAAGACATTTCAGTGATCAACTCTTTTCCAAATGACAAAATTCTGGACTAGTCCAAATTGAAAGTATTTGCAGAGGACGGCAAAATAAATGTAGCTCAAATTATGATTTTTGTCTTTGATAGGATAGAAAACATTGTGGGATTAGGAAAAAATGCTGGTTACCAGCATTTTCTCCTTTTCCAACAATGTTTTCAAAAGCCTTTTTCCTCAAGGTCTTTAAAAGTCTGGATTGTGTGATAAGGAGTTAAACCTTAAAAGTACGACATACTACATGTATAAAGCTTCTTTAGCAAACAAAGATGATCATGATCAGACTGAGAATAAAATCAGTCTGATCTTGATTAATACTTATGTCCATGTCGAAATATTCTGCTAATAGGCTGTCCTATTTAACTCTTTTCCACATGACAGAAATTTGGACCGAACCAAATTGAAAGCATTTGCAGACGCCAACTTAAATATGGCTGAAACTATTATCTCTGTCTCTGATTGGATAGAAAACATTGTGGGAAAAGGAGAAAATGCTGGCTACCAGCATTTTCACCTTTTCCTACAATGTTTTCAAAAGCCTTCCTCCTCAGGGTCGTCAAAACTTGGGATTGTGTGGTAATGGGTTAAGATCTTTTTTCAGACTTAAAAAGGCCATCACTTGAACACTTTTTTTTGGACACATGATCCAATTTCATTTAGTATTGAGACAGATTTTGAGAAGAAGTGCACCTCTAAATCTGATTGAACTGGTAACACTACATGTGCAACTTTTTTTTGTCTGCCTTCACCGCACAATGCTGACTTTTAATAACAAACCTGAGAAAGAAAGCTTTTGAAAACATTGTGAAGAAAATGCTGGTAAACAGCATTTTCTCCTTTTCCAACAATGTTTTCTACCATAGGAATAACGAATTTTGTGTTTTGAGTAACATTTAATTTGTCGTCTGCAAATACTTTCAATTTGGAAAAGGCTAAAATTTTGTCATTTGGTAGAGTTACCCCTTCTGCAGATTTCTGCTCTTTGAAACTGAATGTTTGAACAAAATTTAAAAAAAAAAACTTCTCCTTTTGGGTCTTCAAAACTTGAGATAAAACTTCACATATGATCATTATTTTCATTAACCTATTCAGTGCCATAGACAAAAACATGAGCCTTTGCGGACAGGATAGATCAAAATCAGACTGCACAGAAAGTTTTGTGTTGTCAAGCCTATGGAGTAAAAATCATTCATGATTTCCATGGATGGTATTTCAAGCTGTCCAAAGAGGTTAAGTTCATAAGAGCCATGTTCTGGCAAAAAGGGGCTTATGGCATGCCTGTGATGCATTATACCAAGTAGATCATCATATAATTATGGATCCATAAAAGACACTTTTTGAAACTAAACGCTTAATCATATGGTAGACTTGTCCTTGGACAAGAAAACTGACCAATAGGGAAAAGTTTCGGCCCAGATCAGCCTGCGCAGGCTGATGCATTAAGCCCCCTTTTGGCAAAGCATGGCTCAATTTAGCGCTGAAAGAGTTAATTCTCAATCATTGTAACTCCATCAATGTTAATGCATTTACCCTCAACCAGATGACAAAATTTTAGGCTTGTTAAAATTGATAGATTTGCAGATAACAAATGCAGCTAAAATGATGGCATTTTGTGTTAGAAGAGTAAAAAACTTTGTTGGAACTGGAAAAAATTCTGATCATCAAAACAACTCGTTTCTCTCCCTCCATTTTCTTCCCCTTCCTGTAACCTATTTTACTAGTAAGTGCAATGTAAAACAGTATCCTGTACTAAAATGGATTTAACAATTACTGTGTAAATACATTTTCTTCTCCTCCCTGTAGTTCACAGCTTTGGAAAAAAATTGTGGGAAAAGAAGTAAGTGCTTGAAACAAGCAGTGAGTCCTTCTCCCACAGTCTCTTCCCTAAATATTCCCTATATTCTAAACATATAGTCCACTTTCATTGCTTTACCTTTTGTGCAATGTGTTATGGTTTCTACCAGTAGCCTGTGCAGAAACGAGCTGAACTTGGGAATTAATTCTTTAACAAAACGAAAAGAAAATTGGACTGGATCAAACTCAAAGCATTTGCAAATAACAAATTAAATGTAGCTCAAATGGTGATTTCTGTTTATGATAGAGTAGAAAACATTGTGGGAAAAGGAGAAAATGCTGGTTACCAGCATTTTCTCCTTTTCCGACTATGTTTTGCCTTCTCTAGCCTTCTCTTTAGTCACTAAAACTACAGATTGTGAAAGCGTCAACCCATTAACAGGCAACGTTTTATACTTGTCAATATTGCAAGCATTTACAGACAACAATTAAATGTGGCTTAAATGATGTGTATTGTCTCTGAATAGGTAGACAACATTTTGAAAAAGAAGAAAATGCTGGTTACCAGCCTTTTTTCCTTTACCAACAGTGCCTTCAAAATCCTTTTTCCACAGTGTTATAAAATTACATGACTGTTTGTTAAAGGACGAATGCAAAATACTATCACATGGGAGAAAAGTTGGATGGAAGAGGTATTCCAAGTGTCTGAGCAGCCTTAAGCTGGGCTTTCGCTGCGTGTAACAAGGAAAACAATTGTGATAACTCAGCCTCTGTTCGACACAACTCAATGGCTCTCTCAAACAGTCCGACAGCTTTCACCATGTCACCCCTGAAATCAAGAGGACAAAAAAAAGTAAAATTATAGGCAGACACAATAGTGCTTTTCTAGATAGTTCCCAGTTCAGACATGTCAAAAAAAAACATTCAACTAAAAGCCCGATGCACATCAACATATGGACAGCCCTCTTGGAAAATAGGATTAATACATCTTAATACATAATAATACATTATACCAACCAAGTCATTGCATAATGTGGAACCATTTTTGTGCTAAAACATGATGTAAAATGGTCCTTTGACATGCAAAAAAATTTACTATAGCAAAAAGTGTTCACCCATTTGCAGAAGCACGAAACTCCCTTTTACAAAGCAATGACTCAAATGTATTCACAAATAATTCTAAAACCAAGTCTAACTTCAGATTCCACTACTTCCTACTTGATCAGCAGTTGGATTCCCAATTGCTCATATACTCAGAACTGCTGCTGCTGTTTTTTCAAATGACAATTCTCTCATTTTTATAAACACTAATAACCCAATGAACAACTATATGTGCCTATTTCCTTTCACAGGCATAGTAAGATTTTCGAGACATCTTAGCTAAACTGTAAAATTCTTGCATTATCTACAGAAAATCTAGGGTTTTTTTTATATTCAAACTATCTGTAATGTCAATACTTGTATGTAAAAAAACAGCCGCTACTGCAAATGTTTCAAAATTTATCTGCTTTTTTCCTTTAACCCTTAACCACATAATACCAACTTAAAACGACCCTGAGGAAGAAGCCTTTTGAAAACATTGTGGGAAAAGGAGGAAATGCTAGTAACCAGCATTTTCTCCTTTTCCCACAATGTTTTCTTACCTTTCAGAAACAAATCCATTCACTTGAGTCACATATATGTGTTCTGGGTTTTATTAGTGCTAGGCTAGGGCTCTGAAATGTCTTGCCCACTGAAACTGCTGTGGAAAACCCACAGCCTTTAGTCAGGACCAATCCAGGGACCTCTTGGTGTCAAATCCTACACCCTCTCCCCTCAGCCACACAGGAACAAGCAGAGAAAGAGAAACCAATTACATTGACCTACGTATATCAACATCAACTGGCTTGAGCACTTATTAAAGACAACAGACTGAAACATCCAACTTTTGAAAAGAAATGCTTAACCCACAACCAAACAATCACATGACTTCATGAGCCTGAGGTAAAAGGCTTTAGAAAACATGGGAAAAGGAGAATATGCTGGCAAATGAGCATTTTCTTCTTTTCCTACACAATTTTTTAACCCTATCACAGATATTTCAACAATTTTTTTCAATTTAGGATTTAATGTCTGTAGATAGTACCAATCTCGATGAGTAAAATTTTATTATTCAGAAAAAAACACTAAAATCCTACTTATTATCTATATCTAAATACTGTCAATCTTCGATCTGGATGACCTCATTTGCATATCAAACCTCTACCTGTAAACAGGAGGGAGGGAAACCACCTGTAACAGCGAGGGAAAGTGTAAATATCTTTACATACCTTTGCACTTCAATGGTCCCTAAAATTTCATACGCATATTCACATTTACTGTCTAATTCTATGGCCTTTTTGATTAACTGAATGGGTTCTTCTGTGTTCTGCTTCCACTGCAGTCTTAGCAATCTGAATAATGAAAATAAGTCATGCTGTATGAATACATACCGGTAATTGAAATGATATCCCACTAGTGAAATATACAAAAGTTTTTCAACCCTTGTTATTTATTCCTATGTCTCCAGATGAGATATAATCAATTGTTCTGATTTATCATAGTAGCTTGAGAACAAAATGTTCTTACAAGTATAACTTATAACTTTCTTGCCAACCCACTGGCTGCTTTCTTACATGGAAAAAGTCTGTAAAATAGTCTATGCTGAGAGATGAATGCCATCTGTCATAATGACTTTCATCAGAACTAAGGAATTCAGATTTTGTTACTAAATAAATTGAAGACATTTCAATTTTGATGTTTCCATTTTGATGGCCATAAGATTTTGTTCATTTCAGAAGACACATAATGTCATTACTTTTGACATTTTTTTCTCCTTTAATCACTTTACCAAACAATCCAACTGTTTTCACAAGCTTCATGATGAAGGCTTTTGAAAACATCTTGGAAAAAATCAGCATTTTCTCCATTTCCCAGTATGATTTCTACATACAGTTCCCAAGATACAAGTCTCATTTACTTTAATCGATAATTTAATCCACTATGATATTTGTCTACAGGTGCTTTCAATGTGGATTGAGCAGAAAAGTTGGTTGTTCAGTAAAGACTTTAAGACATCTTCACCATCAAATTGACAAGTGAAATGTCAAGGTAAGGCAAGCAATTTCATGTGAGCCATGCTCTGGTAAAGAGGGGTCTAATGCATATCCATGATGCATTATACCATGCAAGTCATAGCATAATTATCTCTTTACCAAACAATCCCAGATTTTCATGACTCTGAGAAAGAAGCCTTTTGAAAACATTATGGGAAAAGGAGAAAATGCTGGTAACCAGCATTTTCTCCTTTTCTCATGATGTTTTCTACCCTTCAAGAGCAAATTTCAATTTTTGAGTCATGTTAATTTTGTCGTCTGCAAATGCATTCAATTTGGACTAGTCTAAGATTTTGTTGTTTGGTAAAGAGTTGTATCCATAAAATCTATTTTGTCTAGCAACCAACTATATCATGAGGTAGAGTGCAGAGAATTTACATAACGCAAAAGTTTTGACCTATGTTGACTTGCACAGCCTGCACAGGCTGACATGGGGCATCACTTTTAGGATATGCATTAAACCTCCTTTTCACAAAGCATAACTAGTTTTATCTACGTTTGTATTTTTCACATTCAAGCATTTTTGCTTTCAGTCACAAAAACAAGTAATTTTACAATAAACTGATGACTTACGCTCGATGAACAAGGGTATTTGCATCATCTGGAGCTAATTTGATTGCATTCTCAAACTCGTTGTCTGCATCCTCAAACCTTCCTAGATCACAGAGTGCCTTCAAAATAACAACCATCACTCTATAATTACAGTCAAAAGAGCTCTAGACAGAGAGAGTGATTTTGATTCTCCACTAAAGCCTAGGTTGTGGGTACTCATTAGAATCGTCTCATAGAGACGATTCCAATGAGTACCCACAATATAGGGTTTCAAAGAGAAATAATGATTTAGAATACCATCACTCCCTCTTATCTGGAGATCTAGTCAAATAACATTTATCTTGTAAGGATGTTCTAGACTGGTTGGAAATGTATCTTAAGACACCGAGATTTTATTTCCAAATCAACACAACTGGTCACATGGTAACTTTACTAAATAATAACTGAATTTCAGCACCCTTTATTGAAAATCATTTAAAAATTCTAACAACAACAATATATGATTTTGACAGAAAGGATTCATTTACTATTATGTCAGTCTCTTTAGTATTTAGGTGATTAATTGTATTTTGTGTTTCATATATATGTAATGAACTCAATTCCATCTACCCTAACATAATGTCTTGTAGACATGACTGGATGTGAGATGAACGAATTGCTTTCTTTTTACGATAAAAAGCAATACAAAATACTTAAAACCTTCTACAAACCTCATTAACAGATTACACAGTACAAGCTATAGCAGATCTCTTACCAAAGTGTTACAAATTACATATCTTTAATGATTTACCACACAACAAAATTTTAAACTTAACAAAATTCAAAGCATTTGCAGATACAAAATTAGCTCAAATGATGATTTTTGTCTTTCGTTGAGGGAAAAAAAAAACATTGTGGGAAACGGCCAGCATTTTCTCCTTTTCCAACAATGTTTTCAAAAGGCCTCTTTCTAAGGGTCATTAAATCTTGGGGTTGTGTGGTAAGGAGTTAAAGTAAAACATCAGTTTTCAGGCAAGATCTCTACAGAACAGTCCAGAGTATAACATATTCAAAGGCCTCTTCAAAATTACCTGGGCATACAATGCATGTCCGTCTGCATTTTCAGGGAACTTTTTCAGAGTTTCCTCATAGGATTTGATAGCATTTTGTAATTTTACGGTGCTTTGTTCTGCAGCGGCTCTTCTGTGCTCTGTTAAGACAAAGAAGAAGGAATGAAGACAAGGACCCTGTGGGCTCCAGGTAAATCACCCATGTCATCAACCTCCAATAAGCATCCATGTTTGTATTTTAAAACAAGCAGTTTTCCTTTTCTGTCACAATCTCTTTGCTCCTAATCTTGTATTTGAGCTCAATTCAAGTTAGTCAACCCTGTTGCCTATTAGAAATTTGTTTTAACTTTTTAATAGACATCAAAGTTTTGAACTTGTTTATACTGAACACATTTGAAGAAAAAGAGTAAATGAAGCTTAAAGGGAATAACAATTTCTTTACCAAGCGACAACATTTTAGACTGGTCTATTTGCAGAGGACATTTAAAGGTGGCCCAACAGACAAAATTTGCTCTTGATGGGGTAGAAAAAATTTTGGGAAAAGGAGAAAATGCTGGTTACCCTTTTCCTACAACGTTTTCAAAAGGCTTCTTTCTCAGGGTCGTTAAAATTTGGGATTGTGTAATAAAGGGTTAACAAAAAAGCAGAAAATGCTAGAAAAAAGTTTTTGTAGATGAAAAATCGTTTTTCATCCTCCACTCAAAGCCGATCCTATCCAAAAAAAATAGAACGAGTCTTCCTTAGCAAGCACCTGTATTTAACACAGTGACCAAACTAGCATCATTTACTTACCTGCGTAAGATTTTTGAACATAAGAAAGTGCAAAATCAGGATTATTTTTAATGTTCTTCTCAAAGTCTCGTATTGCATCGTCTAGCCTGTCTAATTGAATGTTTTGCTGAAACAGGAAAAAAAGAAAAAAGTAAATCTCTACCATTCAGATACATTCATTTAAATTGATAAGGATGTTTAATTATCAGAGGATAGAAACTTTTGCAAAACAAAACAGTAGCCTATTGATAAATACCCTCACTAGTTGCCTAGTCCTATGATCAGAATATCAATTCGAAGGGTCATAACTCCTGTAACAGTCGACTTATCATGTCTAAATTACAGGTGCACATGCTCCCAGGATAGGAAGGCCTCAGATAAAATTTCAGCCAAATTGGTTGAAAACTGTCAAAAGGACAAGTGCAGAAGAAGCAAAAAAAAAAAAAACATACACAGAGATGAATGAGCAAGGAGACAACCCCATTCCTAATTAATCTCCTCAACCACCATCACACTCACTTCAAGGAGAAACTAGAGACCCTTGAGAGCCTGAACTGCTTTAGAACAGTTATTTGGCATTTTCTGATCAGTGAACCTAAATGTAAAACAAAATAGTAAAAACAGAAGCCATTAGAGATGGGTGATGTTCCCTGAATGTGTTTTAGTCACAAAAGAGCTGCTGGAGTAGGATGTACTCTCTCTATCTGGGTCACTATATTCAACCTTAAAATGGTTTGTGAATATGGGCCATGGTGTTTGTATAGTTATGGAAGAAATTGGAAACTAAAGCAAAAGTAGGTGGGAATAAATAAAACAAAACATCACTTACAAAGCCCCTATGGTGATATATATCTGGATTGTTTGGATCCACTCTAACTGCTAGGGCGAAATCTGCCAGCCCTTTAGTCTGGTCCTCTTTTGCGATATGTAACATACCTCTCTTTATCAAGGCATTCACCTTTATCTAAAATACACATTAAATTCACTCATCACCTTTCCATATAAAAATCTCTATCAAATTTCATAACACTCACCCTTTAATTGGCTACAAGAAAATGAATCATCCTATCAAAATGCTTGTAGTGAAATCTTAATTCAGATAATCATCATTTTGAAATTAATTGTAAAACATAAAAAGCACTAACTGAACTAAAAACCTCTCAATAATAAAACATTTTTTTTTTCTCTGGGGACCATCTATTGAAATGTAAATTTTATTTTCAGGAAAACTTTACTCTTTATCAGACGACAAAATCTTAGACTATTCCAAATGGAAAGCATTTGCATACAATAAAATAAATGAAACTCAAAAATTAAAATTTGTTTTTGGAAAGGTAGAAAACATTGCGGAAAAAGGAGAAAATGCTGGTTTCCATGTTTTTACAAAACCCTGTTTCTGAAGGTCATTAATACTTGAGATTGTGTGGTAAAGGGTTAAGAGAAGTTAACTTTTTGTTTAGCCCATCAAAATGAGCAAAAATCAAAGTATCAGAACTGCTTTACTGTAAGTATATACAGTAGAACTTGAAAGAGAACCAAACTTACATTAATATCTAATTCTTCCTTAGTCAATAATTCATTCAGATCACTAAATGCTTCCTCCAGCTGCCCTGTAAGGTAATACATAGTTCCCCGTAAAAGTAGGGCTAACTGGTAATATTGACCGTCTGCTGTTAATTCTATCTCCTTTGTGCAGAGGGGAATGATCTCTTCGAATGAACTTTCCTTCAATTTCATCACAGCTGTACAAAATGGACTGAAAAAATACATGTTTACTCATAGCAAATTAAACATAAATTATTGTTAAACCATTTCCTAAATAACAAGTTCTAGACTCTCCCGAATTCTAAACATCTGACAAATTCAAAATTAAGACAAATGAGCTTAAGTTCTCCAATATGATAGAAAGCCTTATGGGAAAAGGAGGAAATGCCAGTTCCCAGCATTTTCTCCTTTTCCCACAATATTTTCAAAAGCTTCTTAATTAGGGTCTGTGCAAAAGGAGACTTTGCAAATTGACATTTTTTTCTATACACCAGTATTAACTAAAACAGTTTCACAAAATCCCATAAATTATTTAATTTTATACCAACCAATAAGTTAAAAAGAAGCACTCAAAAGAAAAATTTTTCCAAGAGACAAAAGCACCATTATAAAGTATATGAAAAACATTGAGGGAAAGGAGTAATTACTCAGTTCAAGTAATAGCTGCTTTTCCAAAATATTTCCAAAAGTTGTCCAATGCATGGTCATTCATCTGATGATTCCAAAGTCAGCAAAAGATATCTCAATCATGCTAATTCAACAAGAGGTTGGGCAAGACCCTCATTAACAAGTTTCATGTACAATGCAATCATCAAACTATCCAATGTTTCTTCAGTGGAAAGCTTTTTAACTCTTTACCACACAATCCCCAGTTTTAACAACCCTGACTAAAAAAGCTTCAGAAAACATTGTGGGAAATGGAGAAAATGCTGTTTCTACTTTTCTCACAATGTTCTTTACTCTTTCATAGAGAAATCTCATCATTTAAACAACATTTTAGATGTCGTCTGCAAATGCCTTCAATTTGCAAAAGTTCAAAATTTGGTTGTTTGGTAGAGTTAAATCATTGTGGGGAAAGTAGGAGATGCTGATAACCAGCACTTTCTTTTATTTTCACACATGTTTTCTAGACTTTCAAAGGCAAACCCCATTATTTCAGCCACAAATAGGTCATCTGCAAATGCTTTCAATGTGAATGAGTCAACAAGAGCTCTACATTCTGGTGCCAATGCTTGGCTGCAATTGCTTTAAAAACAGATTAATCTTTTTTGACAATTCCACTTTGAAAAGGGCATAATTGTGTGAAAAATATTTTGATGTTACCAGTCCCTGTTGTATGGGTTACGAAATTTGATAATTAACGAGTTCAAGTTTGAAGCAAATATCTTCACTAATATAAAGAGATAACATAAAATGTGTAAGTTTTTCCATAAAGACGCAGTCAATCACACGGCTTTGACAATACCGCAACTTTTTCTTTGAAAACAGATGAGCTAGAAATTTTGTCATCTGCCAAAGAGATAAATACGAGAATATAACCTACCCATCAACAGGAATGTTCATTTCTAGTTGCCCATTTGATTTTGTCTCTTTCTCTTGTGTCTCATCGACATCTTCTATAGTAACTTCAGCCTCATTTACAGGGTCTGAAACATTCAACAAAAAAGAAGTTGGTATAGATGGTATCTATTACATCTACTTTGTTTTCTGCTAAACCCATTAACAAACAACCCATTTTTTTAACCTTAACTGTTTACCACACAATCCCGACTTTTAACGACCCTGAGGAAGAAGGCCTTTGAAAACATTGTGGGAAAAGAAGAAAATGCTGGTAACCAGCATTTTCTCCTTTTCCAATGTTTTCTACTCTATCAAAGACAGAGATCATCATTAAGGCAACAAATATACTGTCATCTGCAAATGCTTTCTTTTTGGACCCGTCTAAATTTTTGTCATTTGGTGAAGAGTTAATAGAAATGCCTTTTAACTCTTTTACCAAATGATAAAACTGTAGACTTGTCAAAATTGGAAGTTTTAGCAAACAACAAAATAAATGTGACTCAAAATTTGGAAGGGTAGAAAACACTGTGGGAAAAGGAGACAAGAGTAATGTATGCAGGTGCCAATGCTCAACTGCAGTTCTTTGAACTTCTGTGGAAATTCTAAGTCCAAAAAGGGACATAACTGTGCCAAAAATAGTTTAATGCTTACCTGCTTTTTTTGTATGGGTTCCCTTTTTAGTAGTGAACAACTAGTTCAAGTTTGAAGCAAGTATCTTTAGTAATGACATTAATAGTATTATAAAATGTCAAAGTTTTTAAAATGTCTAAGCTTTTGCACAATGACAATGACACCAGGGCTACAGCAATACCTTGAAGGCTTTTTTTTTTTTTGAAAACAGTCGAGATAAAAATGCTGGCTACCAGCATTTTCTCCTTTTTCCATTATGTTTTCAAAAGGATTCCTCCTCAGGATCATCAAAAGTCTGGATTGTGTGGCTTGAATGATTCATTTTCTGTTTATTTATTGCTGCCACCGGTTGCCCATCTGGGCAATGCCTCCCTGAAGGCTGTCAGTATTGTAACATGGGATAGTGCAACATACAGGACAAAACCCATCCTAAGTTATGCCTGGTAATATAATGTGCCTGATGAATAGCACTGTCACTCAGGATCTCTGTTTACCATCTCAACCAAAAGACCATTAGTAAATTAAAGAGAAATTGCCAGTAAACAACATTTTCTCCTTTTTCCTTCAATATTCTCTACCTTAGCAGACCAATTCCTTACTTTGAGCCACACATAATCTGTGGTCTGCAAATGCTTTTAATCTGGACATGTTAGACAACAAATATTTTCCAAATTATTCAATTTTCAAAAATTTACCTGTATTTTCTATTTTCTCTTCTTTTTCCCCTGCTGAGGGAGCTGTCATTGTTTGAACAGGATCATTTTTGAATGAAGCAAAATAAGACTTCAGATAATGACTGGAAGGCATGCTTGGTTTCTTTACCTTAAAGGAAACATCATTTAATTAAATGTATATCATTTCATACAGTATAGATGTATATGTTGCATATTTAACTCTTTACCAAACAACAAAATTTTGAACAGGACCAAACTCAAAGCATTTGCAGACGGCAAATCAATTGTTGCTAAATTGATAATTTCTGTCCCTGATAGGATAGAAAACATTGTGGGGAAAGGAGAAAATGCTGGTTACCAACATTTTCTCCTTTTCTCTCAGTGTTTTCAAAAGCTGTTTCTTACAGAGTCATTAAAAGTTGGCATTGTGTGGTAAAGGGTTTACACTTTATCAAAAGACAACAGTTTAGAGTTGTCCAGTGATGGAATTTGTGTTTGATAGTGTAGAAAATGTAGTGGGAGAAGGAGAAAATGCTGGTAACGAGCATTTTCTCCTTTTTCTACAATGTTTTAAAAAGGTCTCTTCATCAGGGTCATTAAAAGAAGCTGTGATAGTATGTGGTAAAAGGTTATATAACCTTAGGTTATCAGCAGGAAGCAATGGCTATCATTTGCAAAGAAAAATATACGAAGGTTAACATACCTTTAGTGCTTCCTTGGCTTTGACTTTACCCAAGGATTTCAGGACTCGGTCTGCAGTTTGCAAAGTCTGATGGTTGCTAAAACTCTCCAAGATACAGACTGCCGTTACATCTGAAGAACACATATATTGCAAACAAATCATTTGGGCCATGCTCTGTGAAAAGGGGGCTAAATGCAACTGTAAAAAGAAGACCCAGGTTAGCCTGCACAGTCCGGGCAGGCTGACCTGGGCCAAACCTTTTTGCTACTGATCAATTTCCATCAACCCTTTACCACACAATCCCAAGTTTTAACGACCCTGAGAAAGACAGCTTTTGAAAACATTGTGAGAAAAGGAGAAAATGCTGGTAACCAGCATTTTCTCCTTTTCCCACAATGTTTTCTACTCAGTGATGGGCAAATTTCATCATTTGAGCCACCTTTAATTTGTTGTCTGCAAATGTTTTTAATCTGGGCAATTTAAAATTTTGTCGTGTGGTATAGGGTTAAAGGACATGTCTACCTGACTCACACAGTTGTTAGACAATGTAAATTTTATTGATGCATAATCATGCATGGTTTAATGGATTACGGTGATGCCTTAAGCCCCTTTTTGCCAGAGCATGGCTCGTTTGTGTGAGTCATGCTCTGTGACAAGATGGTTTAATGCATCTTCAAAAAGTATCAATCCATGACAGGCTGCGCAGCCTGCACAGGCCAACCTGGGTCAATAATTTTTAGTTTCTAGTAAATCTTCTTCATGTCAAAGGACAAATCTATCCCATAAATGAGCCAATCTTTAGATGAAATGGATCCATTCTATGTAACAGCTTGCTTGGCATAATGCATAAGGAACAAACAGTAACCTTCTGTCTCATAGAGCCACTTATTTTTAAGTGTATAAAATCACAAAAAATTCTGAATATGTCTCCCTTAGTATCTTTATCAGTGCCAAAATTTTAGAACTTGTTCATTTTTAAAGCATATGCAGATGACAAAAGGACAAGATTTTTGACTCATCGAAATTGAAAGCATTTGCAAACAATAAATTACATTGGGCTCAATAGGTGAAGTAGTTCTTCTGCATATTTGGAAGAAACCAAGTTATGTGTCAGCAAAGTTTAATGTCTTCGGCCCCTAACTCTCATATCAAAAGATGGAAGCTTTCGAGATTGGCCAAATAGTCTTTACGAAAACGTCAATGTTACATGATATTTACCGATACGTTAGTGAGTCTACAGCCCCTAACTCTCATATTAAAAGATGGAAGCTGCCGAGATTGGCTGAATAGCCTTTACAAAACGTCTATGTTACATGATAATTACCGTACCGAGGTTAAAAGATGGAAACTGTTGAGACTGGACGAATAGTCTTTACGAAAACGTTGATGTTACATGATATTTACCGATAAGTTAGTGAGTCTACAGCCCCTAACTCTCATATTAAAAGATGGAAGCTGCCGAGATTGGCCTAATAGCCTTTACGAAAATGTCAATGTTTACCTATGAGTTAGGGGCCGTAGACCTTAAGTGAATTTTGTTCAGCAGAAATTAATTTCCTGATACACAATGGCAGAAAAGATGCAACATTTGTCAGTAACTGTTTTTGCTCAGCTGTTTAGCATCTATATTTTTCGTTTCCAATATTAAGGAAATCAGAGACCATACTCATAGTTTACACTACATTGACAATATTTACATTGAAAAGCAGTGACTAGGAAGGAGTAGCTTGTACAGTTTGTATAAAAGATACCACAAGCATGCATGTAGAAATGCATGTGTTGTCTTAATATCACATACCCCTATACTGTTGAAAACATCAAAAATTGTAATGATCGTAATTGAAAGCATTTGCAGAAAACAAATCAAATATTGCTCAACTGATAAAAGATGTCTTTGAAAGGATAAAAACATTGTGGGGAAAGAAAAATATGCTGGTTAACAGCATTTTCTCCTTTTCTCACAATGTTTTTATTTTTTAATATCCCTTTTCCTCAGGGTCATTAAAATTTAGTATTATTTAGAAAAGGGTTAAAAACAAACAATAAGTTTGAAGATCAAAATACCTTCTAGCGCCATTTGTAAATCTCCAAGCTGTTCTGCAGCATTTGCTCTTCGAGCAAGTGCTTTCACATAGGAAGCATTCAGCTTCAATGCTTCTGTACAATTTTCTATTACTTTTTGAGGATTTTTCTGAAATAAAAAAAAAAATCTTTGTATAAACAGCTGACAACAGCACAAAACATAGTGATTAACCCTTTACCACACGACCCTGAAAAAGACGCCTTTTGAAAACACTGCGGGATAAGGAGAAAATGCTGGTAACCAGCATTTTCTCCTTTTCCCACAATGTTTTCTACCCTTCCCTAAAGAAACTTTGAAATTGGAGTCACATTTATTTTGTCGCCTGCAAATGCTTTCAATTTAGCATAGTCCAAAATTTTAGTTATCTGTTAGAACAGACAGACTTTATTGCTGTTGACAATATTCATTTGGTTTTATTATGCCGCTTTCATTGGTATGTCAGAGCAGTGTAAGGAACCATCTATGCTTTATGCAAATTGACTTTTGTAGTGCTAAATAAATACAAAAGAATTCTACGTTCTTAAAGTGCATATAATGCAATTTCAAAGTTGTTTCTGTCAGAATACATTGCAAAGAAGCTTGAAAGTTTGATCTTGATCTACATGGTCCATGTAAGCAACTAAACCCAGGATAAACACTCTGAAGTTTAACCCTTTACCACACAATCCCAATTTTTAACGACCATGTGAAAGAAGCCTTTTGAAAACATTGTGGGAAAAGGAGAAAATGCTGGTAACCAGCATTTTCTCCCTTTCCCACACTGTCTTTTTCCCTTTCTAAAACAAATTTCAATTTTTTAGTCACTTTCATTTTGTCGTCTGCAAATGCTTTCAATTTGGACAAGTCTAAAATTTTGTCGTTTGGTAAAGAGTTAATCAGTCACCAGAATGAACCCATTCTTACTGGAAATACAGAAATCAAGTTAATGTTACTGAGTTGACCAGTCAAATTTTCTACAAAATGTGTCACTTGTGACAGTGATTTTGTCATTTCACTGGTCAATCATTACATTTGTGGTGTTCGTGGTCGTGAGGCAGAGTGTCTGCCTTGTAACAAAAAGGTCCCGAGTTTGATACCCAGGACCGGGTGTCAACTTTGGGATTTTTCATTGGCCCACACATTCAACGCGAGTACTGGTGTAGTGCCCAGGAAGCAGAATTGAGAGACAGTATAAGTTGTAAGCACTTGTTTCTCAGTCGATGTAAATAAATATTTATAAACTATCATTTCAACACAACAGTAGTAAGAAAGCAACAGGTGCCACTAATTGGTTGCAGGTGCTTTTCAGTGAAAATCTTAAGTTGAAAAAAGAGCATAACTATGTCAAAATTTGTGTACAGAGTGACCACCCATTCTGGTTTTGGTTCACCTTCTATAGTAAATAACTAGCCTAAGATTGAAGTAAATGTCTTCCGTAATAACAGAGATATGAGAAACTGTCCAAGCTTTCCCACAACGAAGATGACCATAACGGGTCGGGGCTATGAAAGCACCTCATCATTTTCTTTGAAAATAGTCCAGATACAAATTATACTATTCTTTATGCATCTTATCCCTTTACAACACAATGGCGAGTTCTAACGACCCTACAAAAGAAGCCTTTTGAAAACATTGTGGGAAAAGAAGAAAATGCTGGTAACCAGCATTTTCTTCTTTTCCAACAATGATTTCTACCCTATCAAAGACACATTCCATCTTTTAAGCTACATTTAAACTGTTGTCTGCAAATGCTGTCAATTTGGACAAGTCTGTATTTTGCTTGTGTGGTTAAGGGTTAAAGTATTGTTAAAAAATATTACTACATAACCAGAGAAGAGACAAAAAAGAAAAATCAACAAATTTACCAATTTATCATAAGCTGCAGCCATATTAGCGTAGAAAGTTGACACATCAGTTTTTTGTTCAGGTGGACAGATTGTGATGGCTTCCTGATAGCACTTGATAGCTTCATCATATCTCCCTCCCTTGAAATATTTATTTCCTTTGTTTTTTGCTGCTTGAGCCTTAGCTGTGGGTGAGTCCTGAAATTAAACTTAATAATGTCACAGAAAGATTTTGATGGTATCGTCCCTTCACATATTAGTTTCTCCCTAACAACTTATAGTGGATCTGGCAGAGGAAAAAAAAAATCTGAAACATGGAGAAATCACCTGTAATTAGAGCTGGGTATCACCAGAAAAAATGTATCACAAAATATCACAATAGATATGGTGCGATACAATACACTTACAGTATCACTATATTTTGAAATGTTACAAAGTAATTGGCATAATTAAGTTTTCGCTTGTCTAAATTTTCAAACCTTCTCCTACTTGCAGCCTGCAGATCTACCACAAGTAAAAACAATAAAACAAAAGTAATTTGAACAAGTGAACTTTAGTGCTAGCTGACATTCACTTTTTAGATGTAATGACAGTGAATAGAAAGCTCTCTTATAAAACAAAATTATGCAAAAGTTCATTAGATTTTGTTTCAAGATGGCACATCCAGTTGATAAATCATTTGAGTCGTTTGCTTTAAATGCACTGGCCACAATTCATAGACCCAGTAGCCAGGTCATAGCAGCTCTTTTAACCCTTTACCACACGGCAAAATTTAAGACCTGTCCAAATTGAAAGCATTTGCAGAAGACAATTTCATAGTGGCTTAAATGACGCAACTTTTCTTTGATAGGGTAGAAAACTTTGTGGGAAAAGGAGAAAATGCTGGTTACCAGCATTTTCTCCTTTTCCCACAATGTTTTCAAAAGGCCTCTTCTTCAGGGGTGTTAAAAGGCGTCATTGTGTGGTAAAGGTCAGTAGCCAGGTCATAGCAGCTCTTTTAACCCTTTACCACACGACAAAATTTTAGACCTGTCCAAATTGAAAGCATTTGTAGATGACAGTTTTAACGTGGCTCATATGAAATGATTTTTCTTTGATAGGGTAGAAAACATGGTGGGAAAAGGAGAAAATGCTGGTTACCAGCATTTTCTCCTTTTCCCACAATGTTTTCAAAAGCCTTCTCTTTCAGGAGTGTTAAAAGTCGTCATTGTGTGGTAAAGGGTTAAACAACTATTTTCCACTGTCTTAAAAAGATCCTGATGATGCTTGAAGGGTTTTTCCACAAACAGGTATGGAACTACTATTGAAAGCATCAGATTATCTATAGGACACTGTCATTTGACAACATGAACAAGATCGTTTTTGACATTTCATCCTTTAAAGAAATGATCATCTCAAAATAGCCAGAACCATTTTTTTAATCATAATTTCACTTTTCCACAAATGGAGGCACAATTGCTCACCACTGGTTTAGTTTTGCAAAATAAAAACAGGCTTACATAATTGTCAATGCGAAAACTGATCACACTATGTCGTTTGTGAATAAAAACCTCATGCTAGTAAATTATGGAACATCTTACGTGTTTGATCTTCTTTGATTAATAAGGAAATAATCAGACATACACTTGTCATACAAGCTAAGTGTAAATAATCACCTTTGATGATCAACACATAACACCTGATTTCAACCTAGACTGGTTACCAGTTTTACTGTGGGTCTTTATTCATAATTTCCAAAACGGAGAACCAGCATTAAAATATCTGGCATCCCGAAATGACAGGACCTGTGCCATTCATTTTCGCCACTTCATATTTTTCTGCGCCACATTTAAATTTCTTCTACAAATGGTGTTGAATCCAAAGTGCAGAATGCACTTATGAATATCGTTTTGTATCAATACACCATGATCAAGCAGTATCATGACATATCAATGCATAGGCCCAGCTCTACATGTAATGAGCGATTTCTGTTTTTGCTACAGCAGTTTCATATTCAGTCTCTCTTTACCAAACAACAAATTTTTAGACCTAACAGTGTCAAAAGAATCCACTCGTCTGCTCGTATTTACTAGTAAGAAATGGATGAGGATGAGTGAATTATCAGTCAAGGTCTTCCAGCAGGGCGAGTGGTAAATAGAAGGTAGTAAACAAGTAAGTTTTCAAGTGAATATGTAACTTACAAGAAACAAAACGGCCATTCCATTATTGAATAAGCAAATTAAGGGTATTCAGGAAATCAAATATTGAAACAGGATATAAAACGTGCTGGTCCCTGCTCCAAACATAGACCAGTTTCAAGGCAGCCTAATGATATAACTCGGGATCTTTCACTGCAAATAAAAATTTCTTAATATGCTTTGGGTTATTAAATACAAGACACTTTGCTTATAAGTACAACGAATGAAACTAACGCAAACACTTTCCCAAACCCAGTTGGAAAAACTTTCTCATTTTGGGTTTATTATACCTTCAGTCTGAAGGGTTGCTCCGATGTTATTTTTGTGATTGGGCCTCTACACCCCTTCATTGCAGCCCTTCTTTCATACCATCTGGAAACCTCAAAATCTTACCTGTCATTTTTCAGTCGTCTTAATGTGTCTTTAATCTGCTTGTCAGCTATGAAAATGGACAGGAATCAATAGATAAATGATTTAACTTCACCTTGACACCAAGTTAAGTGCAAGGTTTTCATTGATCTTTTTGTAATTTACCATTTATTTGACATAAACACATCTGGCTAATTTGTAAACAAACACTCATTATAAATTCAGTTAACTGCCCATGCATGGTCAATTTGATTTGAAAAAATGATACCGTGTGATCTACAATTTAAGTGATAAATATGACTCTTCGTTAATGAAATACACAACCAGTACATTTTAGTTTTCCTTTCAATGCCCAAGCTGATAACACAAAGCCGATAAATTGTGAAAAAAAGAACTTTACTGTACCGGAAGTTACTTCCAAAACATGCACAGTAAATGTCAAGCCTAGTTTGATTTCCTTGGAAGTGGGTCACTGGATATTTACATTCCGAAAAAATGGAATTACAAGGAGGTAACATTGTCAGTTTTTAATTATTTCAGTGTTTTTGTAAAGATTAATCAATCGTCTATCAATTAAGGACATTACTGTTCACTGACAAAGAAAAGATCGACGCATATGGCCATCTGAAATGATGCCGGTATTTTAATTTTTCACACCAGATGGGTCATAAGAGTGGCTGCTGCAGGGGCTAGCGGAGAAACAATCACAAAAATAACATCGGAGCTAGTCCCCGAATCGGGGGTAGGTTTATTAATTTCTATTACTTGACCGGATAAATGGTACCAGTTATTGAAACCCAGTATTTAAGGTTTGTTGCAACGGGAGACGATATAATTAGCGTTTCCATTTCGTCTGAAAAAAAAAGTCAAGAGTCCTAAGTTAGAGGGGTTTTTCTTGATGGATGAGAGAGGATCAAATCAGGGCAAGTGTTTTTTGGAAGGCACTTGTCCTGCAGGATGAGTGCCTTTTCTGGAAATTTTTGGACCCTGCTTAACCATCAATCAAGTAAGTGGGACAATCCTGGTTTTGAAGTTTCCACTGGTAAAAGCGAAAGTACACTATTAAATAAAGGCACTATTTCTACAGTAAGTGCTGTGTAAAAGGTACCTCGAAGAAATATATCTCTGTATTATTCCCCAAGAATGAATACAAAAGCCTGCATTTAACCTATGCTTCATCCAACAATTTTCTTATGCAATCTTTAACAAGGTAAGACGTATATTAAATATTCAAAACTATATTGAAAAAGCTGACCCACAACCCCCGCATGCGTGCTATCAAATCGGTTCAAGTGAAGCATTAAGATTTAGCTTTGAAACATTAAAGATAAACTGCAACAGAACTACGAGAGACTTTTACCTCGTCGGATTTAACAGGTGATTTTTCACTATCACTCGACTTCGAGGAGCTCGCTTTCTCTGGACTAGCTGGTGATGCTGGCTTTGTTCCATTCAAACTCTGATTTTTCTTGCTTGACCTCGTATAATACCATAGTCCGGCAAGTCCTAAACATACCGGGGCACCAACAGCTAATGCAATCTGCCAATTTTCCCAACCTTCTAGAAAAGACGATCCCTCTCGTCCTCCAACCGGCGCCATGTTGGATCACATGTAACACTAATTGGTTCCCGACCTTGCGACCGTCGCTGTATTTCCACCCATATAATCTAAAATAAAAATAAGAAATTCTAATTCAGACACAAGTTTGGGGAAGAATCGTTTATTTTGGTGGGCTGGAATATTCTGAATAGTTCCTCGATATTTTTTTCCTTCTCGAGAGGAATAAAAGGTATGAGCATTAAATGTGAGGAATAATTCAGAGGTCTATCCGAAACTTTGGAAAATTGATGTTACTAAAAATAGCATATACGTCACATTCAAACTTTGGAAATTCCAGGAGCAATGGCACCCGTTCTTGGAGATGAAATTTGTGAATTTTGAACCATTCAAAGATTGATACGATGATTTGAAGAAAATAACAGAGAATGCACAGAAATAATTTCGACAATGAAGATCTGCAATACGATCATCAGTCGCTTGTCAGAAAGGCTAATCATGGTAAGCAAGCATTCAGGACGCTTCCTTGGAAGTTCCAATTTAGACCCACTTACAAGCTCAATCTTACTTCCTTACGAAATTTCCTCTTATGTGATAGCCAGATGATAATTATTTAAATAAGTACTTTTAAATTTTTGGTGAATCACAAACAATCCTGAGTTACATTTTAAGTGATTGAAAAAAAAAATCCTGTCCTTTCTTCCGTCCCTCCCTTCCTCTCCCCCTCTCTTCCTTTTATCTCCCTCCCTACCTTCATTCCATCGTTCCTTTGTTTTTTTCCCTATTTCATTCATTCCTCCTCTTAAATTTCACCATCCTTCTCCCGCTTCTCTTCTTTCTTGTTTCTTTTTGTTCTTTCCTACTTTTGTCTTTCATCCTCCATACCTTACTCCCTGCCCTCCATTCACATCTGCTTTCCCATCTTGCAGAGTGACAGACGGACAGACAGAGAATTTTACTTTCCTGTTTTTATAGATAGAAGAATTTTCTACTTTTTATAGTTCTGTAATTAAATGTAACCAGGTGAGAAAATTTATGCAGCCAGACCGGGGCTCGAACCCGGGACCCCTCGCATACAGGGCGAGTGCTCTACCGACCGAGCTACCAGGCCGCCTACACAAATCGCTCACTGATATGGGTTCTTAAACCGTTACATTATAGGCCATTACATACTCCCCTGCCAATTCGGAATTCGTCCCCAAATTCACAGGACAAAGAACAAATTGCTATGTTCTTGACAAACCTAAGGGCAGTTATACATGGGAGAACTAATTAATTGACCAAGCAATCATCGCAATGGTCCCACGTTGGGCGCCAAATGTAACCAGGTGAGAAAATTTATGCAGCCAGACCAGGGCTCGAACCCGGGACCCCTCGCATACAGGGCGAGTGCTCTACCGACCGAGCTACCAGGCCGCCTACACAAATCGCTCACCGATATGGGTTCTTAAACCGTTACATTATAGGCCGTTACATAAATATATACATGTATTTTGGTTAATGGGTTTCAAGTTATTGATTTGTTTTATTTTTATATGTTGATAGATTCTGCTATATGCTTTGATGCAGAGGAGAGACAACTTTCCAGTGACTTAGAAAGTTGTTTGAGACTGGTATGTATACAATGAACCTTAGAAAAAACTGTACACATCAACAGTGCTTCTTAGAGAGATAAACTCAACTGATTCCAAAAAATCCTTACACAATGATTATAGAAACCCGGTTATTAGCATTTTTCCCTTTTCCCATAATGTTCTCAAAAGCCTACTTCCTTGGGGTTGTTCAAACATGGGATTGTTTAGTAAAGACTAAATTTACACAATATGAGGCATTGAGGATTTTTCTTGTCAAAAGGATATTGTTAAATTTACTAAAACCTTTGTTATCCCTTTTCCAAACAATCCCAAGTTTTAATGACCTAAAAGAAAGAGACTTTTGAAAACATTATGCAAAAAGGAGAAAATGCTGGAAACCAGCATTTTCTCCTTTTCTCACAATGTTTTCCAACTTTCCTAATACAACTATTATTGTTTGAGTCACTTTTGTCTTCTACAAATGCTTTCAATTTGGACATGTCTTAAATTTTGTCATTTGGTAAAGAGTCAAAGGCACTAGTTAGAATTGACTCAGAGATGAAATCCTGAAATGTACTCACAACATAGGTTTCAGTAAAGAATGATGACTGGAAAAAATGGTGGTAAGGATGCATATCTATAGGGAAAAGAAATGCTCTGTTTTCTAAATGACAAAAGTTTAGACCTATCCAAATTTTAGATTTAATTGTAAGCATTTGCTGATGACAAATTGAATGTGGCTCAGATCTTGGAATTTGTGCATGAAAGGTAGAAAACATTGTAGAGAGTTTTAAAAATGATATGATAGCAGAATCATAAGACAAGAGACGCTTGCTTGTAACAGGCAGTAAGTCCTTTTTTATACGCCTGAAAGGTCGTATTATGTTATGGCCTCGGTCGTCTGTCCGTCCGTCCGTTAGCAATTTCTTGTGTGCGCAACTCCTCCTACAGTTTCCATTGGAATAATTTCAAACTTACCACAATGCATCTCTGTGATGTGTAGTTGTACATGTGACTCTTTACATTTGGATCGCTTTGGGCGTTCTAGAGTTACTGCCCTTCGTTATTCTTTATACTTAAATTTTGTTAGGAGCATAACTCAAAAACTATTAGAGGTGTAAATATGATACTTCATAGGTAAATAGATCCCGTCAAGGAGAAGTGCTATGCACAAGAAACATAACTCTTGATTGCATAATTTAGGAGTTATTGCCCTTTGGGTTTTTTTTCTTCCTTAAATTTTGTCTAGTGCATAACTTTAAAAGTACTTGAGATATAAACATGAAACTTCACAGATTGATAGATGACATTCAGGAGAAGTGCAGTGTACAGGAACCATAACTTTTGGCACCATAGTTTAGGAGTTATTGCCCTCTGTAATTTTTTATACTTAAATTTTGTTAGGAGCATAACTCAAAAACTATTAGAGGTGTAAACATGATACTTCATAAGTGGATAGATCCCGTCAAGGAGAAATGCAGTGCACAAGAAACGTAACTCTTGATTGCATAATTTAGGAGTTATTGCTCTTTGTTATTTTTCTTACTTAAATTTTGCAGCAGACCACCGCTGAAAACAGATTGGCAAAAGAATGCTCTGCTCTTATGACATAATTTTCCTTGAGCCACATTGCTGTTAATATTTATGTTAACCCTTTACCTCACAATCCAGTGTTTTAACAACCCCGAGAAAGAAAGCTTGTAAGCATAGTTATATCCGCAACCTACAAAGTCGAGGAGGGTATACTGGTTTCGCCATGTCTGTCTGTCCATCCACCCGTCCATACATCAGTCCGATTGTCTGTCGACTTTTTCGTTTTCATGCTCTAACTCAAAAGATGTTTAAACTAGGACCCTGAAACTTTCTACATGACCTAAGGAGGTGCCCTATTCATTTTGGGTCACATGGGTCAAAGGTCAAGGTCACAGGTGAACTTTATTTGAAGATTCTTTCCATGGTCTAAGTCAATAGTCGTCTGGCCTAGGACCCTGAAACTTTATAGAAGTGTTGCTCATGACCGAAGGAGGTGCCCCCCCTTTTTTTTTTGGGGGGGGGGGTCACATGGGTCAAAGGTCAAGGTCACAGGTGAACTTCGTTTGAAGATCCTTTCCGTGGTCTAACTGTTTGGCCTAGGACCCTGAAACTTTATACAAATGTTTCTCATGACTGAAGGAGGTTCCCTATTGTTTTTAGGTCACAATGGTCAAAGATCAAGGTCACTGGTGAACTTTGTTTGATATCCCTTCCATGCTTTAACTCAATACCTGTTTGATCTAGGACCCTGAAACTTTATACAAGTGTTACTCATGACCGAAGGAGATGTCCTTTTATGTTTTTGAGTCGCAATGGTCAAAAGTCAAGGTCACTGGTGAAGTTTGTTTGATAATGTTTACTGTGCTCTAACTCAGTAGCTGTTTGACCTAGGACCATTAATCTTTATACAATTGTTGTCTATGATCCAAGGAGGTGCCCTATCATTTTTGGGTCACATGGGTAAAGGTCACGGTCACAAATGATCTTTGTTTTGAAAATCACATCCGTTCTCTGATTGTGCAGCTTTAGCGATAAGGTGCTGATGGGGGGTATATGTCCCCTTTGTGACAGTTCTAATTTTCTCCTGTTTCTGCACATTTTCCTAGGTATTCAAACACAAACTCAAACATTTGAGCAGTTTTTAATTTGTGTGCAAATGCTTTCAAATTGGATCAGTCTGAAATTTTGTCATCTGGTAAGAGTTTACCCTTTACCACACAATCATGACTTTTGACAACAGGCATTTTTCCTTTTCCCTCATTGTTTTCTACCCTTCCCAAAACAAATTTCAAGTTTTGAGTCACATTTATTTTGTCATCTGCAGATGCTTTCAAACTGGATCAGTCTAAAATTTTGTCATCTGGTAAAGATTTGATTGTCTATACTTTACATGGATGTTCTTAAAGTCTCTCTTGTGATATATTATCCTGTAAATATGTACAGGAGATAATGATTTAAATCTTTACCAGGCAATCCTGTGTTTTAGTGACCCTTTGGTTGAAGGCTTTTAAAAACATTATGGGAAAAGGAGAAAATGCTGGTAACCAGCATTTTCTCTTTTTCCCACAATGTTTTCTGTCCTTTCTTAGACAGATAATCATCGTTTGAGCCACAATTTATCAATCCTCAGCATTATGCTTTCAATACGGACAATTATAAAGTTTAACTCATTACCAAACGACAAAATTTTAGGCTTGTCCAAATCAAAAGCATTTGCATACGACAAAATAAAAGTGACAGAAAATTTGAAATTTGTTTTGTGAAGGGTAGAAAACATTGTGGGAAAAGGAGAAAATGGGTTAACCCTTTACCAAGCAACAAAATTTTGAACTTTTTGAAATTCAAAGTAATAGCGGATAACAAAATAAATGTGACTTAAATGGTTGAAAATGGTTTTGAACGAGTAGAAAAGATTAAGGAAAATGGAGAAATTGTTGGTAACCAGCATTTTCTCCTTTTCCTCCAATCTTTTCAAAGCCTTCATTCTCAGGGTTGTTTGAAACAGGGGACTGTATTGTAAAGGGTTTAATTGTCTTGTGTAAACTGAAAAGGATTAAGTTTGTAGTTTGAAAAATATTGAGGGCATTGGAGATATAACTCAAATGTACCGTCTCATGGAATTGTTCCAGTATAATGATCGTGAGGGAGCGCAACCAATCAAAACGGAGACCAGAGAATCATGTATGTTTCAAGCACAGAACATGGGTCCCCCTCTGTCCTCTGGAAATGTGTATCAACCGCATCATCATGGTCTTGGAGCGATGAATTCTGGATGTGTGAGACCAGAAAGCTTAGACATGTGGCCACAACAGCAAGGAGACATTGAGATGGACAACGTCCCCTCAATGATGTCTGCACCCATGCCTCCACCATCTTACCCATACAAGCCAAGCTACCCAGTGTTAGGCAGTCCCCATCAGTTAAATGACTACAGTGCTGGCTGGTCGTCAAGTCAGCAACCTGACCCTCAAGTTACTGATCATCCAGAGCAATATGGTAATATGAATGATGTTTCCATGGAAGCAGAGATTAAGCAAGAATCAGTGTCTTACCAGCTTGATGAATTAGGAGAATGGTAAGTACATGTATATGTACATGTATTTTTGCAAGTTATTGCCCCTAAATAGACTAGACCATATTTATAAACCATTTTTAATAACATTCTTAGTCTAACGCTCAAGAATTTTCCGAATTTGAAAGTAATGCAATTCCTGATCGACTAAACTAAATGGTTAATCCTCTTCCATACTATCCCAACTTTTAATCTGAGGAAGGTAGCTTTGGAACATCATGGGAAAAGGATTCAATGCTGGTAACCAGGATTTTCTCTTTTTTCCAAAACATTTTGTATTATTTCAAGAACAAAAGTCATCTTTAGAGCTATGTTGAGTTTGTTATCTGTAAACCCTTTGAATTTGGACAAGGCTGAAATTTTGTTTTTTTTGGTAAAGAATGAAAATGTAGAAACTTTACAGTTACTATGGAAATACATTTTAGCACCCTACACACCTTGTCTGCAGTGACAGACAGAAATGTCATGGCAAAAGTCCTTGAAGCAGTGCAGCTATCTGGAAGTTTACCAGAATACTTAAACCTTCAAAACAAGCTAAAACAGGTAAATTCATATAGAGGATAATCAACTGGTTGTGTATTATATTAATAAACTGTCACTCGAATGGGGTGTGATGTGGTTGAAAAAACAAGCCCGAAGGACAAGTTTTTTAATTGCATCAAACCCCATTCGAGTGACAGATTTTTAATATCACACACAACCAGTTAATTGTTCTACTTACTATATTCCTTATTCACCCAATTTCATTCTAATAATTATCAAGAATAGTACAATATGAACAATATAGGAAATTTGTAATTCCCGCAAACATCTTAAACCTATATTGTCACTAGTGATGATACCATAATTATCATCACTAGTGGTGTTATTCACTGTGAAATCCAAGTAATTCACTGATAGGAATATAATAAATAGAGGATATTTGTTTTTTACGGTGAAAGATCGAAATTTATTTCATCGAGTGAACATCATCAGTAATATTTTCACGAGTGGCGCAGCCACGAGTGAAAATATTACCGATGATGTTCACTCTATGAAATAAATTTCGATCTTTTACCGTAAAAAACAAATATCCTCTATTTATTTCATGCTTTTAACCCTTTCCTGGGGGGAATTAATCAAAATCCAGCACAGTTCTTTTTGGTTATTCCCTGTGGCGTAGCCCCTCCGCATAGCAACGCATTACAATATTACATCAAGCGCGAGAAATGTAAGGTAAATGACGTCATATTTCCGTCTGGTTGTGAAGCACGCGCATTTTACCTAGGTAACTAGTGCGCGGGAACAACTGTTTCTGCCTTCAATTGAAGAGTTAGAGTATAAAAATCGGTATTTTCACTGGTCTTAACCATGAAATATTGAAAAATATTTCACCGATATTTCTCGATAACCTACCGGAAAGCATGAAATAAACACTTATTTTGAACCTGAATAGGTTAACACTTCACCATTTAGGCTATTATTTGACTCATTTACCACAACGTTTCAAGAAGTCGACTGCTGCACAGAGCAAAAATTCTGTGGTTGGAAATATGTTAAAGTTAACCCTTTACCGAACAATCTTGTGTTTTAACCCTTTACGAAACAATCCAAGGTTTTAACGACCCCTGGAAAGAAGCCTTTTGAAAAAATTGTGGGAAAAGGAGAAAATGCTGGCCACCAGCATTTTCTCCTTTTCCCACAATGTTTTCCAATCTATCAAGAACTATTTCTGCTGTTTATGCAATCTTTAATTTGTCATCTGCAAATGCTTTCAGTTTGGACCAGTCTAAAATTTTGTCGTTTGGGAAAGAGTTAATGATCTGAAAAAGAAGGCTTCGGAAAACACAACTCTTTACCAAACAATCCTGAGTTTTAATGACCTCGAAAAAGAAGGCATTGGTAACCAGCATTTTCTAGTTCTTCTGCAAAGTTTTCTACCCTTTCAAAGACAAACCCCATTTTTGTATGCAAAGTTGGTCTGCAAATGGTCTCAATCTGGGGGAGTCGGGGAAAGATTTACTAGGAGCAACTACTTACCAGCTTTTTCTCCTTTTTTCTCTCAATGTCCTCAATGTTTTCAAACACTTTTTCTCTCAAGATAGTTACAGTTTAATGTTCTATTTTCCAGACACCACTATTTCTGGCTGTGCTAGCATTCAACATCCCTCTGATTGGTTGGCTTTTGCAAGAAGGAGCTGATCCCAACATTCAAGGAATCGTAAGACTCTTTTTAACCTTTTACCACAAATCTTAAGTTTGAACGACCCTGATGAAGAAAGCATATGAAAACAGTGGGAAAAGGAGAAAATGCTGGTAACCAGCATTTTCTCCTTTTCCCAAAATGCTTTCTACTCTATGAAAGACAAATTTCATGTTTTTGAGTTATATTCAGTTTGTCGTCTGCAAATCCTTTCAATTTGGACAAGTCAAAAATTTTGTTTTTTGGTATAGAGGTAATCCTTTACCAAACAATCAGAAGTTTATCTGTAAACCTGCTAAAACACCATTAAAAATTTTTGTTATCGTGTCAGACTGGTACAGCAGAAAAATAGGTGGACATGTACAGCATGCCTTGTGATGGAATGAAGTTAAACTAATTCTAAAAGATACTGTTTAGACAAAATTTGACATGCTTTTAATAATATTATAAAGAGACATGTAGTTATGTTGAATATTTTTTAAGCAAAATTGAACTTTGGAACTGGGACATATATTCTGGGACACACTGTACTTTGATTGTTTTAAACTTGTTTGTCACAAACTTATTCCAAGAGGAAGTGGATTATTCCTTCACCAAACAATCCAGAGTTTTGAAGACCTTTAGGGAGAAGGCATTTGAAAACATTGTAGGGAAAGGAGAAAATGCAGGTAACCATCATTTTATCCTTTCCCCACTATGTTTCTGCCATATCCAAAAGACAAAAAAACTTGATTTTAGTTTCGTGTAATTTGTTGTCTGCACATGCTTTCAATATGGACAACTCCAAAACTGTTGTCATCTCATAAAAATTTAAATGGTATTCAGACTGGTTGATGCCTTTGATGTTTTTGTCTTTTAATTTTGTAGATGAGGACTGGGCGACATGATTATATTTGGAGAGCACCCCTGCATCTTGTTGCAATGATGGGTGACAAGGCATTGGGCATACTACAAATGATGCTCTCCAAATACCCAAATCTAAACATGAATATCCTCAGTATTGGTGACAGTAAGTGACTTAACCCTTTACCAAATATTCGCTGAGCCCTGATAGCTCAGCGGGTAGAGTACAGGACTTGAGAACAGAAGTCGTTGGTTCGATCCAGGGCTTGGCCAATTTCTTTCCTAGTATTGATGATAGTCATTGCAATAAGATTTATTCCTCTCTCACCGCTGTCAATTAATTTGACTATTGTTATGTGGGTAGGCAACCAGTGGTTTTGAAAGAGTGGCTCAAATGGTGAGATATGTCATTGAACGGGTAAATAATTTTAAAGCCCTCTTTCTTTAGGTTTGTTAAAACTTGGGATTGTGTGGTAAACGGTTAAAGACACATCTATACCCTTTTTAGGCAGATTTTATCAAGTTTTTAACCCATTTCATCCTTATTTTATGAAACTATAATCATTCTTGTATCTTCGTGCCAAATGTTGCCCCTGATGGCTGCAGGGTTGCACAGATTATGACAGATAGAAAATGCATCTCATGTTTTAGAGGCCTTCAAAGCAATTGCTGTTGTCATTTAAGGTATTAAATGAGGACAAATCCGTTGTGTTTTTCTATCCCTAACTCCATATATACCATATATATCGATAATGTATCTATGTTTACACAGCTGAGCTGTTATACGCACTTTGTAGTTTTAACAGGTTTTTTTTCTTGCTAGCTGTAAGGATGTATCTTTAATACTTTTTGCAGATGCATTAACTCTTTACCAAACGACAAAATTGTAGACTTGTTCAAATCGAAAGCATTTGCAGACGACAAAATAAATGTGGCTCAAAAATTGAAATTAGTTTTGGGAAGGGTAGAAAACATTGTGGGAAAAGGAGAAAATGCTGGTTACCAGCATTTTCTCCTTTTCCTACTATGATTTCAAAAGGATTCTTTCTCAGGGTCGTTAAAAGTCGGGATTGTGTGGTAAAGAGTTAACCCTCCTTTTCAAACAGCATGACTCACTTCTTTCATTTTACAGAACTGACTCCACTTCTTCTTGCATTGAAGAACCATTCACTGCCGGACAAAAATTGTAGAGGTCTGGTACTTGAGCTGATTAGACGTGGAGCAGACGTCAGGATTAGGGTAAGAAACATTAGGACCAGTATTTACTTAGAATTTTTACCCCTTTTCATTGGCCTACACATTCAACACGAGTACTGGTGTAGTTCCCAGGAAGCAGAATCGAGAGAGATTAGTATAAGTTGTAAGAACTTGTTTCTCAATCGATGTAAAATAAATATGTTTAACTCTTTACCACACAATCCCGATTTTTAACAACCATGAGAAAGAAGCCTATAGAAAACATTGTGGGAAAAGGAGAAAATGCTGGTATCCAGCATTTTCTTCTTTTCCCACAATATTTTCCACCATATCAAAGTCAGAAATCATCATATTAACAAGATTTAATTTGTTGTCTGCAGATGCTTTGAATTTGGTCCAGTCCAAAAATTTGTCATTTGGTAAAGAGTTAAACTATTCTTACTTTTCTTACCACTTAGGGCCCAGAATAAACCCACCAGACATATAGGATCTGACATGAGTTGGCATTGAGATAAAATTTTATTAAACGAGTCTAGGGAAAATGTTATTAAGCGAGCCTTTGGCGAGCTTAATAACATTTTTTCTTGACGAGTTTAATAAATTCTTTATCTCATGCGTCAACGAATGTCAGATTCTTTTTATCACATAACGATATTTTACAAATCATAGATAAGAAGATGCAAAATTATCTAAAGATGCACACGCGAAAATATCCATAAACCCATTCACTTCCATGAAATACGTACAAAATGATGTCAAAAATGACGTCACACAATAGTGATATTAAACATGTATGAGATAAGAAAATTCATAATGGGTATATTACACTGAATACAAGGGAGGTAATGTGATAAAATTTCATTCTAGAAATATTACTGTTATAAGACTGACTTCAAGGTTACTGTTGTCGAGAAAGTTTCTGCAGAGCTTACCGTTGGGATCAAAGGTCAGACTGCAGGAAAAAATTGTGGAAAAAGAAAATGCTGTGAAGCAGTATTTCTTTCTTTTTCCACATCATTTTAACCCTTTACCACACAATGCAGACTTTTAACGACCTCTACAAAGAAAGCTTTTGAAAACATTTGTGAGAAAAGGAGAAAATGCTGGTAACCAGCATTTTCTTCTTTTCCCGCAATGTTTTCTTCTCTATCAGAGAAAAATTTCGTCATTTGGGCCACCTTCAGTTTGTGGTCTGCAATTACTTTCAATTTGTACCATTCTGAAATTTTGTCGTCTGGTAAAGAGTTGAGAAGGCTTCTTTCAAAAGCCTTCTGCCAGTGGGTAGCTAAAACTCCTGATTGTGTGTTATAGGGTACGTTTTATTAGCATGGCTGTTTTGAGAGAAAATACATGTAACAAATTATAGTCATATCCATGGTGTCGTTGTTTGTGTCGTCATCTGCATTGTCGCTGTGCAAAGACTTTGACATGTTGCAATATCTCTGTCATTATTGAAGATATTCACTTCTAACCTGAACAAGATGTGAACTATCAAAAGGGTAACCTATACAACAAAGGCAGGTAACTATCTAAATATTTTTGAGTTATGCCCCTTTTACAACTTGGAATTTTCACTGAAAATCAAGCATTTTCAGCCGAGTCTTTGCATGCAATGCTCTTGTTTTTAAAAGGTCTTTGATAACTTATAAGGATGAAATTTGTCTTCGTACTTCAGGAGCAGGCAAGCAGCAGGACCGCCCTGATTCTGGCAATAGAGACAAGAGATTTGGATCTGATACGAGAATACCTGGAGATCTTTTCAGCTGATAAGCGTAGGGCTTTGCTTCAAGATAAAACACGGTCAGGTGACACATGTCTACATATCGCAGCTGGACTATCACGCTTTCCCTCACATCTGAAGGAAATTTTACTGCGACTTTTGGTCATGCACGGCGCAAATGGTAACACAGCCAACAATGCAAAGGAATTACCAAGAGATTTTGCGAGAACAGAGGTAAGCTAGAACGTCCAAGGAGTGATCCAGATATTGGTAGACTTTTGTTTTATTGCAGAAGCTGTTTGATATAAAACTAAACAGTTTTACACACATCTAAATTTTTGTAAATCAGATTGCCAAAAATGTCTGAGCATGGTTTCACGAAAATACACTATTTTAAATGCCCTACACAAAGCCCCTGTAGGGCAGCTTGTGAATGACGTATGACATAATGCTTAATGTACTGAAACGTCACTGACAACACACCCGTTCAATGTTTCTTGTAATCTTCTGCACAGTCTATGTACTTTTGGTGAAATTCCTTCCATTGTCTATATGTGACCACGTACCACTTGTGATCGAAACTGGCAACAACAGCCTGGGAGAGAAAGCTTGTAAAAATCTGCATATATCCTGCCTTTGAGTTCATTCTTCAACACTGGAAATATCCGAAAGTCCATGAATGTAAGACCGAGGCAATAAGGGGCATGTTCCACACACCACAAATGTCCAACCTTGTTCAAGGTTGATGTTTGGTTGCATCTGCTATCATTCTGTACAACACCACTAACTGTTATGATTAATGTTGTACTGCTTGACAGGTTCTTTCCTTTCCTTACATTGTCTTTTACTTCACCCATACCATCTTCGAAGCATTTATGCCACATAGAAACTAGAGCCCAAAACGCATCCTACTTGCTGCATCCATCATTTTCTTAGTCTGCATCAGTGTCTTCCCAAGTTGGATACAGAACTGTTCTGTAAAAGGTATATTATTGCGGGTTTATAACTGCATGTGTTTTAATTTCTGCAAAAATTGCAACAGAAAATCTTACATAAAAGTCATTTTTGTCCCAGCATCATGCACTGACGAGCTACAACCCCTTTAATTGGCAGTATTAACCACCACTAGACTGGTATTATGGTTGACTATAATGAAAACAGGCACTCATTGATGTCAACAAGGGTCCCAGTCAATTGCTTCCATGTGACCCTGTGTCTAGGTAAAACATACCTTATTATAGCTTAAATTGACGCTGATGGATATCTTAATGTGCCACTTTTCATGAAGTCCTCGGACATCATTTTCATGTCAACGCTCTTCTGAAAACCATTATAACAAGGTGAACAAGCAAGATGTGATTCCGACCCAAAAGATAATGTGATATTACCTTACTTGTTGACATCTTCCCACAAAATTTGGTAAAATAGAATTGAAGTTATAAACAATTACATGTAATACTCATTTCTTAAAAATTGGTTCTGACTTTTGGAATGCCCTGATTAATAGTGTTGCTTCAGCAACCGTTTAGTTTTTGTGTGGCTTTAATTTTGAAAATATAGTTTCATAAATTTAACCGACATTTTCTCCTTTTCCCACAATGTTTTCTACCTTTTTAAAGACAAATTCCATCATTTAGCCTTTTTGATTTTTGTCTTTAAAGGCTTGAAATATTCACCAGTGCAATGTTTTTGCCAATTTGTTGATAATCCATTAATGCCGGCAGATGACTTCTGGTGACATTTTGGAAAAAAGGAGAAAATACTAGTTACCAGTATTTTTTTGTTTATGAACAATGCTTTCTACCCTTTCCAAGACAAATTTTATAATTGGAGCCACATTTAACTTGTCGTCTGCAATTGCTTTCAATTTGAGCCTGTCTGAAATTTTGTCATCGATAAGGAGTTAACCTTTTACCACACAATCCCGACTTGTAATGAGCCTGAGAAAGAAAGCTTTTGAAAACATTGTGGGAAAAGGAGAAAATGCTGGTTACCAGCATTTTCTCCTTTTCCCACAATGTTTTCTGCCCTGTCCTAAACAAATTCCAATTTTTAAGTTACCTTTAATTTGTTGTCTGCAAATGCCTTAGATTTCAACAAGTCTAGTCTGGTAAGGAGTTAACTCTTTACCAAACGACAAAATTTTAGACTGGTCCAAATTGAAAGCACTTGCAGACGTCATAATAAACGTTACTCAAAAACTGAAATTTGTTTCCAGCCGGGTAGTAAACATTGTTGGAAAAGGATTTTCTCCTTTTCCCACAATGTTTTCAAAAGGCTTCTATCTCAGGGTCGTAAAAACCAGGGATTGTCTGGTAAGGAGTTAAGCCATTTTTCATGTCAGTTGCAGTTATAACTTTTGTAAAATTATCTTTCTATCTTTTTCAGTGGGATAGGATAAGAAGTTGAGAGTGGCACAAAGTGCAAGAAGTGATGATTTATTGTACATACTGTTGAGCTAGCTGTTTTTTAATGAGCCATATTCATTGTACATAGTACCTGTATATATTAACCCTTTACTGAACAGTCCCATGTTTTAATGACCTGACTTTGAGAGAGGCTCTTGAAAACATTGTGGGATAGGAAGAAAATGCTGGAAACCAGCATCATCTCCTTTTCTGAAATGTTTTCTACCCATTTAACCCTTTACCAAACAATCCCTGGTTTTCACGACCCTGAGGAAGAAGCCTTCTGAAAACATTGTAGGAAAAGGAGAAAATGCTGGTAACCAGTATTTTCTCCTTTTCCTACAATGTTTTCTACTCTTTGAAAGTCAAGTGTCATTTTTTGAGTCCCGTTTATTTTGTCGTCTGCAAATGCTTTCAATTTGGACAAGTCTGAATTTTGTCGTTTGGTAAAGAGTTAAAGGCAAATTAAATCATTTGAGCTACATTAAGGTTGTCGTTTGCAAATGCTTTCAATATGGACCAGAATAAAATTTTGACATGAGGTAAAGAGTAAAGTGAATATGATGAAACTTATTAGCTAAATTTAGAAGAAGCAATAAGTGAAATAATTTATGTTCTCTCATATTTACATTGACTGTCTTGACAATAATGTATTGGCAATTCATCATGGGAGGGAATTGACCAAAAACAGTAAATCATAGTTCTGTTGATAGTTTTTAGTTCCTCCCACTCTTGTAAGAAAATTCAATTCATGCCTATCGTGCTGAATATAATTGAGCCATGCTCTGGCAAAAGGGGGCTTAAAGGGGATGTTATACATTTTTACCAAGCAAGTCATCACATTATCATGGAACCATAAGCTACATTTTGTCTATCAATCCGCTGAATCATGAGGTACTCTAGTTCTTTGACATGCAGAAAACTACCAAAAGCAAAAAGTTTTGGCTTAGGTCAGCCTTCGTGGACTGCGCAGGCTGACCTGGGTTGATACTTTTTGCAGATGCATTAAGCCCTGTTTTCACAGAGTATGGCTCATTTAGAATTCGACCAAGAATGTTACCTGCATGTAGAGTGGCTGTTAACGACGTATATTACAAATTTTTCTAACGGAGAGATTTTTTTAAAACTTTGCACATACAAAGCTCATCATGTCTCTAGGTGATTACAGTAAAAAAAGATGTGGGTCACCGTGCTCGTTTCTGAGCAATTCGCCTTTGAAAAGGTATATACAGTTCCAAAATTCAGGTTATATTGGATTTAAAGCGCCTTTCTTTAATAGTCAGTTAACCCTTTACCACACGGCAAAATTAAAGACCTATCCAAATTGAAAGCATTTGCAGACGACAATTTCATAGTGGCTCAAATGACGCAACTTTTCTTTGATAGGGTAGAAAACTTTGTGGGAAAAGGAGAAAATGCTGATTACCAGCATTTTCTCCTTTTCCCACAATGTTTTCAAAAGGCCTCTTTTTTAGGGGCGTCAAAAGGCGTCATTGTGTGGTAAAGGGTTAAACAGGAAAATTACATGAAAAATATACAAATACACATCATTTTAATAAAAATTTATATATTTTTGCACAAAAGATATATAAAAGCCTGGTTTTGAGCATGGTAAATGTACAAATATGCATGTTATATATGGATCATTGAGTTAAAAAGGGAGATAATTTGACCGAATTAAGGGTTAATCTTAAATAAATACATACTTTCTAACGAACAGATTTTTCTTAAAATTTCCACACTTATAGTGTTTATAATTCTAAACAATAAGAAAAAATAAAAATGGCACCTATCCGTGCTTATTTCATTAGAAAAGAAGGTTGAAGGTAACTGTGGAAGTTATTTCTTCAAGGAAAAAAATAGGATAACAGCTCAGCAGACGTAGTGGGAAAAGGAGAAATTGCTCAATAGGAGTGATCTCTCCTTTTCCAACAATAATTTTCAAAGTGGAAACAGCTATACTTCCACAGCTTTAAATTCCCTGCCTTTGTTTCCTTGTTTAGTGAGTAACGCCATGTTAGCAGCATTTTAATTATTTGACAGTGACAGTTCAAAGATCCATTTTTTTCTCTTCACCAATACTACCTGAAGAAAGTGCTACTTGTTTCAGTGCACCAATAGTATTACCATTATGTGCAAAAAAAAAATAGGTGCACTTTTGATTCAATATCCACGACAAAAACACATGCGCAGTAGGATGCATACGAACATTTGTCATATACGTCGTTAATAGGAGCTCCACAGATCGCATACCTGTCACTGTCTCATATTGTGTATGAAAATATTTGCCTCTTTCATGACAATCACATACACCTATGCATGTATTATACATTTCCCACACTGCAAAAGTCCACATGTCACAACTCGGCCAATTCCTTTCCTACATCTAACCTCGTCTATATAAATGAGGTTTCCATTTTGAACTGCCAATCACATGATCTTAAACATGGCGGCACCCTTGTAAAATGCTCTAGCAATGACATGAACAACAATAGTGAAATTATTCACATCTATCGATCTGTCAATGAAAGCTCCCACTGAATAATAAAACCTTGCTGAAAAATTAATGCACAAACTATTTGTCAACAGAAATATTCTTCAAAAGATTTTGATAGAAAATTTTGACACGTTTTCTTTTTTAAGAAGAACCTTACAATTTTAAAACAGTAAAACGGTATACTTCGGGCAAAGAAATGTACCTTGTAGGTGCATATCAAGCTATGTGTTACAGCCAGGGGACTTGATCACCAGATCACCCGAGGTTAGCATAATGTGCAAAAGCCAATATCAGTTATCCAGCAAAGGGTTAGTCTTATAGTAGCAAATAAACAAGATGGAAATTCATGAAGAAAGATTAGAATATTTAAATTTCCAAGCTGTTTTTGACCAAGATGTCATAAATTAGTTGCAAAATTGGAGCTTTCATGAAGTGTTTAATTCCACATCAGATAGCTTGTTCTCTCATATTTACCCTCTGTCAAACAATATCATCTTAAAATGCTGGTAACCAGAACATGTATTTTCTCTTGTACTCACAATCTTTTCCTCTGTCAAAGTTAAATCCCTTGATATGGGCTATATTTGATTTTCCATATTCAAACACTGTTGATCTGGACAAGTCTACAGTTTTGTCATCTGGTAAAAGTTTTGCAGACAAATTGCTTCTATGTTCCATAGGGTTCAAACTCTTGGTGACATAGACAAAATATAGACTTGAAATTGTGTCATAGTAATAAGACCACAAATTAATTATGGACTTTTATCATTTACCCCTTTACAAAACAATCCTGAGCTTTAACGACCCTGAGGGAGATGTTTGAAAACACTGGGGTAAAAAGAGAAAATGCTGGTAATCGGGCATTGTAGCAAAGAGAAAAAACTCTGGTGAACAGCATTTTCTCGTTTTCGAATAATGTCCTTAACCCATTCAATGACATCTCCCCATCATTTAAGACAAATTTCATTTCTCGTCTGAGAATGCTTTCAGTTACTTCAAGTCTGACATTTTGTCTTCCAGTAAAACAGTCTGTTCATTACCATAATGATGGACCAATTACTGTGCAAGCTGTTTTTGATAAGCCAAAATCTGTTACAATTGACATAAAAGAAACACAAGGAAACATCTTCAAAGTTGTGGAAAAATATCTTCTTTGTTTGACATGAAAATAATTTTTGGGAAAAAGGAGCTGTTTTTGGTTGTACATGTAATAAGTAGTTGATACTTTTTCCTTTATGTTTTCAAAGAAGTGGTTGACAGTTTTAACTTCAAAAATTACATTTACTCTCATACTTCAGTTAGGCACTGGTTGTGTCCATTTTTTCAAGTACATGTATCATTATTTTCAAAGCTCACGTATGATAACACTGGCTAAGTTGAAAATAAATCGACAAAAAAAACATGCAGTTTTCTTTACTTTATTCAGATCCATCTTAACACTTAACCCTAAACCACACAACCCTGGGAAAGAAGCCTTTTGAAAACATTGTGGGAAAAGGAGAAAATGCTGGTAACCAGCATTTTCTCCTTTTCCCACAATGTTTTCTGTTACCAGTATTTTTTCCTTTTCCCACAACCTTTTCGACTTTATCAAAGAAAAATTGGACCATTTGAGCCACATTAAAATTGTTGTCTGCAAATGCTTTCAATTTGGACAAGGCTAAAATTTTGTCGTCTGGTATAAGGATAACTCTTCACCAAACAATGAAACCTTAGACTTGTTGAACTGACAGCATCTGCAGTCAAATAGATATACACAGTTGAAACAACACAGATTTGTCTTTGAAAAGGTAGAAAATATTGTGGGGAAAGGAGAAAATGCTGGTTACCAGCATTTTCTCCTTACAATGTTTTCAATACCTTCTCCCCATGGTCGTTTAAACCTAGACTGTTTGGTGAAGAGTTTACCTCATTACAAACATCTAGCCTACTATGGGTATTTCCTACTTTCCTTGACAGTATAGATCAAGATCAGACTGCACAGAACATACATTCTAATGAAAATCAGTGTTATCTTTTCAACAATTATGTGTTTGACCGATTGCCCAACACGGTATTATCACACACAGCAACTAATCATAACAATATCACAAAGGAGAAATACATGTATTAAGAGAAGGAAAATGCATTTTTTTAATTTCATTGAATTTTATTAATCCTATTGCTAGAAAGTTTATGTTTTAAAGACCCTGAAGAAGAAAAAGTTTTTTTCAGCATTACCTTCTTTTCTCACAATGTTTTCTTCCCTTCTTAAGACAAAATCCATCATTTGAGCCACATGTACTTTCTTATCTGCTTCTGCTTCCAGTATGGAAAGGAAATAAATATTTTGAGGGTTACCTCTTGATATTTGGCTGACTTTGTGGTAAATGTCTTGCATAATAACAGTGATATATCAGAAAATGATAAAGTTTTTTGCATGAGGAAGACAACAACAACCCAGATGACAACCAGTCTATGGAAATACCTTGATGCTTTCTTTAAAAACAGCCTCCAATCGCTTTACCAAACGTCAAAATTTTGGACTGGACCAAACTGAAAGCATTTGCAGATGATAACATATGAATTCAAATCAAAAGATGATTTCTGACTTTGATAGGTTAGAAAACATTGTGGGAAAAGGAGAAAATGCTGAATACCAGCATTTTCTCCTTTTCCCATAATGTTTTCAAAAGTCTTCTCTTTCAAGGTCTTTAAAATCTGGGATTGTGTGGTTAACTCTTTACCAAACGACAAAATTTTAGACTAATCCAAATTGAGAGCATTTGCAGTCAACAAAATAAAGTGACTGAAAATTTGAAATCTGTATTGGGATGGGTAAAAAATTTTGTGGGAAAAGGAGAAAATGCTGGTTACCAGCATTTTCACCTTTTCCTACAATGTTTTCAAAAGGCTTCTTTCTCATGGTCGTTAAAAGTCAGGATTGTGTGGTAAAGAGTTAAAGTGTTGAAATTCTATGTTGAACTACAAACTGATTATAAATACTGTTTTGGTAGTTTTTAAAGAAGTTTAAACAGATCTGAAGCTAACCAAATACATTGGGAAAAAAAGGAAAGTTATGTTTTGACAATAAAAATCCAGGTCTCCCTTTAATCTTTTGCCTCAGGATTGGAAGTTTAAATGACCTTGTTGAAGAAGGTAACATTGAGGGAAGAGGAGAAAAAGCTGCAAATCAGCATTTTCTCCTTTTCCAACAATGTATTATATCTTTTCACTGACATATCCCAATGTTTGAGCCACATTTAATTTGTGGCCTGCTAATGCTTTCAATATGAGAGAGTCTAAAATCTGACATCTGGTACAGAGACAAGTTTAACTCCTTTATCACACCTAACATATTTTTTTGAGATCCTACAGTTTGGCAAGTCGTGTTTCAAAATTCTGTTCTGTGATGATATTATATGTTGGAACCAAATAGTATCACAATATCAACAAATAACTTTACCCTGTACAAAGCATCCTCCACCCAACTGAAACTTGCATACAAATACATGTATATAGTGGGAAAAATATACTGTGAATTCTTTGTGAAACACAAGAACTAGTTATCATTACAATTATAAAAGAATTTTAAAAAAGTACACTGAAAGCATTTGAAATTTGAAAATAATTACATAAATAAGGCTTAAATGATGGGATTTTTTCTGGTAAAAGGTACAAAGCAGCTAAGGAACAGGAGAAGATAATACTACCATCATTTTCTCCTTTCCTGCAACATTTTCAAAAGCCTTCCTCATGGTACTGAAAGTGTGGCGATTATTTTTGTAAAGGCTGACTCAATTTTCCACAGTACGGAGGAAATTGTGGAAAAAAAGGGCTGCTGTTTGTAACACGTCACAACTCTTTTGTCCACAATCTTTTCCAAAGCTTTCAACTCCAGAGTCAACAAAAGTAATATTCGCACAGGAATGGGTTACAAATTATATGAGCCATGCTCTGGCAAAAGGGGACTTAATGCATGTCTGTGATCCATAGTACTAAGTAAGCCATCACATATCTATAGATGCATAATATCCACTTTTTTTTTTAACAATAGACTTAATCATGAGGTAGACTGGTCATACAGAAAATTAACCAAAAGCGAAAAGCTTCGGCCCGAGTCAGCCTGCTCTGACTGTGAAGGCTGACCTGGGTGATACTTTTCGCAGATGCATTAGGCCCCCTTTTTACAGAGCATGGCTCATACTGTTTCATGAGATATCATTCCCATCTACACAAATAAAATCCTCCTTTGTGAAACAATCCATTTTTTTTCACAAACCTGGAAAGGCAGGCTTTTGAAAAAGATGTAGGAAAGAGAAAAAATTCTATTGATAGCATTTCTTGTTCCAACAATGTTTTCTACCCTTTCATATACTATCGCATTATTTAAGCCATATCTGATTCCACATTTGCAGCTACTTTCAATTTGAGCAAGTCTTAACAAATCTTGCTGTTTGGTAATAAGGTAGAAAACTATCAGAGTAGGATAAAATATTGTTGCAGAATTTGTTTCAACAAATTTTACCCTGATGAGCAGTTTACAAATTTCAATATCATATCATTTACATTGCTTTAGAATTCACCTTATCACAAAACTTCTCTTATTTTTGGTGTAATACAGCAGTTATGAATTTTCTTCTTATCTCACGTTTAAGATAAGCAAATAGTGCCATAATTCATCAAAGCTCTGTTATCAATGGAATTGTTTTTCAAACATTACTGAACCAGATTAATCTGTGCAATTAACCCTTTGCCACACAATCCCGAGTTTCAACGACCCTTTGGAAGAAGGCTTTTGAAAACATTGTGGGAAAAGGAGAAAGTGCTGGTAACCTTCCTCAGACACCTTTTCCCTTTTGAGCTACATTAAATTTGTAGCTTGCAAATGCTTTCAATTTGGAGAAGTCGGAAATTTTGTTGTGTGGTAAAGAGTTAACTGTCAAAGTTGATGATCATGAAAAAGCTGCAAATTTAATCATCTGTAGATGCAACAAAATTCATAATATACAAGTTTCTTTGGAACTACTTTCTGTCCGTAATGTACAAACCTGTCTAAGAAAGGAATAGATTTCATGTAAATTTTAATACCATGTAGGCCTATGGTTTAACACATCAATGACCTATAGTTCTTCAATCTTGAGATACAATCAGGTAATAAAAAGAATGTGACATTTGTTGGCTTTTGAGACAACATTTCATTAAACTTGTCAACAAAACATGTTAACTAAGCTCCCAAAAGGCTTGTTTAGTAACATTTTTTCATTTATTAAATATTATCTCCAATTCCAACTTATGTCAGATGGTATAAACCTGCAAAACCTAAAAAAAATGTTACTTGTGACAAAATTCTGTAGACAAACTTAACCTTTTACCACAAAGTCTCAAGTTTTAACAACCCTGATAGAGATGGCTTTTGAAAACATTGTGGGAATAGGAGAAAATGCTGGTTACCAGCATTTTCTCCTTTTCCAACCATGTTTTCTACCTTTGACAGTCAAATCCCATCATTTGAGCCATGTTTAATTTGTTGCCTCCACTACCTTTCAATGTAAATATGTCTAAAATTTTGTTTTCTCGTAAAGGTTTCATATAATTGTTTTGTTTTTTTGGGGGGGGCAACAAATCACTAACCTCCAAATGCTAATCATCATACTATATTTACAGAATTACCCATTTCAAATAATACCCCCGCCAGCGCTTTGACAGAAACAGGCAATTATTTGTACACAGACGGACACACGGATGGACACACGGACGGACACACAGACGGACAAACGGACTGACACACGGACAGACAGGGTGATTCCAGTATACCCCCGAAAACATTCATTTTGTGGGGGTATAACTACATGTTGGTTGTATCATTTCATCTATCTACCATCAATTGGTAACTATTTATAACTTTTGTACCATCTCTCTCTCTCTCTCTCTCTCTCTCTTTCTCTCTCCACCCCCCCCACTTCCATTCCTAAAAAGCTATTTCCAAGGTTTTTTGCCTACAGAGTCAGAAACTGCCTAGAAACAGTTTCATTTGCTTCATTTTCTGACCATAACAGAATATTCTGCCCTGAAGTAAATCTATTTTTTCTACCTAATATACATGTATTACCATATCTCAGTTGTATCTTTGTTTCAGTACTGAAAGAGCAACATCAAAGTTTGCTGATTTTACATCTTTAACCCCTTACTAAACATTTGAACCACCCTGAGGAAGAAGGCTCTTGAAAACATTGTGGGAAAAGGAGAAATTGATGGTTACCAGCATTTTCTCCTTTTCCCACATTGTTTTCAAACCTATCAATGAAACATTTCTTCATTTGGGCCACCTTTGTCATCTGCAAATGCTTTCAGATTGGACCAGTCTAAAATCTTTTTATCTGGTAAATGGTTCATACTGCAGGCAACAGAAAAACCTAAAACCCCAAAACTGACCAACTGATTATGAGGTTTTAATTGTAGTATAAAATAAAAGATTATAGTCAAAATGGTAAGTAAAAAGATGAAATTCTGATAAAAATGGTTATAGACGCACATTAAGTCAACTACAAAAACAGGAATTCTCAATAAAACATGGAAACAGGCTCAATTTGTCAAGGACATCAAAATTTTGACTGAGACCATGTTGAGGATTGTCTCAAAATATTTCAGCCTTCAAAATTGGCTTGTATGACAAAAAAGGTTTAACTGTCAATTTAAATAACAAGTTTAGGATAAAAAAAAAAGGAAAAAAACAATTTATACATAAAACTACTCAATAGAGCTAAAGATTTCTTACAATAGAAATAAAAAATTATTCTTTTAAATCTTAACCAATCAACACAATTTTTTACCTGTCCATCTTGAAAGCATTTTAAGACAACAAAGTTATTGTAGCTCAAATGATGGAATTTGTCTTTTAAAAAGGGTAGGAAACATTATGGGAAAAGGAGAAAATGCTGGTAACCAGCATTTTCTCCTTTTCCCACAATGTTTCAAGAACCTTCCACCTCAGGTTTTTAAGATTTGTGATTTAGTGGTTAGGAGTTAAAAGGGACATAAAAATTATGATCTACAACCATCAAAAAGACGTTATGTCAGGGCAAACTATTATCACAGAAAAAAGGTTTTGAGACATTGAAAGAAATAAAAACTTTAATTAAAAAGTAAATATCTACATTTACTTGTTCCTGTACTTTATATGTCTCATCTTAAACCATTGAAAAATATAATGGTTTTAAAGCAAAAGCAAGTTTTCATTGTCTCTAACTAGGAAACTGTATGTCAAAAATTAAACTTTACTTTACAATAGAATGAAATTGGAAACATAACAAAAACAAAACAGTTTAGAAAGATGGACGGACAGACTTGAAATAATTATTTTGATTGTATCAACACATCACCTATATCTTTATACTGTTGTATGATTTAGCAAAAGAAAAAAGTAAACAGTATCAAAATCAGTTGATATAAGCTACCCACACATTATTAACCCATAATTACATGAATCTTCTTTATCATAGTTCTTTGGAGCTAATGGATATAATGAAATTTTATTCCTAATCTATTTTGCGTCATGAAAATCCACTATCCACTGATGGTGACTGAGTATTGCGTCCAAGCAGACGATCAGTATTCATTGTAATGGTGCTAAGTAAATGGTAAGTCTCCTGCAAATAAGCATCCATTTTGCGTACAACTGTCTCTGTTGGTAACTTGTCATATGTAATTATTCCCCTCTCCTGTGATTGGTCATCCCTCATTGCACCAGCCCCTCTGATTGGTCGTTTAGGCTGAGGCTGGGTGGAGTCTGCTGGTACCCTAGCCTTTAATTCACTTGAATAGATTCTGCAATCAAGATGGAAAATACCTGTCATAGACATTAGCACTTTTATTGGTAAACTGATTTTTTTAATTAAATAATTGCAATACAAGTTCTGAAAGTAATGATAGTTTTTCATGCATCACTGAAAGATAGCTTGTTAGAGTAATAAGAACTGCAAAAACTATTTTTCAAATCATATTTATACAATCAATACTTCAAATTATTTCATATAAATGTTCGTTAACATTATTTTCTCATTTTCCCACATTGTTTTCAAAAGGCTTTAGCCACATTTTTTCTACTAAATAAAGAGAACTTTAGTTCATTTGCATCAATTTCATATTTGCTGCCTGTAGATTTGGAAGAGTCCAAAATTTGTTGTTTGGGAAAGGGCATAATTTTCTACCAAATGACAAAATGTTAAACTTGACCAAATTGACAGTATTTGCAGACAAAAACATTAAGTGTGGCTAAATAATGAGATTTGTTTCTGAGAGCATAGAAAACATTGTAGGAAAAGGAGAAAATGCTGGTGACCAGCATTTTCTCCTTTTCCTGCAATGTTTTCGACCGCCTTCCAGCACAGGATCATTAAAATTCGGGATTGTGTGGTAAAGGGCATTAACATGAAAAGAGATATCAATATTTTGCAAGTACACGTAATACGCCCATACAGCCACACTTACCTGAGTTTTTTCAAGGCATCCTTGAAATCCTCACACAGCTGTCTCGTATCCATGATAATTCTTTGGACATGTGACCAGGCTGTCCGTTCCTCCATCAAACAGCTCTCAGTCACATTACGCAGCTGCTGCTCCTGCGCTATTTGGGCTTTCAATGTGTCAAGCTGCTCCCAAGCCTGTTAATACAATATCAGGAACAAGATAAGCCTTCAACTTTTTATCAGAAAATCCAATATTTTGACAACAAATAGAATGTTGCTAAAATGATAAGATTTGTCCGTGAATGGGAAGATACATTAAGGGAAAAAGTGACATGCTAGTTACCAGCATTGTTTCCCTTTCCTTTAATGTTTTCAAAAGGCTTCTTCCGCAGGGTCACTGAAACTCATGATTATGGGATAACAGGTTTAACCTCTATCAAATAATCCTGCGGAAGACAGCTTTTGAACACTGTGAGAAGCAAGAAAAAAATGTGGCATCACAGCATTTTCTCCTTTTCAAACAATGCTTTCCACCATCTCAAATATAATCCTATCATTCAGCCAGATTTAATTTGTTGCCTACCTGCAATTGCTTTCAATATGGACAAGTCTGAAATGTTATCATCTGGCAGAGAGTTTACTTTGAAAACTCTTTGCTCTTTACAACATGAAAAAATGTTGGACTTGACACAATTGAAAGCATTTGCAGGCGACAAATGAAATGTACCTCAAAACGTGACTTCTATCTTGGATAGGGTAGAAAACAAAGTAAGAAAAGGAGAAAATGCTTGTTACCAGCATTTTCTCCTTTTCCCATGTTTTCGAAAGCCATCTTCTTTCATGGTTATTAAAACTCTGGGTTGTGTGGTAACAGGTATATGGGCTTTTGTGGACAGTGTAGATCAAGATCAGAGTAACAAAAACCCGCAGCTTGGTGGAAATAATCTTGAAATAGCAGTATTTGAGCTGTTTTTCTAATACAAAGGGTTCAATTTTTTTAATTAGTGCTCCAAGGGATAAAGGTATAGAAGCTACCAAAAGTAGATATAAGCTAGAGTGACCTGGCAACTTCCAGCCTAGTTCTGAAATTCATTTTCCTGTTGGTGACTTACACTTTGACTGAGTGTCATGTTCATAATAAGCTCAATACTTTTAAATGGTATGATTTAAATTCAATTGTTTTACCATCCCCACTGTTTACTTTTGGCCACTATTGAGCCTTTAAAGAGGTTGTCTTCTATAACGGGTTGTCAACTAGATACAAATACCTGATCGGCATCATCAATTTTATGAACTCAAGGTTTCCACTTACTGTTTGTAACTGTCCGTTCATTTCCTGTAATTCTCCTGCCAGCCTGTCAGCGTACGCTTGCTCCAATTCACCCACAGCTATTCTAGCTTTACTGTGCCATCGAGCAATTGCATTCGTCATTTTCTTTCTTGGACCAAATAACCTTAAGATAGAGTTTCATACCACCAGTTTTATTTATACGGTTTCGAACAATTAAAACTGAAAGCTACATTAAATTTTCCTTTTTCTACAAAATTCTCCTTTATGCAACTTTTAAAGTTTTCTGAAGTATGTCGGCCTAAAATTATCTTGTGATATATGATGGGTTATTCCTTTACCACACAATCCATGTTTTAATGAACTCTGAAGAAGGACCTATTTGAAAGGATTGTAGAAAAAGGAGAAAATGCTGGTTTTCCAACAATGTTCTTGAGACACTTTAACTCTTTACCAAACGACAAAATTTTAGACTGGTCCAAATTGAAAGCATTTGCAGACAACAAAATAAATGTGACTGAAAAATTGAAATTTGTTTTGGGAAGGGTAGAAAACATTGTGGGAAAAGGAGAAAATGCTGGTTACCAGCATTTTCTCCTTTTCCTACAATGTTTTCGAAAGGCTTCTTTTTCAAGGTCGTTAAAAGTCGAGAATGTGTGGTAAAGAGTTAAAGGTCAGACTACATTATATGAGCCACATTTAACTCTTAACCAAACAATCAAGGGTTTTGACAAACTCTTAACCAAACAATCAAGAGTTTTGACAAACTCTTAACCAAACAATCAAGGGTTTTGACAAACTCTTAACCAAACAATCAAGGGTTTTGACAATCTTGGGGAAGACACCCTTGGAAAACATTGCGGAAAAAGAAGAATACAACACACAATGTTTTCTATCCTATCACAGACAAATTCCATTATTTAGGCCGCATTTATATTGTCATGTGCAATTGCTTTCAAGTTAGACGAGTCTAAATTTTTCTAGTGTGGTACAGGGTTAAGCTTTACTTTTTTGTCTGCAAATTCTTTCAAATTTTCTTTCAAATGGTTTAGCCAATCAGAAGTTGTGTTACTATCACATCAAGAAACTAGGGACTGTGACTGTTCTTGAGAATGGTTGGTGAATACAGACCCAAAAATCTTCACTTACTTGATTCCTATTTCCTTCAAATCATTATCACTGAGAGAGAGGAACACTTGTAAATCAACATCTTGCTCTTGAAAAGTTGGTAAATGTTTCATCAATCCAAGTTGTTCCAGCAATGCTGGTAAATCTGTTGGCTGGCTGTCCTTCTGTGCAGGGATAAAAAAAAAATATCATTACAAATACCCAAATCTTTTTTTGTACACATATGTAAATCTGACTAGCTTATCTTTTATACAGTCCAAACCTGGATGGTAACTCAATACCCCTGACTGGTACTTTGACAAAGAAGTTAGCTGTTCAAGGTTAAGCTGAATGAAAAACTTACGTCCCCAAAATTATGCTTCACAAAACAAATGAGCCATGCTCTGGCAAACGGGGCCTTAATGTATCTCCGTGATACATGATACCAGCCCCAGTCATCACATAATTATGGATCCATAATAGTTACTTTTTGAACAACCAACTTGATCATGAGTTGACTGGTCCTTTGACTTACAGAAAATTGACCAATATCGAAAAGTTTCGGACCAGGTCAGCCTACGCGTACTGTGCAGGCTGACCTGAGTCGATGCTTTTCGCAGATGCATTAAGCCCCCTTTTCACAGAGCACGGCTCAAATGCATATTCTGGCATTCCTTGATGTATTTCTCATAAAAGTTCAAACCAAGTCAAAGAAAAAGTTCAACTCTTTACCAATTTATCAAAACTGAAAGCATGTTTAGATGACAAATCAAATGTGACTCAAATGATGGAATTTGTCTGCGATTGGGTAGGGTTTCCAGCATTTTCTCCTTTTCCCACAATGATTTCAATGTCCTCCTTCTCAAGGTTGTTAAAACTTGGGATTGTGAGGTAAAGGGTTCAAAAAACTGTCCCCAATATGTGTGATGAAAATGTTGGATAGACAGAGCTGTCCCTCAGGTACTTTATGTATACCACTGTCAAATGTCCCTTCAATATGGTTTGATTTTCATGGGTACAACCAGTGAAAAATACCAAATTTCATATTTTCTAGCTCCTCAATTGAAGGTTGAAACAGTAGTTCCTACGCACCAGTTACCTAGGTAAACAGTGTGTGCCATTCAACAAGACAGAAATATGATGTAATTCATGCACATTTACCCTTCATTTCTCGCACTTTATGTAATATTGTAATGCCTTCTTATGTGGAGGGGGTACGCCATAAGGAATTACTGAAAACAGCTGTGCTGGATTTTGATGAAAATCTCGACAAAAAAAGGGGTTAGAAGCATAAAATAAACAGAAATTTTGTTTTTTTTTTTCAGTGAATGATCAAAATTTATTTCATCTTGTGAACATTATTGGTATTATTTTCACTCCTGGCTGCACCACTCATGAGAATATTACCGAAGATGTTCACTCGATCTTTCACCGAAATAAACAAATATCCTCTATATATACCTTACTTAGGTTGACATAATGACCATATGTCACCATCAAAGTCTTTAACTCAACTCCATTAATTAATTTTGTTTTTCTGCTCTACCACACACAAAGTACCGAATTCCACTGTTAGTGCCCTCTCTACTTGACAGCTTTTCAAAGCATTGAAGGAAAAGCAGCAAAGCACCCATTACAAGCAATTGCTCACCTTCCCAAAACTATTTGTAAAAAGAGGTGTTCCGGATGGACATAAAACAAGAAATCAGTCATGCTATGTGAAAAGGGGGTTTAATGCATTTGCAAAAAGAACCGATCAAGGTCAGCCTGTCCGTTTGCACTGGCTAATCGGATTCTATACTTTTTGCTATTGGTCAATTTTCTGCAAACTCCAAAGACCATTCTACCACATAATTCAGTCAGTTGTCCGATTTTATTGATCCATAACTATGTGATGAATAGCTACATATAATGTTCGACGGAAACACATTAAATCCCATTTTTCATGAACACCACTCAAATAGTATTTGTAATTAATTTTTTGATAACTTGAAACCATTTGAAACAATGTTATTGTTACAGCAGAAATTCCTTTTTCAATCAATCCAATTATTTTTCCTGTACCTGAACTATGCACACCAAACTAATTCCAAGCCACTTGTCCATTTGCCAAATTGACAAAATATGATTCCTTAGATCGTGTGGAGATGAAAGTCACATTATCAATGGTTATTATCATTTCAACATCTGGAAAACCCACATAAATGGAATTTTCATTCTAAAAATAGTATTCTTTCAGCAACATTTAACCTTTTATTAAACAATCCAAAGTTTTAACAACCCTGAGGAGAAAAGCTTTTGAAAATATAGTAGGAAAAGGAGAATTTGCCAGTAAACAGCATTTTCTCCCTTTTCCACGTTTTCTACCCTTTCAAAGACAAGTTACACCATCTGAGCCACATTTGTCTTCTGAAAACACTTTCAATCAGGACAAGTCTAAAATTTGGTAATCAAGTCAAAAGCTACTGTATACGTGGATATATATGCGTGTCCAAAAATTTGTGAAATACCGGTTACAGATATTTTGCGTACGGAAATGTTTGCAAATTCAAGTCATTCATTATTTGTTACTATACTTGTAGTAATACACGAACAGAAAAGTTTGCGAATTTTTCAAATTCGTGAAATTGCAAAAATTTCCATGTCGCAAAAATTTCCACTTATACAGTAATTGATTTCAACTACATGTAGTTCTAACAGCATATATTTTACTGAACATCTAACCAAACCTTTTCCTACAATGTTTTCAGAGGCCTTTTTTCTTAGGACATTGAAATAGGGGCTGATTGGGTAAAGAGTTATCCTTTACCAGACGACAAAATTGTAGCCTTGTCCAGATTGAAAGCATTTGCAGACGACAATTTCAGTGTGGCTCAAATGGTGCAAATTTTCTTTGATCGATTAGAAAAAATTGTGGGAAAAGGAGAAAATGTTGGTTACCAGCATTTTCTCCTTTTCCCACAATGTTTTCAAAAGGCCTCTTTCACAGGGTCGCTAAAAGTCGGCATTGTGCGGTAAAGGGTTAAACCTCTAACAGTCCTCCATTTTTAAAACCCTATGTACTGTATAAGTGGAAATTTTTGCGATGTGAAAATTTTTGCAAATTCGCAAATTTGAAAAATTCGCAAATTTTTCTGTTCGCCTATTTTACAAGTACATCAACAAATAATGAGTGTCTTGAATTTGGAAACATTTACCTACGCAAAAGTCTATAACAGGTAATTCGAAAATTTTTTGACACGCATATATATCCATGTATACAGTACAACAAAATATGTTACCATTCTGTCCATAAACACTGTGTTGGATGGAAGCTTTATTGGTTCTGCTGACGAATGATCTGTTTGCACACTTGGAGTGGATATCTGTGCTGTTGTCACTGGCGATGGATGCACGGGTGGTACGGTTGTTGTAGCAACTTGAGGAAACATTTGGTATGGACTAAACTGTGGAGAAAACCCAGGGGGCGGCTGGACTGGCCGGCTTGGATGGGGTTGTGGGTATCTGGCTACATTGACAGGTGTAGTATCTTGTTTAGGGTGACTAGGTGGGGGAAGGTTGTTCAAATGACCTTGAGGTATTGATAGTTGTGGATGTTCTGCTCCTACTCCATTAAAATATGAACCTTGATATTTTACAGAATCTGGCCCTGTCCTCACACCCTCTGTCTGACCTTGACCTTCATAATAGGAAGAGGAACTTGGAACAGTGTTTGGTGTTGTATTCAATAAATTCAGGGCAGATACAGGGGGTATGGAGCCCCTTCCAAACCCCTGTGATCCTGCCTCATTATTTGATGTGTATGTACCGTCAGATATGCTTTCAAGTTGTTTCACGTTAGCTGCTACTTGATCAAACAGTTCCGATGTTGTCAAATGTTTCACTAATGGCTGACTAGAAGCTTCCGATGTTGCTGGAGGAAATGTGAAGTGTTTCGATGTATTATTTATGACATTTGGCTTGTTTTGATATTCCGGTTTTAGAGCACTGAGATCAGCAGTTCCACTCTCAGCAGCTTTACTTGGATTTTCAACTGAATTTTCAAGAAGTCCAGTGTCTGGAGTATAGAGATTACTCTGTGGTATGGGCTGAGCATGGTTCACACTGTCCACCCACTCCGACACAGAATTCTTCATCACTTCAAGTTCACCAACTTTCTCTGTTGTCAAGTTTTCTTTGGATTTTCTGTTTCTCAGTTTTCTTTTCTCTTTACCCTCCAATACTTTCTCTTGAGATGTCTCTACATTTGCTTTGATTTTGTCTTCATCCCCTATCTCACATTTAACTTTCAGGGTTTCAGCAATCTGCTTTGATTGGTCGTTAAGGTCCTCAACCCCATCATCTGAGGAACTTTCTCCACTGTATCCTTGGCGATGAGAGTCCTCATAGGAAGATTCGTGTGGAAAATCATCGCTGTCTAGGCTTTCTTCCCGTCCACCTATACCAAACATACCAGCCAATCCGCCGCTAGATCCAGAACTACTTTTTATTGTCAGAGCACCTGTCTTTGAGAATGCATTGGTATCATCTTCATTCTCAAATGAATCTATGAAATATAAAAAAGATTTCATCTTTTACTGACAAGTTAAGGTGAACAGTTATAAGGTAAAGGATTGGTCTCGTAACCATAAGGTCTTGGGTTTGATTCTCGGGAGCAGGTGTCAACTTTGGAACTGTTCATTGGTCTACAAATTTGGCATGAGTACTGGTTTAGTTCCCAGGAAGCATAATTGAAAGAGATCAATTAACATAACCTGTTTTCTCAATTAATATGAAATAAATATGTTTACAGACTAACTGACAAGTTTACTGGAATACAAGATGTCTGTTTGTAAAACAGTCATGCCCCCCTACTGCAACATTGATACAGGAAGTGGCACAGTTCATAAACTGATATCAAAAGAACTGATTGGGAAATATCGATGTTATCTTTTTGATTTATAGCCCACTTCAAATGTTAAACGTGATAATCTGTCAACAGTTCGCATAATTATACACACCACCGTGTGTATACATACAAGATTGTAAACAGTCACCGATACACAGACTGGGTTATCGATTTTCTTTTTGACACGCGCGTTCGACTTCCGCTTTTTCCCAGTCAACTTCGATGCTTACTACGTCCCCGATAATACACAAATAAAATGTTGGAGCCACAAGTTGAGCCACATATGATGATTTTTGAGACACTTTAATTTTTTTTTAGCAAATGGCTCAAGCGGCGAACGGCAGCGCGGGCCCTGAATCATCTGGTGGTCACTGTGACCTTGACCTTTCACGGATTAACCTTAAAATCGATAGGGATCATTTACATTCCAAGATGAATATCTGTACAGAATTTGAAGGACCTAGGTCAATTCTGTGTCTAGTTATCATCTGGACAAGGTTAGGTCTAAATATCATAAAGTTGAAGTCCACTGTGACCTTGACCTTTGACCGATTGACTTCAAAATCATTAGGGATCATCTACACTCCAAGACGCATGTCTGTGCCAAATTTGACAAACCTAGGTCAATTCTGTGTCTAGTTATCATCCGGACAAGGTTTGGTCTATATATCAACATGTTGACGGTCACTGTGACCTTGACCTTTGCCCGATTGACCTCAAAATCAAGAGGGATCATCTACACTCCGAGACTCATGTCTGTGCCAAATTTGACGAACCTAGGTCAATTCTGTGTCTAGTTATCATCCGGACAAGGTAAGGTCTACCGACCGACCGACCGACCGACCGACCAACCGACATTAGCAAAGCAATATACCCCCACTTCGTTGAAGGGGGGCATAATAATCAAACTTTATCAATTCATTTTTGTCATGACAATTACATGCTCTTCATGACTTGAGATAAATACTCTCCCAAGCAATGCATTTTTACTTTCAATTCTTAACAGGGCAAAGAGGATTCCATTGCTTTCAACTATAATTTTTCCAGTCAAATATTGTTTGATCTTGAGTATACAGATCTGGGGTAGCTTTCACTAACTTGCATAGATTTACACCAATTTTTTGGATTGAATATACACATGTAATGTATGATCCCTGCTTTACCTAAAGATATGAAGTGGCGTAACGTTAAGCAAATACCTAATCAAATCATAAAGTTATGCAGTTCTGTGAAACTTATTTTCAGACTTAATGCTTGATTGCAGAAACTGCATACACAAATTTCCTGCCTATGCAGTGTAAGGAAAGGTACCCCTGGTCTCTTATTCTAATCTATATGAACAGTAAGTGACCTAAGATTAAGAAAAATTGCATTTTTGACCTCACTGAAATACATATACTTTTTTTTTGACAGCAAAAGAGTTAACTCTTTAATAGACAACAATACTGAAAGCATTTCCAAATAATAAAACAAATGTAGCTAAAGTGACTGGAGTTGTCTTTAAATGATTACAAAACATTGTAGGAAGAAGAGAAAGTGCAAGTAACCAGCATTTTCTCCTTCCCCCTACATTCTAAAAAACCTTTTTCTGGATAGTTAAAACACATGATCGTTGGGTAAAAGGTTCAACCCTTTACCACACAAGTTTTAATGACCCTGATGGAGAAGACTGTCGAAAACATTGTGGGAAAAAGAGAAAATGCTAATACAAGTATTTTCTCCTTTTCTATCAATAATATATACAAAGGATATATCAAGGATATATTTTGTCATTTGAGCCACCTTTACTTTGTCTTCTGCAAATGTTTTCAATTTAGACAAGTCTAAAATTTTGTCGTTTGGTAATGAGTTAAAGCCTTTTTGGCAAGAGTATGTCAAGAAATAAAAAGTATAGATCCAAGATCAGACTGCATACTCTTTGCACACAGATCTTGTTCCTCAATGTTTACGAGATAGCATAAAATCTTGCACGAGAAAATAAAGACAAGAGAACCTCGGCTTCCACTACAGTCTTCAGGGTTGATAGGTGACGTGACCTCTCTGTTAGACAGTCCCTTCACCTTGTTACAGGATGGTTCATTATCCGGAAATGTAACATAACCTTTTGGCACCAACCCTTGAGCTGAAAAATAAAAACAGAATGAGCAATGCTCTGTGAAACAGGGTTCATTTCACAAAGCAAGTCATCACATAATAATGGATCAATAAAATCCATTCTGTCTATCTGCTGAACCCTTTGGTAGAATGGTCTTTTTACAAGCAGAAAATTGACAGAAAGCAAAAGTTTCACTGACGTCTGCCTGATCTGACTGCACAGGCTGACCTGGGTTTTCTCAGTACTTTCACTCAATATCAATACTGACAACTGCATTAGGGAGAATTCTCTTTAGCTCAGTGGTTAGTGTATTGGTCTTTTGAGCCTCAAAAAAAGAGGATCTTTGCCACACATGTTTGAATCCCAGCCGGGGCGGTTTGTATTTCAATTATGCATTTGCTGCGAACTTTCATGTTTGTAAGACTTGACAGGGTAGAAAACATTGTAAGAAAGGGCGAAAATGCTGGTTAACAGCGTTTTCTCCTTTTCTAAAAATGTTTTCAAAAGTCCTCTCCATTAGGATTGTTAAAACTCCGGATTGTGTGGTAAACAATTAACTTGTACAGCATACTCTGAAAATTAATAGTGTATATCAAATGGTTTACACTAATACCTGGTTGTTTTGGCTGTGATGTAACATCTTTGGTTCTATCGATCAGTCTAGCAATGGCTTGAGGGCCATCCATTATACTTGGTCCCCCACCTGGGGCACTGCGTCGATTTCTGTATAATGTATTGTCTGATGAGGCCAAGTCTGTCTCCAAACCTAAGAGCAAAAGAAGGGCAGATAACACTGAGCATTTCTCCCATATAAACACAATGTGGTATATACTTCAACAGCCATAATATGTCAACTGTTATTAACAAGAGTCCACTACAATAGTTCACATAATAAATACATGTGATCCATACACTGGCTAAAGGGGGTTTAATGCATCTCCATAATGCATTGAACCAAGCAAGTCATCACATAAATGTGGATCCATAAAATCCATTCTTTCTAACAAGCAACTGAATCATGAGAAAGATTAGTCCTTGGACATGCAAAAAATTGAACAATAGCACAAAGTTTTGGCCCATATTAGCTAGGCTGACTTGGGTCAATACTTTTAGCAGATGCATTAAACCCCCTTTTCATAAAGCATGGCTCATAAATATATTTACATTAAACACATGAATCTGCATCCTGAGCCAACAGCTCTGTTTGTAAAGATTCTGAGCTATGTTTAGGAGACCCTGGTTCAAATCCCAAATTTGTACTGTTTTCCTATTTTTGTAGGTGTTTTGCTCAACTTAATGTAGGGATTTAAGTCTAAATGATTTTTCCTCATTCAACATCAGTTTTCTTCTAAAATGAGTTTTTGATCAAAATCTAGTTTTACACAGCTTTATGACAGACATTGGGGTCGGAATTCACCAACCATTCTTAAGAATATAATTAGTCTTATGCTGAAGAATTTTCTAAATTAGAAAGTAACATGACTTCTGATTGGCTAAACCATTTGGTTTAGCCAACCAGAAGTTGTGTTACTTTTAAATCTAGGAAATTTTTAGATTTAAAAGTAACACAACTTCTGATTGGCTGTACTATTTACCTGGTTCAGCTCTAAGGGAGGTAATCGGCATAACATGATTGTCAATAAGGCTCACTATTTTCATGTTCCCATGCATCAAGGCTAGAGATCTTGCTGTGTCACCATTATACGCTTTTGTGTTTACATCCACTCCCTGTCATAAACATAAACATTAAGTCTCTACCAAACAAAAAAAATTTAGACTTGTCCAAACTGAAAACATTTGCAGACGACATATTATATGCGACTCAAATGAAGAGATTTGTCTTGGAAATGGTAGAAAGCATTGTGGGAAAAGGAGAAAATGCTGGTTACCAGCATTTTCTCCTTTTTTCTACAATGTTTTCAAAAGCCTTCTTCCTCAGGGTTGTTAAAGAAAGGGATTGTGTGGTGAAGATAAAACATAAAATAAACAAACATATAAAAATATGAACTTTACCTCAAGGTTGGACAATTCACATTACATTTCATTTCTGGAGAAAAACCTGGCTTGCTTTCTTTTAAGCCTTGTAGTGCTAAATAAATGAAATGGTCATTTTTAGTCAGTATTCAGGATGTAGTTATTGCAAATTTCCAAGTTTTTTTTCAACAAAATATCCGGCAAAGAAGCTGACAGAGTTGTATTTGTACAATTTACTGTCAACTCCTTTGACCATGGAACAAAACTACACACCTTTCCATATTGATTGAATGGTGTTTTACGCAGCTTTCAACATTAATTGAATCATATCACAGCAACAGCTCACAAATTCATGTACCGGTATGTCTTAGGTTTCACTAGTACTTGGCTTCAGCTCTGAAGTGCCTTGCCGAACGACACTCCCACAAAAAAACAAGTGTTTCCAGTGAGGATCGAACCCAGGGCTTCCAGGTTCCAAATCCTACACTTTACCACTGAGCCATGAAAGGACCCTTGTCCAAATTGAAGGAAATGTGAAGATGAAAGTAGATTTTTCTCCAATGATTTGTCTTAGGAAGGGTAAAAAAACATTGTGGGAAAAGGAGAAAATGGTGGCTACCAGCATTTTCTCCTTTTCCTGCAATGTTTCCAAAAGCCTTCTTCCTTAGGTTTGTTACAACTATGAACTGTTTGGTATCTAGCTAAATAGAAAAAAATTCATAATGAACTTACATTCTGTAGAAATAGTTGAACTATGATTTCATGGCCTTCTGTGGCAGCCTCCATAAATGGGGTCATACCTAGACTTCTTTCCCTGTGATGAAATTGAAAAAAAAAATTACTTCATACATTCTATATTGTACAAAAAAGTACAAAAATGCCTAAATCGCCTTAAGTCTATGTAAATATTTATTGTAACTGCTATGTACAGTATAACTACAGTATAAATGAAATATCATGTAAAACATTTACTGTGAACATTACTTTATCTGTAAAAAGTTATGTGTCTAAGAGACCATGTCTTCTATCACAAACACGTGAGCCACGCTCTGACAAAAGGGGGCTTAATGCATCTCCGTGATGCAGGATAACAAGCAAGTCATCATATAATCATGGATCCATAAAATCCATATTGTCTAACAATCAACTAAATCATGAGGTAGACTGGTCCTTTGACATACAGAAAATTGACCACTAGCAAAGTTTCGGCCTAGGTCAGCCTGCGCGAACTGCGCAGGCTGACCTGGCCGATACTTTTCGCAGATGCACTAAGCCCCCTTTCCACACAGCATGGCTCACCTCTATTTTGTTACCATGTGTCATTCTGAAAATGAGTCTTACTCTAGCAAAAGGGGATTTGATGCTTCTTTGTGATGCATCATAACAAGCAAGTCATCATTTAATTATGGATCCATGAAATCTATTTTGTCTAACAATCGGCTGAATCATGAGGTAGACTGGTCCTTTGACATACAGATAGTTGACCAAAAGCACAAGGTTTCGACCCATGTCAGCCTGCTCCAACTGCACTGGCTGACATGGTCAATATTTTTTCCAGATTTATTAAACCCCTTTTTCATTCACCATGGCTCAAGACTTGCAACAGATGACTTAAAAACCATTCATGTGAAATTCGGATAATCAACACTAATTACCTCTTTAAGAAACAACAAAATTTTAGACTCTACCAAACTGAAAGGATTTGCAGACGACAAATTGAATGTGGGTAAAATGATGATTTCTGTCTCTGACAGGCTGGTTACCAGCATTTTTTCCTTCTCCCACAATGATTTCAAAAACCTTCTTCTTCAGGGTCGTCAAAACTAGTTACCAGTATTTTCTCCTTTTTCCCAATGATTTTAAAAGCCATTTTTTTCAGGTTTGTTACAACTCGGGATAGTGTGTTGAAGGGTCAAAGTTAAAAACATGAGAACAAGCAAAATGATTGAAACAAAGAAGATTTTTCATTTTATGAGCAAATTTCTCTTCATGCCAAAACATTTTACAACATTTTCAAAAGTTGTCTACTACATGACAAAACAATCATCTGCATGTTATTTTGTATTCAACTGATAAATTGAAGGCAGGAGCTGATAGGAATTGATGGGAAAACAAAGCTTTTCTTAGAGATCTTACACAGCGTTCATGTTAGCCCCATGTTCCAACAGAAATCTAACCATATTTTGATGTCCAGAGTATGTAGCATGAAACAGTGCTGTCCATCCGCGCTCATCTTTAGCCTCTATCTCAGCCACTTGCTGAAAAAGTAAAATTAATTCAGCAAAAGTTTATATTCATGTAAAGACCACTCTTAGGACTGAAATAGCATGTTCCTAGAAACAGGATGGTCTCTGTTTATATTTTCACCCTTCACCACACAATGCCAATTTTTAATGACCCTGAGGAAGATGCCTTCAGAAAACATTATGGGAAAAGGAGAAAATGCTGGTAACCAGCATTTTCTCCTCTTCCCATAATGTTTTCTGCCCAACTAACGACATATTCCATCATTTGAGCAGATTTTGAATTGGCTTCTGCAAATATTTTCGATACAAGCAAATCTGCCTTTTTGTCGTGTGGTAAAGGATTAAGGGAAAGGTAGAAACAGCAAGGGGATTGATTTGATGGCATGCCATGCTGTGTATTTACATATGAAAGTCATGCCATAATGAATGGCTCCAGCAATAGCTGAAAATGATGACATGGGTTGCAAACAACCAAATACCAATCTAACCCTTAGTGGCCCATTGGCAGCCAACAGTTGAAAATGTAAGTGTTAAAATGGATTCAAATTTAAATCAAGTCATTTGAAAATATAGAAACAAAAGCGGCAAATTGTCGCAAGATACGCCCGTCCCACCACCAGTTGTCGAGGGGCTATAATAATCGTAAAGAGCAGGTGATGCAACACACATGCTTACCAAGTCTCAAGTCAATTTGACTTGTTCCGTTCCGGACAAGCAAGAAATACTGTAAAGATGAAGATCAAAGTGGAATAACTCAAAATCTGCACTAGGTAGAGTTATTGTTCTTGCACACTGTACTCCATAATATTGCAACAAACATGCATACCAAGTTTGAAGTCACTCTGACTAGAGATGACAAAGTTATATTCTGGACAAGCACTAAATGCTGTAAAAATGACGATCAAAGGGAAATAACTCAAAATTCGTGCTAGGAAGAGTTATGTGCACTGCACTCCATAAATTTTCAACAATCATGCATACCAAATTTAAAGATGTTCAGACTAGAGATGACAAAGTTATATTCCGGACAAGCAGAAAATGCTGTAAAAATGACGATCAAAGGGAAATAACTCAAAGACAGCACGAGGTAGAGTTATGGTTCTTTCGCACTGCACTCCGTTTTATTGCAACAAACACAAATACCATGTTTCAAGTCAATTGGACTGGAGATGACAAAGTTATCTCCGGACAAGCAGAAAATGCTGTAAAAATGACAAAGGGAAATAACTCAGACAGCACGAGGTAGAGTTATGGTTCTTTTGCACTGCACTCTGTATTATTGCAACAAACAAAATTCCAAGTTTCAAGTCAATCGGACTGGAGATGACAAAGTTATGCTCCGGACAAAGAACTGAATGCCGCCCGCCCGCCCGGACGGACGCCCGCCCGCCCGTACGCCATGGGTGATCCCATAATACGTCCTGTCTTCAACGGGCATATAATTAGTGTATAGATGACAATCTGTTATTGTAGGGTCGGTTCAGACGTTTGTCACCAGCGGAAATATGAATTTTAAAACAAGGTAAAATGTTGCCATGTCACTATATCTTTTGTTTACTTTTATTTTTTTTTTAAAGCTCATTCTTCTGTCAGAGTTTAAAACTTGGACAGACTGTACATTAATACATTATAATCTTCACCATAATCTCCATACTTTTAAGTGATGTGACTTAAATGCATTCTAACACCCAAATTGCTTACTTTTGTCCTCTGCTGGGCCTTTTATCTACTATACAAATTACAAAAAACTACAAGGGGACAGAAAAATCTTAAATACGGTGAATTAAAAGTTCTTTCTGCAAGAAAAAGGCTTAATGTTTCAGATGGTGTATATTCAAGATGAGACTGCACATTCTGTGCGTTCTGATCTTGATCTACACTGTCTGTAAAAGCACAATGAGTTATATTTTACATCATTAGGCTTAACCATTAGGCAATGGAGGGTCCACTGAGGAAAGTGGATATCATTTGATTCTAGCCTGTCCATGACTGCACCATACCTTGCTTTAGCACAAATTTATTTGTTATTCTGAATACATGTATATCCTGTTCAGAAATAGGTGAAGTAATTTCACACACTTACATGTAGTAGAAAATAACCAACGCTCTCATTTCCACAGCTTGATGCCAGCATCAATGGAGTTTCTCCACGATCATTTCTGATGTTGACGTTGACTCCAGCCTCCAGAAGTAGGTTTACAATGTTGTCATGTCCAATATAGCAGGCATACATGAGAGGAGTCCAGCCCCCTCTGTTGCGCTTGTCTATATCTATGTCTTTTCTAAATATTTCATAAAAGATAGATAAATATTTTTTGCCTTATATTTATTTATACAAATTACCATTATAAAAAATTTAAAACAAAAGAGAAGCAGCAATACTGACCGGTTGTATCAGCAATCAGAATTGCTGATATGCTATTTATTATATTCTTATCAGTGTATTACTGGGATTTCACAGTGAATAACACCACTAGTGATGATAAATATCGTATCATCACTAGTGACAATATAGTTTTAGAATGTTTGCCAGAACTTTTTTCCTATATTGCTTATATTGATAATTATTAGAATGAAAATGGGTGAAATAGGGATATAATAAATAGGATAATCAAGTGGTTGTGTGTGATATAAAAAATCTGTCACTCAAATTGGGTTTGATGTGATTAAAAAACTTTTTTCAACCGCATCACACCCCATTCTAGTGACAGGTTTTTTATATCACTCACAAGCAGTTGATTATCCTCTATTTATTATATTCTTATCAGTGAATTATTGGGATTTAACAGTGAATAACACCACTAGTGATAAATATGGTATCATCACTAGTGACGATATAGTTTTAGAATGTTTGCCGGAACTACCTTTTTCATATATTGCTCCATATTTTACAATTCTTGATAATTATTAAAATAAAAAAGGTTGAATTAGGAATATAATAAATAGGATAATCAACTGGTTGTGTGTGAAATTAAAAATTTGTCACTCCAATGTGTTTTGATGCGGTAAAAAAATCTCGTCCTTCGGACTCGTTTTTTCAACAGCATCACACCCAATTCTAGTGACAGATTTTTAATATCACTCACAACCAGTTGATTATCCACTATTTATCTGATAATAGATCAGTTCAAATGAAACAAGAGCCTTGCATGTAGGTGCCAACGCTCAGCTGCAGTTTCTTGATAATCGAAGAAAAATTCAGTTTCAAAAAAGAAGAAAACTGCATCAAAAATACTTTGATGGTTACCTAGCTGTCTTGTATGGGTTACCCTTTTGATAGTAATCAACTTATCCAAGTCTGAAGTAAATATCTCCAGTGATGACAGAGATATTATAAAATGTCAAAGGTTTTGAAAATGTCAAAGCTTTGGAACAACAACTGCACAGAAATCGACAGGGCTACAACAATACCTCCATTGTTTCTTAAAAAACAGCAGAGCTAAAATTCAAACTAACTCTTCAACTGCCATAAAATTTTTACAGTGGCTCAGCAGTTTCTTCCAACACAGTCAAGATTAATAAACTCAGGATTGTACATAAAGGGTTCAGCTCTGCATGAGGGACTATAAGAAAACAAGTACTTATGGAAATTCACCATTACACATACCTACGAATATACTTTTGAACAGATTCAAACTGGCCCAAACTAGAGGCTGTGTGTAAATCGAGCGGTATAGGCTCAAATTTCTCTTTAGGAACACCACCTTTCCAAACAGACAAACTTTTATCCAGCAGTTCATTCTCAGAAGTATCGTCTGATCCTTCTGTTTCTGCCATTTCTTGAATTGGTATATCTTTGCTTTACTTTGCCTGAATAACAAACAAGAAATATCTTTCAAAATAATAGATGGCGTGAAATTGCCAGCAAATAGACAGGGGCCCTTAGAATAAACATGTCTACATCTTTGACCACAGAGGCCCTTAGAATAAACATGTCCACATTTTTAACCAATCACAAATTTCTATTTATTCATTTGTTATCAGTACCAAAATTGGGTCAATAGCCACCACATTCAGCTATGCCAAAAAAATAACAATAAGTGATACTGACTTTATCATTCTTTCATCAAATAATTTCCTACAATCCAAAAACTTTTTCATCTTTATACATACCAGTACCAAATTTGGAAGAAGTGTGGTAAAAGGACAAATTCTTGTAATTAGCAACTTCTTTTGCCATATGTTTCATTTATAGTTGTGTATTATTTCTTTACCAGAGGACAATATTTTATACTCCTCCATATTTAAAACCATCTGCAGACAACAAATTAACCCTTAACCAAATACAAAAAATTTGGACCAGACCAAATTGAGAGCATTAGCGAACAATAAATCAAATGTTGCTTAACCCTTTACCACACGACAAATTTTAGACCTGTCCAAATTGAAAGCATTTGCAGATGACAGTTTCAATGTGGATCATATGATATGATTTTTCTTTGATAGGGTAGAAAACATTGTGGGAAAAGGAGAAAATGCTGGTAACCAGCATTTTCTCCTTCTCCCACAATGTTTTCAAAAGTCTTCTCTATCAGGGGTGTTAAACGTCGTCATTGTGTGTTAAAGGGTTAAATGATAATTTCCGTCTTTGATATTATAGAAAACACTGTGGGAAAAGGAGAAAATGCCTGTTATTAGCATTTTCTCATTTTCCCAGTGTTTTCAAAAGGCCTCTTCTGCAGATAGTTAAAACTCAGGACTGTGAGGTAGAGAGTTAAATGTTGCTGAAAGTGAGAGATCCAGCGTATCAACTCTAGAAATTGAAACAAGAGGGCCATGATGGCCCTGTATCGCTCCACTGGCTATTAAGTAAAAACACTACAAGCCAAACATTACAATATTCAGCAAATTGATTTCAAACACGAGGACATGCAAACATTTTTCTATCTTATCCTATGAGAAAGTTGTGATCCATGGGCAAAGCCAATTTTGATCGCAAAGCTATAATTATTTGAATCCTGGTGGAGGTCCACAATATAATGCTCCATACCAAATAATTCAGTTCTTGAATGTTATAAACAAGAAGATTTTCAAATTTTTCTCAATGAAAAGCCCTGTAAAACATGAAACCCATGAGACAGGGCTAAATCTAATAGCCTTAGTCTTTATAATGGTTAGTAACATGATGACTTAAGATAGTTTTCATTACAAAAGCCCATGTAAAACTGGTGACCTTGTGTTCCGTGGTGTGGGGACAACCTTGGGTCAAGGACTATAATTTGGGCCCTCCTTGTACAGGCCCACTAGATAAAGCTACATGCAAAATTTGGTAGACCCCATGGCTATTATTTGAAGGAACTTGGTAGAGGCCCACTAGATACAGCTACATGCCAAATTTGGTAGCCCTAGGCCTTACAGTTTCAGAGAAGAAGATTTTTGAAAATTTTCTATATTTTTCAGTTTTGTTGCCATGGCAACCAGTTTTTGAAGGAATAAAATTCTGTCATGGGATTCTGAAGAAGACCATGGCAGGATAATTTCTTTGAAGTTTCATCAAAATTGGATAAGTAGTTTCAGAGATGTTTGAAATAAAAGTTAATGCACGCACAGACAGATGGACGGACAGACCTTCAGTGCCAGTAAAAAACAAGTATATACATCAATCTCAGTTTGAAATATATCTTTTTAACCTATTACCAGACAATCCCTACTTTTGATGACCCTGAGAAAGAAGGCTTTAGAAAAGCATTTTCTCCTTTTCTTACAATGTTTTCTACTGTTCACAAAACAAATTTCAAATTTTCAATCACTTTTATTTTGTCGTCTGCAAGTGCTTTCGATTTAGACAAGCCTAAAATATTATCGTTTGGTAATGAGTTACATGTGTGCTAACAATTGTCATAATAAATCACTAAGATTTTTTTTCAAACTTATTTTATTAATACTTTTTCTAAGCTAGTCATCATCAAACAGTAGACATGGTGTATTAATATGAACACTTCATAGTTTGTAAACACAGTCAGATATGTGGAGGATAATTTTTTGTTTTGGTGTATGATTGAAAATTCTTTTATTGAGTTGAAACAAATGCTAAAAGCTCCCCTTGAGCACGTTGGGCTCAAATGAGCTAAAAAGTTAACATACGGATGGACGCACAACGGACAACGGGCCATAACATAAGCCTGCTGGTCTTCGACCAGTGGAGCTAAAAAACTTGTCTAGCACCAATCATGTATCACTGCAGCTTGATAATCAAGGGAGGTAAATAGTAACGAACTTTATCTTTCATAAAAAGAGTTATTTCCCTTGATTAATGTTTAAATTGAAGTGACAATATTTTGAAGCCCATGTTAAACTTGCGATCCCTGGAATGAAGGCAATTTTGACCCCAGACCTACAATATGAAACTAGAATGTGTGGTTATAAACAAAAAGATTTTTTAATCTTGCCCAATAAAAAGTCATGTAAAACAAGTTTGCTGAATAAAAGGCCCTGTAAAATATGTGATCCATGACACAGGTTTATCAAGTTTTCACTATAAAAGCCAATGTAAAACTTGTGACCCCTGGTGTGGAGTCAAACTTGACCCCCAAAGTTAAAATTTGGGCCCTCTTGGTAGAGGCCCATTATATAAAGTTACATGCAAAATTTGGTAGCCCTAGGCCTAAATATGGCTATGTACAAGTAGATTATTAAAGTTTCCTTATATAAGACCATGTAGAACTTGTGACCCCCTGGGGTGGGGCTACATTTGACCCCCTGGGCTATAATTTGGGCACCCTTGATAGAGACCCCCTAGATAAAGCTAAATGCAAAATTTGATAGCCCTAGCCCTTATAGCTAGATGCGAAAGATTTTCCTATATAAGCCCGCCCATGTAAAACATGTTACCCCCCGGAGCGAAGTCAAATTTGACCCTCAGCTATAATTTGGACACCCTTGGTACAGGTCCACTAGATAAAGCTACATGCCAAATTTGGTCGCCCTAGGCCCCATGGCTAGGTCAAAGAAGAATTTTAAAGTTCTCCCTATATAAGCCCATGTAAAACTTGTTACCCCCGGGCAGGGCCTAATTTGACCCCAGGGCTATAATTTGAACAATCTTGGCAGAGGTCCACTAGATAAAGCTACATGCCAAATTTGGTAGCTCTAGGCCCTATGGCTAGGTAGAAGAGGAATTTTAAAGTTCTCCCTAAATAAGCCCATGTATAACTTGTAACCCCCGGGGCGGGGCCAATTTTGACCCCAGGGCTATAAATTGAAGAAACTTGGTAGAGGTCCACTAGATAAAGCTACATGCCAAATTTGGTAGCCCTTGGCCTTACGGTTTCAGACAAGAAGATTTTCAAAGATTTTCAAAATTTTTCAGTTTTGTTGCCATGGCAACCAGAGTTTTTGAAGGAATTAAATTCTTTCAAGAAATTCTGAAGAGGACCATGGCAGGATCATTTCTGTGAAGTTTCATCAAAATTGGATGGGTAGTTTCAGAGAAGAAGACGTTTTAAAAAAAAGTTAACGCACGGACGGACGCACGGACGGACGGACGACGGACAACAGGCCATGACATAAGCCCGCTGGCCTTCGGCCAGTGGAGCTAAAAATAGGATGGGTGTCCCCCTGTCTTTGGAAAAAAGGGGGAAATTCACGAAATTTGGGACAGCTTGGTTGACTGAAGTTCAGATTTAAAATCTACATCTACATACACTTAAGTAAAGAAAATATGTCTGTCTTTTATCAACTTCATTCCTTTGAAAATGATTACAATTTGTCTTGTTTTTGTAATATATCCCTTGATCAACAGTGTCTGTCAAAACTAACTTGTCTGCGGGTGTTAAATCAATATGTTATGACTGCAGGTATATCTAGTCAGGGATCCTGTATATATACAATGGTCTAAATTTATTCTTGAGACGGCCAACTTTATCTCTGTTCTTCACCAGTCCACAGAAGTAGATCTAGTTAAAAAAACTGTGATAGCTAATCTCTGTCACTTCACACATAAATATACTAGTTTTGGACTCAATTGAGAGGAAAAGTGTTTAATACTAATTTATAGTCACATTCTATACATTCCGATTACATTCTGCTTTGGGGTTAGTGATTATTCTAGGCCAAGCGAAAGGGCAGGGAGGCACGAAAAAGGGGCAGGGAGAAAGCAATGCCTTGTTGAATGACTTGTTGAATGACTATTACAATCATACAAAGGCAAAAATGTCCTTAACTCTTTACCAAATAAGGTCTTGTTTTTATGACCCTAAAGAAAATGACTTGAAAACATTGCGGAAAAGGAAAAACAAGCTTTTTATAATGTTCTCTGTCCTGTCAGATACCAATCCATAGTTATTCTGGCATCTGTAAACCTTTTCAATTTGGTCTAAGATTTTTCATCTGGTACAGGGTTAATGCATTGTAAGCAGGTCTTTCTGAGGAACAAAATAAATTGTTGAATTGTTTTTATTTTTATACATTAGAATTTAAAACAAAGTACTCTTTCTTATTTCATTAACCCATTCTTAAACATGTGTTTTTGCATAATACACCAGCTTATCATAAAAAAAAAAATGTCATGGTTTTAATGCACTGCTGGTGGAGGTTTTATGTGAAAGGAAAACAATTTCGTATTTCAGAAACAATTAACTTTTATCTTAGATTTAAAATTCAGGTACTGTGGACTCCACTGAATTGCAACCCTGTTCTTCGTGTTCAATTTTTAGAAAGAATTAGTCTAGCACTGGTCCCTTTTCTATTTATATAGAGTAAATTTAAACTGTTAATCAGGATCCCGTAAATAAAAGTTTTGCTTTTTGCAACAAAAACTTTCCAAAAGATTCCAGATTCTTCTGTCTATCAGCAATGTGATATTTAGCTAAGAGAAAATGCATGTCTATCAGCAATGTGATATTTAGCTAAGAGAAAATGCAATCTTTTACAAAAACAAAAAGATTTTCATTTATAGATATGTTGAATTTTTTAAGTGTAAAGAGAGACTCAAAGTTTTAAACCATTGCAGCAGCACAGACCTACATATGATAGTCTATGACAAGTTCATATTGACTTGGAATGATCATTTTCATAATTAAGATATAAATTCTTGCCTTGTTCTATGTTATCCTTTCCATTTTAAAAAGTGTAGATCTAATGACAGTCACAAGATGTCTCTACTTTGCCGACATTTTGAAACATGAGTCTGTGTAATCAGCGGCTGTTTGTCAGCAATGCAGCGAATGACATTGGAGTTTTCAAGTTGACAAAATGGCAAAACTATGGCTATTCAAATGATGCTTTGGTCAGAATATGTAAAACAGAAGCGGACAGAACAGATCTTAGATCAGACTGCATAATGTGAAGTCTGATCTTGATCTACATTTTCCACAAAAGAACCTAAAGCTGGGTTCAGCACTCCAACTATTTAAGAGAAAGACCGATTGTATCATTTGTCAGATTATTGAAAACTTTTTTGGAAAAAATGAAACTGACAAATTAGCGCCATCTGTATCAAGTTGCCATGGTTTTTGGACAAATACCAGCAAAGTCAAATGATTCAATTTAAATATAGCTGTGATGTACCTTCAGTCTGAAAAGTTGCTCTGATGTTATTTTTGTGATTGTTTCTTTTGCACCGGTGAGGAGAAACATTCACAAAAATAACATCGGAGCAACCCTTCAGACTGAAGGTATGTGTGATGTGGTCAGAGGGGTTTCTTTCAAACGTTTGTATGAAATTGAATATTTTCTATGACACTGTCTAAAAGATGAGATTGGAAACAATCTTGATGGAACCAGAACTACCATGAACCAATGATAAACAAGGCTACAATTTCTCTGGCAACAGCTTTACATTTGAAATCAGGTTTTTGAAAAACCATACAATGAGGCAAGTTTTTAAGAAAATCGGACACGTCTACATACATATAATGACAGCACGCGTACTAAGTACACACTGAGGCATTAAACTAAGATAGCTCCTACGTAATTAGAAGTAAAAGTTACAACGAAGAATACTCTTGTCATATAGTCCGACAACTACTCAGATCCGAATTAATAGCTACTACTACTCGTCAACAGAATGGTATAGGCATCAATTGAAAATTTATCATTTTATCTCATCTGATGTCAGCAGTGTAATAGTAGAAAAGTTATTACCATGATTAATTCTAAGAAAAGCTAAATGAATCATTCAAACGGCTGAAAAGTCTTCATATCGTCCTTTGGTATCAGTGTACAGTAAGGCGTGGAATATTCGAAGTGGCCATGTCAAATTTATAAATATCAGGAAAAGGCAAGATTTGACCGCAGATTTGAAGGTAAGGATTGATACTGGTGCCCTGAATGGGTTCAAAATCTGAAATAAAGCCCATTTGCAAATTCGGAACTAAAAGCTCATGACTCTTCCACAGTTTACCGGTACCCTGTGCCTCTAGGAATCCAAAGTGGTAGGTTTGCGGACTTTTTCTGTTTTTGCGTGCTTATTTTGAAAGGTAGGAATACGCCATAAAATTGTGGAAAAAGTAGCTGGAATCATGGTATTTTTTGGCATGTCCACAGACTTTGAATTGATTTTACTGTACAGAAAGCATGCCAGTTAGAGGCCATCAATGCAAATCTGCTGTCTGCTGCACTTTGAGTTTATCGTAAAATCGCTCGATTTCGAGCAGTTTCCGCAAACGTGCCAAATAGCTATGAGTGATAGGTTTTGTGCTTTTCTTACAGTATTCATATGATTTGTTGTGATTAATTAGCAGTTGTACATTGCATTTAGACTAAGAACAGGTCTCTTTGTTTTCAGGTTGGTGTTTGAAGGAAATTTTCAAGTCGGTGTCGTAGTTGTTTGTCGACAACAGAGGAACTGTGGTATTTACTGTACACTGAGACCTTTTGTTGACATCCACCATATGGATTTGCTTGATTGCGGTGCACCTGTACGCCAATAGGAGTCGTCGACTTTGTTCTGTTTAGCAGCGATGGGGGGGGGGGGGGGAACTTGTCAGATACAGATCTACATTGATAGATAAATTAATCTATTCCCTGTGTCCAAAAGAAAGTAAAATAATGACTGCAATCTAAAGACAGTCGATTATCCCAATTTTTGCATGATTGTTACCAAACATGGTAGATTTATAGGCTAGGCCTATCAGTTATTTCAAAACGGTATCCGGTTAAAACATTTTATTCTCAGTTTTCGTTGGATGCAATTATGTCTTGTCTTGATATAAGAAATTTGTATTAATTTGGCTTTCAGTGTTGATTTTGATTGATAAACTTACATATCAGGGATGTCAGAAGATTCAAACCCAAGAAGATTCGGCCCAAAGCCGACTAGCCAATTTTGAGAAGATTTGGTCCCAAAGTTGACAAGATTCGGCCCGAGGTTGAGAAAATTCGGCCAACGTTGTTTTATCGTACTTTAGCAAATTATCCATAGAAATAAATAGCATGCTGCTACATGTACCATTACTACTGCACTGATACCACCACCTCCACCAAAATAACATCAGAACCAAAATAACTACAACTACATATCAGTAGCATAAAAAAGTAAACATTATCTGCCATGATAACACAAAACATAGCAACACTTATGATAATAGGTCAATAAAAAATTTCGCAGGAATAATTAGTCTAAGAGGGAATACAAATAAATGGTATAATAAAAGAATATGAATTATAAATCAAGATGTAAAATAGGTTAGATATTAAATATATTGTCTGCAAATGCGCCCAGCCCAGGTAGCTCAGTCGGTTGCGTACAGGACTTGAGAGCAGTGGGTTGCTGGTTTGATCCCCGGGTTGGCCTATTTCTTTCTGAGGATTTGTGATAGCCATTGCAACAGGATTCATTCCTCTCTCACCGCTGACCATTGTTTCACTGATGGTTATGTGGTAGAGTAGCCAGTGGCTTGGAAAGAATATCATGCAGAATACTGGTAAAAATAAATCCAGAAAAGCATAGATAGGTGCACTGGCCACCGCAGTATAACTGAACTAATGTTGAAAACGGCATTAAACACCATACATTCAATCAATCAATCAAATTGTCATATTGTACAAGTCTAGAATATTATGATTTGGTAAACAGTTAATACTATTACGTTATTTATCAAGTAATTTCATATTGGCCAAGTAACAGGTCCACGATTTGTAGAATTAGTCTGATGTCAAACTTGGGCTAATATCAGACTTTAGACCTAAAAACCTACCGATACAAAATTACTTGATTAATGAAAATTTTATCCATCATCGGCCTGGATTTGTTACCAGGTAATTTGATAATAGCCAAGTCATATTGCCCAACTTTTTCTCTTAACTGTTCTTTTTCTCATAATGGCAGAGTTTGCTGTTTTTGGGCCGATTTGTCATTTGGTATTGAATGAGCGTTTTTTGTTGAATAGAATAATACAATTTATTAGTTAACCCTTTACTACACAATCTCAAGTTTTAACAACCCTGAGAAAGGAGCCTTTAGAAAGCACTGTGGGTAGGAGAAAATGCTGGTCACCAGCATTTTCTCCTTATCCAACAATGTTTTCTACGGTACCAAGAACAATTTTTTTCATTTGTGCCACCTTTAATTTGTCGTCTGCAAATACTTTCAATTTTGACTAATCTAAAATTTTGTCATGTGTTAAAGTTCACAACTACACTCATTTATGAGCTTGGTTGTAACCAATCAAAATTGCAAATCAAACCAAACACAAGAGAAGCACCTAACCCTGGCAGCCACCTGAACATTTATACCATTTGGTTGGTCTTCTTGCCTGCTTGCCATCCAGCTCTCAGTGCTAACAAAGCCGATATTAATTGTATCGAAGTCAGTCGTTCAGTCAGTTAGACTGGTTGGTTGGTCAGTCAGTCAGGTTTGTGTGTAGGCCAGTCGTTCTCTCTGTCGGTCAGTTGGTCGGCAAGTCAATCAAAGTCAAGTCAATTGGTAAGTCAGTAAGTTATTTAGACGGTTAGTCAGGTCAATGTTTCAGTCAGTCAGGTTGGTAGGTTTGTCAAGGCAGGTCTGTCAAGTCAGGTCAGTCTCTCAGTCAAGTAAGTATGTCAGTCAGTCAGAAAAAGTACATATAAGTGTGTGAAAAGTAAATTCAGAGATATTATGTCAGGTTGGTTGGTCACTGTCAATTGATAAGTCATGTCAGTCAGTCAAGTCTGTGCGGTCTGTCTCTCTGTCAGTTGGTCAGTCAGTCGGTCAAAGTCAAGTCAATCAGTAAGTCGTGAGTCACTTTGACAGTTAGTCAGGTCAGTAATTCAGTCGGATGGTCGGTGGGTCAGTCAGTTAGTCAGTCAGTTATTCAGTCAGTCAGTCAGTCAGTCAGTCGGGTTTGTCATGTCAGGTCAGTAAATCACTTAGACAGTTAGTCAGGTCAGTAATTCAGTCGTTTGGTTGGTCAGTCAGTTAGGTCTGTGAAGTCAGGAAAGTCTCTCTGTCAGTCAGTCAGAAAAAGCACATAAAAATGTGAAAAATATGATTAGATATAAAAGTTTGGTGTTCAGATCTCAGGAAAAACAAAAACTCTTTGGTATATATTGCACTTACTTTATTCATAGTTAAAATTAATGTTATATATTGCTAAAGAGATTATCTAATACAATGGGATGATAAAGTTTAACACATGAAAAATGAACAACAACTACAACAATACAAAAAATACAACTGTGATTTCAATTGAAAAATTGTACTCCAAACATATTTGATTCAAAAATGAAAACTAATGAACTCAAAGCACAAAACTTCTACTTTTCCAGCAAAAAACCTGGTAGGCAAAAAAATCCGCATTTTAGACATTTACTCTGAACCAAATGATAAAATTTTAGATACGTCCAAGCCCAGGCATTTGCATATGATATACTGAGTGAGGTTCCATATGTTAGAAATTACCTTTGAAAGAGAAGAAAACATTATGAGAAAAGGAGAAAATGCTGTTAACCAGCATTTTCTCCTTTTCCCACAATGTTTTCAAAAACCTTCTCCATTAGGGCCATTAAAACTCAATATTGTTTGGTAAAGGATTAAAGCCTGGACCTGGTTAAAAGTTTCTTTTTGTGGAAAATGTAGATCAGGATCAGACTGTCCTGAGTGTGCAGTGTGATCTTTAGTTTACAGCTGTCTCTAACTTCAGTACTGGTACATCCTCTGACCAAGACAAGAAGCAATATTTTACGTTTGACACTTTTAACTCATTACCATAAAATCCCACATTTTTACAACCCTGATAAAGAAAGTTTTTGTGGGAAAAGAAGAAATTGTTTCTATCAAGCAATTTCTCCCTTTTCTTACAATGTTTTCTACCCTATCAAAGAACTTCAGCTCATTTGTTACCGATTTCAAATTTGTTGTCTGCACGTGCTTTAAATTTGAAAGTGTTTAGAATTTGTCACTAGGGAAAGGGTTAAAGAAAGGCATGAAAGGATAAATACTCTTGAATACCTGTCTCACAAAGACTTTTTGTTGCTGCTGGCATTGAAAAAGTTAACTCTTTACCAACATCAAAAGTTTAGACCAGTCAGAATTGAAAGCATTTGAGAACTACATATCAAATAAGACACCAAAACTGAAATTTCTCTTTGCAAGTGTAGAAAACATTGTGGGAAAAGGAGAAAATGCTGGTTACCAGCATTTTCTCCTTTTTCCACTGTGTTTTCAAAAGTCTCCTTCCCTAGGGTCGTTAAAACTGGGGATTGTATGGTAATGGGTGAACGCATACATGTAAAACAAACAGATGCCTATGCAAACATCCTCTTAAAATATAGATACATATATGTATTCAGCATCCAGAGGTAATACATATCAAAACCTTGTGGCAAAAGGACAAATCATTCGTCATTAGCAATACCTCCTTACTACAAAGTTAAAAAAGCAGCCTGCTGAATGAAACGAAAGTTTGTCTGCAAACAAATCCTCAGCAAGATGACTTTGAAAACATACTGTTAAAATATGGATAATCAATATAAATCAAAGTTTCATACATATATAAAAACATTGTGGCTAAAGAAGAAATTTCTCACTGTTGGCAATAACTCCTTTTGCCACATTGTTCAAAAAGTAATCTACTGAAAGATATACATGTATATCATTGTCTACAGGGTGCTGACAGCATAGGTTCTCTGTGATGTTGTAAGATTAGAAACTGATACTACATTACAAGAATCTACCCTATACAACTAGCAAAAATACAAAATGAACACATGCTTTGTTTGCTTTCTTAATAACCCTTAACCCTTTACCACTCAATGCAGACTTTTAAAGACCTTAAAAGAGAAGGAATTGAAAACATTGTGGGAAAAGGAGAAAATGCTGGTAACCACCATTTTCTCCTTTTCCCACAATGTTTTCTACCTTATCAAACAAAAAGTTGCATCATTTGAGCCACATTGAAATTGTTGTCTACAAATGCTTTCAATTTGGACCGGTCTGAAATTTTGTCGTATGGAAAAGGGTTAAACTGCTAAATAAGTGACATAAAATGTTCAAGCCAACAGTAAAACCTGAATAATGCTTTTTCAAACTTATGTTTTTTGAAGAAAAAATCTCCTTATTGGACAGTGTAGATCAAAGATCAGACTGCACAAAGGTCTGTGAGTCATGCTCATGCAATGTTTTTAACATAATATCTCTTTTATACACATCATATTTTCGACCTGTCCAAATCAAAAGCATTTAAAAATGAAAAATAAGATGTGGCTGAAATGATAAGAATTTTCTCTTTGACAGAAGAGAACATTGTGGGAAAAATAGAAAATACTGCTTACCTGCATTTTCCATTTTTCCCACATGGTTTTCAAAAGCTTTCTTTCTTGAGGTTTTCAAACTCACTATTTTTTGGTATAGGGTTAAGGAAGAAGGCATTTCATTTATTTGTAGAAAATGCTGATAAAAAAAAAAAAATTTTCCCCCGTTTCCCTTGATGTTCTTATCTTCCTAATTCTTTACCACACATGGCACAAGTTGACAGCATTTGGAGCTGACAAAATCAACCTTTAACCACACAATCCCGACTTTTAACGATCCTGAAAAAGAAGGCTTTTAAAAAAATTGTGGGAAAAGCAGAAAATGCTGGATACCAGCATTTTCTCCACTTCCCACAATGTTTTCTAACCTTCCTGATACAAAATTTAATTTTTCAGTCACAATTATTTTGCCGTATGCAAATGTTTTGAATTTGGACTAGTAAAAAAGTTTGTCATTTGGAAAAGAAATAAGAGTGTCCTAAATGAAACATTTGTCTCCGAAAGAATAGAACACATTTTAAACCAATGGTTCCATTTCAAGTAAACCACCCACCAGTGAATAATATTCCTGACTCTTCAGGTGGTCTTTAAGATTTCAGTGTAGATGGAAGCATTGCATGACCCAGTGCACACATTCACATCATCTACACCTACATCCTATTGACCACAAGAAGAGTCATAATTCATTGATGGATGGATTACCATAACTCTTTATGAAATGACAAAATTTCAGACTGGTCTAAATTGAAAGCATTTGCTGAGGACATATTAAATGTTGCTCTAATGTTGAAATTTGTGTCTGAAAGAGAAGAACAGTTTTAGTGGGAAAAGAAGAAAATACTAGTTATCAGCATTTTCCCCTTTTCCAACATGTTTTCCAAAGCCTTTTTCCTCAGGGTCATTAAAACTTGGGTCTGGTGTGTTAAAAGGTTAAATGAAACCCATCAATTCACCAGAAAAAAACTGGCTTTATAAACAAAGAAAAATGTCAATACTGTCTGAATAAGATTTATATCATGGGCAAACTTAACTCTTTACCACACAATCCCGACTTTTAACAACCCTTAGAAAGAAAGCTTTTGAAAACATTGTGGTAATAGGAGATAATGCTGGTAACCAGCATTTTCTCCTTTTCCTACAATGTTTTCTACCGTATCAAAGACAGAAATAATCATTTTAGCAACTTTTAATTTGTCATCTGCAAATGCTTTCAATTTGGTGCAGTCCAAAATTTTGTCGTTTGGTAAAGAGTTAAACTATTCTTTTTTTTTTTTCACATATTTCTACAAACTGTGCACTCTTGATTTGGAAAACACAGTTGTATGTTGGATTCCGCTTTCAAAAATTCTTTGTACATTTCATGCTTAATATACAAAAGATCCTGTCTCAGACACCACCTGTGCCAAAGCATTTCTTGCCTTAGAGGCCACATTTTTTGAGATTCAAATCCCACATTATTTTTTATCAGAAATTAAACTACACATGAAAACCTTCTAGGTACAACAGTTAGGGTATGTTTTCTCTTGAAGTGATGGTCTTAGGTTTGAAGGTCTTAACACTTTAGTTCAGACTCATCCATGTTGATTGCATTTTCAGATAAAAGCTTAATAACTGATAGGATTTTTTTTTTTTGTAACCTTTTCCAAAATGTCAAAATTTTAGACTCGTCCAAATGAAAAGCAATCGCAGACAACAAAATCAACGTAACTCAAAAAATGAAAGTTGTTTTAGGAAGGGTAGAAAACATTGTGGGAAAAGGAGAAAATGCTGGTTACCAGCATTTTCTCCTTTTCCCACAGTGTTTTCAAAAGGCTTCTTTCTCAGGATCGTGAAAACCCAGGATCGTTTTGGAAAGGGTTAATGTGGTAAATGCAAAAGCAACAAAGCTGGTTACAAGAATTTCCCTGTTTCCACAATGTTTTTTGCCATTTTCTTTAGGATTGTAAAGACAAAAAATTGTTTGGCAAACTGTTGAAAGTAATAATAATCATCTCTGGGTCTTTTTTGTAAATTGAAAATATCAGTTTCATTTATATAGTTCTCTTCAAGTCCTGTCTATGAAAAAAAAGAGAATACAGGAGACATACAAAAAGTATTGAAATTCATTAACACAAACTTCTGCAAAAGTAATAAGAATGTATTCCTTACTCTTTACCAAATGACAGAATTTTAGGAATGTCCAGATAGAAAGCATTTGCAAACAACAAAATGAATGTTACTCAAAGCTTGAAATTTCTTTTTCAATTTCTGATTTCTTTTTAAATGGATAGAAAACATTGTGGGAAGAGGAGAAAATGCTGATTACCAGCATTTCCTCCTTTTCCCACAATGTTTTGAAAAGTTTTCTTTTGTCAATGTAATTAATAAATACTCTGAATTGTTTGGTAAAGGTCTAATGGATTTGAAACTTGTCCGAATGTCACAGAATAGCAGGTAATTACAGTAATACTGTAAATCTTTTTCAACTCATCCTGCTCCTCAATGCTCACAAATAACAAACTTAGGATTCCAGACATTTTCCACTTTGTTTCCTCTCATAAGACACGTTACATACACGGCTCTACATAGTTGCCAGGAAACAGCCCTGTGACACCGTTCAGTACACCCTCGTACCATCCATCATCATTCTTCTTTAATACATAAATAACGGAATTTTCTGAAAATGTTAACTCATCATCTTTGTCTGCCTGGTAGTCGTAAATTGCAATCACTGAAATAATATTAGAAAACACATTATCCTTTCATCCTTTACCAAACATAATCCTGAGTTTGAACAACCCTGAGGAATGAGACTTTTGAAAACATTGTGGGAAGAAAAACATTTTGGGAAGAGGAGAAAATACTGGTGACCAGCATTCTCTCCTCTTTCCGCGATGTTTTCTACATATTCAAGGACAAATAAAATTATCTGAAAAACATTTGAATTGTAGTTTGTAAATTCGTTCAATATGGACAGGCCTAAAATTTTGCTGTGTGTTAAAGGTTTAAACAGTTTCATAAGTATCAAGGAAATTTCAAGCCTTTAGTAAATCTCCATATTAAGAGGTTTCAAAGTTTTTATCTCCAGAAACCCGTCACTGTATTGGGCCATGAAGATCCAAGATCAGAGTGCATGTTCTGTGCACTGAATGGTGTTTTACTTCGCTTTCAACATTATTTCAGTCATATCATGGCAACAGCTTACATATTCATGCATTTCCTGAGTTTTAACCAGTAATAGGCTAGGGTTCAGAAGTGTCTTACCCAATGACAGTCCCACCAAAGGCCCAATGGATCCAGTGCAGCTCGAACCCGGGGCCTCCAGGTACCACACCTTACCACTGAGCCACATAGAACCCCTGCTCTGTGCAGTCTGATCTTGATGTCCAATGTCCACAACAGGGTTGAATTCACTATCAGTCACTTATGAATTAAAATCTTATTACTCCTTTACCTAACAGCCCTATTAATGATTTCACTACTCTATGATACTTTGTCTAACGGTAAAGCTTTATATATGGCTTGCAACATGCGAAAAAGGGCATTCGGACATTTGTATAAAGTGTCGTCTCGGATCAGCCTGCGCAGGCTAATCCGAAACGACTCTTTTCGTTTCTATGTAATTTTCTGTTTTGCACAAGTCTACTGTAGCACAAAATCTAATGTAGTCATAAAGTGCCGTCTCGGATTAGCCTGCGCGGGCTGCGCAGGTTGATCCGGGACGACACTTTACGCAAATGTCCGAATGCCCCTTTTCGCGTGTTGCAAGCCATATCAGACAATCCAGTTCTAAACTCATCAGAGACATTATCCAAACTGACATTCAAGAGAAATTTCCATGAGAAATGGACTGTAAATGTGGCCTCTATAGCATACATAAGGTTTTTCAAAGATTTGACCTAGTGACGCAGTATTTGACGCAACATGACCCATTTCGAATTCGTCCAAGATATCATCAATACAAACATTCTGACTAACTTTCATGAGTTTTGGACTTAAAATGTTGCCACTAGAGTGTACTCAAGGTTTTTCTAAGATTTGACCTAGTGACCTAGTTTTTGACCTGACATGACCCCTTTTACTAATTTGTCCAAGATATCATCAAGTCAAACATTCTGACCAAGTTTCATGAGTACTGGACAAAAATGTGGCCTTTAGAGCATACACAAGGTAAAAGTTGACGACGGACAATGCACAATGGAAACAGCATGATCACAATAGCTCACCTTGAGCACTTCGTGCTCAGGTGAACTGAAAATGCTGGTCATGATTTTCTCCCTTTTTCACAATGTTTTTGACTCTTTCAAAATGCAAATCCCATTCTTTCAGCAATAATTACTTTGATGTCTGCAAATGCTTTTAATTTGAGCATGTCTTAAATTTTGTTGTCTGGTAGAGTTACTTACATCATGCTCTGGTGAGCTAACAAAAAATAATACAGCTATTTGCAAACAGAGACTATCAACATGAAATAAGGTTTTTCATTCAAACAATACTGGTGAAAAAAATGTGGCAAGGAAACAATTTTCTCAATATGTTTTATTTCTCCATCTGCTACAATAACTTTAGAAGTGGTCTCTTGAAAGGGTTTTTTAACAGAACATTTTGGTTCTTTTTCTGCACTCAAAAATCCAGTTATTTTTTCCTCACCCTTTTCTATGTAATGTTCTGGGACCAAGTTTGTACCAAAAATGTCTGGACCAGTCGCAGCATAAGGGTCCTCTTCCTGTATGGGAATTCCTTCTTCCTCATCATCAAACTGGGGTGGGGGAGGGGGCGGGGGTGATCCTGTAATAAACAACAACGACCAGGGGCTATGTTCACCATCTATTCTAATTTCCATGACTAGCAGTCTAACTGGCTCAGACATAAAATCTCAACCTATCAGATAGCTTGTCTTTGAATTTAGAACTTGTAGAATAATTTTTATAGTTATTGAATATGAAGCCATGTCTGAAGGTCAATATAGAAAAGCTAAGCTTGACCCAAAATCTTAACCTTTGACCTCTTAAATCCAGTATTGTGGTTCAAAATTTGATCTCCAAAATTTTGACATCTGGAGAAAACAGTTAATAACAGCAATTTCTTGCTACAAACTTAGGCATTTCTCCACATGAACATGATTAACTAGTGCTTTTGAACTTATTTTACCCTTTTTGACATTTTTTTTTTTTTTCATCAAAACTGGAAAAAAAAAAATAGCCAGTATTGTAAGCGCTCTATCATACCCACCAATCCCAAGTTTTAATGACCCTGAAAGAGAAAGCTTTTGAAAACATTGTTGGAAAAGGAGAAAATGCTGGTAACCAACATTTTCTCCTTTTCCCATGAAGTTTTCTAACCAACCAAAGACAGAAATTATCACTTTAACTACATTTAATTTGTCATTTGCAAATGCTTTCAATTTGGTCCAGTCCAAAATTATATCGTTTGGTAAAGAGTTTAGACAAAACTGGCTGACACACATGGCTGTAACACTGTCTATTGCAAAATGGAGAAATGTTAAATACCTTATTTTAACCCTTTACCAGCCAACAAAATTTTAGCCATGTCCAAATTGAAAGCATTTGCAGACGACAATTTCATTGTGGCCCAAATGGTGCAATTTTCCTTTGAAAAGGTAGAAAACATTGTGGGAAAAGGAGAAAATGCTGGTTACCAGCATTTTCTCCTTTTCCCACAATGTTTTCAAAAGGCTGCTTTCCCAGGGTCATTGTGTGGTAAAGGGTTAAAAAGCTATCTTCTGCTCTAGCTGAGCGGCCAAATGCATTTGCAAAAGGTAATGACACATGTAAGCCTGTGCGGTTTGCGCAGGCTTACATGGGTTTAAACTTTTTGTTACTGGTAAATTTTCTGCGTGTCATAGCACCATTCTAACCTACAATTATAATCAGGTTAGGTCAAAATGGATCCATAGTATGAAACAACTTGCTTTGTCAGTTGCATTATGAAAATGCATTAACCCTTTACCAGACGACAAAGTTTTAGCCTTGTCAAAATTTAAAGCATTTGCAGACGACAATTTCATTGTGGCTCATGCAGTGCAATATTTCTTTGATAGGGTAGAAAACATTGTGGGAAAAGGAGAAAATGCTGGTTATCAGCATTTTCTCCTTTTCCCACAATGTTTTCAAAAGACTTGATTCCCAGGGTCGTTAAAAAGCGGCATTGTGTCGTAAAGGGTTAAACCCCCTTTTCCTACAACACCACTCATTTTATTTGTACAGTTTTGTAAACCCTTTATACAGCCATCCTGAGTTTTTATGACCCTGAAAATGGAAGTGATTGAAAAAGTGGGACAAGAAGAAAATGCAAGTAGTCTTCAGTTTCTCTCCTAGTCCCAAGTGTATCCATTTTTCCCCATTAAAAGGTAGATCCTATCATTTGTGCCACATATGATTTGTTGTTTGCAAATGCTTTCAAAACGGCAAATCTTAACTTTTGTGTTCTCCAGTAAGGATTTAATGTTACAGAAAACAATGCAGAAGCATCTCACCATGGATGATCAACCACTAAAGCAGAAGCCATACAAATTTTAGCTAATTTCAATTCAGCCAATCAGAATTGAGTATTGTTGCACCCAGAACCATATATTATTACAAAGTTACATTTATTAGTCACAAAGCATGCATAAGTGTGGGACTTAATAATTCCATATCTTTTAACTCCAGACAACAAAATTCCAGACTTGTTCAAATTGAAAGCATGTGCAGATGACAATTGAAATATTACTCAAATGGTTGAATTTTTCCCCTAGAGGTTAGAAAATATTGTGGGAACAGGAGAAAATGCTGGTACCATTTGGCAATTGAGTGAAGTTACCAAGCAAGTTGATTGCAACCCTTTTCCCTTCATGCATTTATCTTAACTGTTGTTACTTTTTTGATAAATTTAGAATAACAGAAGAATGCTTAAAATGTGCATCTACAAGTGCCGTCCACCATGAATAAGGAATTCTGGACATTTGTTCCGAAAGTTTTTTCTATACTTAAGTTTGATTTTGTAGAAGTGGCCCTCTAAGGCTTGAGCTTTGAATAGTGACTAAGCTTAATATCAAAATGCTGCTTCTCAGAACCTTTAATTTGGCAAAAAATGGAAAGATCAGTGGGCATCAAGAAAGGTCTGGTGATTTCTATTCACCCATACATAATAGACAATTTTCAGCCGTTTTCATATGGAAAAAATTACTGGAAAAGAACAAAACCCAGACACAAGTAAAGTATCATTCAGAAAACACCATGGCAAATGAAGATATTGGTCATACTGATTAGTTTTCCAAGTCTGTCATGATGATTTTACTGAGATATCAAAATGTCAAAATGTACTTGTTGCTTAGCAAGACTACAGACACTATGCCTTTGAATGTAAGGTTACAAGCTTTTACTTCATCTAAAGACCTACCCACAGATTCATTCTCATCAGTCTTTCCTAAAAATAAAAATTCTACCAATAATTAGCCCTTGACCAATCAGTCCCGAAACTTTAACAACCCTGAGGAAGAGGCCTTCTAAAAACATTCAGGGAACAGGAGAAAATGCTGGTAACCAGCACATTCTCCTTTTCCCAAAATGTTTTCTATCTTTTCAAAGACAAATTTAGTCATTTGAATGACATTGAATTAGTCGTCAGTAAATGCCTTTAACTTGGAAATACATGTATTTACAATTTTGCTGTTTGGTAAAGGGTGGATGGCTGAAATTCATTTCTAAGCCATTCAAGTGCTAAACAAATGAAATCAATATTTTAAGTCAACGCAAAAGATGCTAATGTTGCATCCTCAAATCTGTTTCAGACAAAATATGTGACGAAGTAGTGATCAGTGTAGAATCAAAATCAGACTGCACGTTCTGTACAGTATGATCTTGATCCAAACTGACAACAAATGTACTTATAGCTGGGTTCAGCATTTAACCCTTTACTAGACGGCAAATTTTCATACTTGTCCAAATCAAAAGCATTTGTAGACGACAAGCTAAACACAGCTAAAATTATGGAATTCCCTTTTGAAAATGGAGAAAAAATTGTTGGGAAAAGGAGAAAATGCCAGTTACCAGCATTTTCTCCTTTTCCAACAGTGTTTTCTAAAAGTCTCTTTCTCAGGGTCATTAAAACTTGAAATTGTGTGGTAAAGTGTTACAGTATTTAATAGACCTATTGAATTTTCAAAGATATTGTTACCATTAAAAAGGCTCTAAGATTACTCGATGCCAATAAAATAACATAATATTTTTGGATTCAAAGGACAAAGAAATGTAAAAACAGGTAGTGCTGTTGTCAAAAGGATCAAAGAACTTGTTTTTTAACCATTCCTTCTTTTAATTAGTGTTTGTTTTTTTTCATCCCTCCCACTATTTTTCTTTTTACAAAGAAAAGCCAACAGATTAAAAACGAAAACCTTGCAGTGTTTTTTGTCATCCCTCCCACCATTTTTCTTTGTACACAATACAACACAAGACATTTACAGTAAACACTGCAGAAAAAAAAAGCAGAAACATGCAAACCTTCATCAAAGCTCATATTCTGCCTCCCCGCGACTTCATCATCTGGGGGTGGAGGGGGTAACTGATCGTCTGTAAGAAATACACAATATCCAAGCAACCAGATCATGCAACAATAACACCACAATAACAAGAACAACAACAGTACAACAATGGCATTATATGATGACATTAAACCGCATCACTTGGCCATTACATGACAATACAATACAGAGACATCTTTTTCCTTCTAAAGTTTTCCACAAATGAAAAAGTGAATTCTTTACCAAAAAACAAAATTTTAGACTCTATCATATTGAAAGCAGTTTCATATGACATATCTAAAGTGGCTAAAATTAAGGAATTTTGTTTTTTGAAAGGGAAGAAAACATTGGGTTAAAAACTACAGTCTAATCTCACTACAGCAAAACTATTATAATTTCATTCTATCATTTTTTTCAATTTATTCAAAAGTTTTAACTTTTATCAAACAAGGCCAAAATAATTCTATGGCATATTCCTGGTCATGAAAAATGGCCTGATTTGACAATCATATTGTCAGACAGTCTGACTATGAGACTTACTAAGTACATGTATCAGATATGTTGAATCTGTGCAGTCTGATCTAGAAGATTTGCAAAAGCCACCAAAGTTAAGTTTTGTTCTTTGAAAGTTGTCAAATGGGTAGCAAAAAACATCTAAGTTGTGACTGAGCCCAAATGACCTCTTCAAGCAAGAAGTCCAATCTGCCAACAAACCTAAAGGTCACAGTGATACTATTCAAATTATTTGAAAAGAGTATACCTGTTTGCATCATGCTGTAACCAAAAACATAGACTAAAACATGTAATACATCACCTACCCCTGCGCCAAACAATGCCCTCTTAAAACGACCCTAAAGAAGAGGGTTTTTGAAAATATTTCAGGTAAAGGAGAAAGCACTGAGAACCAGTATTTTCCACAATGTTCTCCGACCTTTCAAAATTGGATCACATCATTAAGATGCAGCAAAGTTGATGTCTACAAATGCTTTAATTTGGACAAGTCTAAAATTCTGTTATCTACTAGAGAGTTAATCATACAACACTCATCAAATAGTATGCTGCAGGTACTGTGACAGCCAGCAGTGTAGTAAATTGGTTGGCAACAATATCTACTCTCTGAACAAAATCTAGGTGGATATTTGTGTGAACTGTCTCATAAAGGCAATCTAACTGTTCACCAAGTGGCAAAAGTTTAGACTGGTCCAAATTGAAGGCATTTGCAGACAAAAACATAAATGTGACTCAAAAATTGGAATTTGTTGGTGGAAGAATAGAAAACATTGTTGGAAAAGAATAAAATGCTGGTAACCAGCATTTTCTCCTTTTCCTCAATATTTTCAAAAGGCTTGTTTATAACCTCCGGATTGTGTGGTAAAGTGTGTCAAAAAGTATTAATATTACTAATTTTGATGCAAAACTACTGATTTTAGAAAACAAGTACCTCTAACTATCTACACTAATGTTTTACATTACACTAAAGATACATGGTACAATACAACATGGGGAGGCACTTTTTACTTATGAGTTACTATTGTAAATTACACTAATAAAATACGGATGTACATAAAACATTCAACATTTGCTAAGACACATTCAACATTCAACACATTAAGAAAAATTATCTGCGATCACACCATCATGCTAAATACCAAACTATAACATATTTTATCATGCAAAATGCAAAAGACTTACAAAACCCACATGCATATGTGCACATACATGTATTTAAATGGCGAACAGTAAGTAAGTTAAAATGATACATCTATGGTACATCAATAATTTGATGAAAAAGATTATTGAAAGCTACACAATATTAGTTTAAGTGCACGGGAGTAACCAGTATCAGGTTATTGTTTATAAGAGACATTAATGCCCTTTAACCCTTTACCAAACAACAATATTTGAGACTCATCCAAATTCAAATGTGGCTACAACAGTAATATTGTCTCTAAAAGTGTAGAAAACATTGAGGGAAAAGGAGAAAATGCTGGTAACCAGCATTTTCTCCTTTTCCCACAATGTTTTCAAAGGCCTCCTTGATCAGGGTTGTTAAAACTTGGGAATGTGTGGTAAAGGATTAACCTTTTACCAAACAATCCAGTGTTTTGATGGCCCTGAGGAAGAAGGCATTTGAAAACATTGAAAAAATGCTGGTAAACAGTATTTCTATGTTTGTAACAGTGTTTTCTCCCTTTTCAAAGACAATTCTATCAAGCAACATAATTATGTCTTTTTGTCTGCAAATGTGTTTAATTTGGACTAGCCTACAATTTTATCCTCTGGCAGAGGCAATGAATCTTCATTATTTCAGATAAATTATTCATGTTCCCGAAGTATTTTGCATCTATAAGACAGAGAAACTGTAATAGCCTAAACACATTATTGAAACTCATTTCATTTTGATTATCATGCTTTCTCAGAAAGTGTTCAACGTTGTTTGCTGCAAACTGTTCTCAGAGGAGTAGTGAGTTATCACTGCATTATAGGAGCTTTCACCTAAGTTTGGAGAAGTTACAGTTTGATAAGATTGCATTTTGGAAGTTGTTCTGCTTTGAATTGGAAAATTAGTATGGAAGATACCATCTTTTTCCTGACATGATTCAAGTTTTCTTAATCCAGATAAATGAGACCTATAAAATACTTTGACAGAAGAGAGAAGAGGAAAAATTTAGGAAGTGGGTAGGGTTTTGGAAAGTGACCAGTAATCGAGAAATTTCAAAAGAACTTTTTCATTCAATCTTGTACCAGCATTTTATTCTTTTCCATCACTGTTTTCTATCCTTTGAAAAATAAATCCCTTAATTTGAGCCAAATTTGTTGCCTGTAAATACTTTCAATGTAGACACTAGTAAAAATTTGTCATCTGGTACAGGATTAAAAAAATTCCGGGCAAAAAAATTCAGAATAGTTTACCTATTGATGTCTGACGCTGTATCTGGGACACCCTATCTTGCATCATACCTGGTGAGGGCGGGGGCAGACCCATCTGAGATGTTTGGGAGATAGGGCGTGCCATACCCACAGGGGGTTGCTGTCCAGGCACCTGCATCATCCCAGGGGGCATTTGGGTGATGCCCATCATAATGGGTGGGGTACTTGGGGCATAGTTTTGGGAACCTGCCCCAGAAGCCCTTTGTTGCTGTTCCCTCTCTCTCTGCATTTGCTGCATGGATGCATACTGACTAGGGACTGTTGGAGGGGCCACAGCTGGGGCTGGTGTCCTGCAACAGAAAGCAACATAACTGATTACTTCACATCCAAGTTCTTTCTCTATTCAAAGCCACCAGATGAAAGGAAAAAGAAAATTTGGACAGATGGAAAAGAACACTGAGAAGAAAATATTAAATAATGAAAAATTTCTGTGCATTTGACTGCTTAATTCTTAAAATACAACATAATTGTATACTTGTCAATACTAAAAGCATTTAAACTTGACAATTAAGATGTAGCTCAAACACTGAAATTTGCCTTTGAAAAGGTAGAAAACATTGTGGGGAAAAGCAGAAAATGCTGGTTACCAGCATTTTCTCCTTTTCCCACGATGCTTTCAAAATCCATCTTCTTCTGGGCAGTGAAAGCATGAAATTCTTGATAAAAAGTAAACAGAAGTACATGTACCTATATGGTCCTTGTATCTGTTGCCCCCCAGCCCTTCCTATACTACCCCCAGGAGGGGCTCTGTTCATGGGTGGAGTTGGTGGCTGTTGGTTAGGGGCTGGTGTTGAACCACTACTGATAGAAGAACTCCTGGATGAGGGAGCCCCTGTTGATCCCTGGGGTACATGGCTCTGTTATGAAAGAGAAAAGGGAAGCACTAATGAGAACATTTGTGATATATGTCTCAGGTTCTATAATTTCAACATTGTAAGTTTGACCCTTTGGGCACCAAACAGATATTTTCAGAGTAGAAATAAGACACAAAGTACATGTAATTTCAGGGTTTTTTTGTCTAGTGTTTCAGTAGAGTGGACATTGCAGATCAAATACTAGTATCATATGTTTTGTGCAGTCTGATCTTCATCTACACCAACTGCAAAGGTAACAATTGTTGTGAAAGGTGCTTCAGGGGTTAATACATTACTATACATATAAAAAAGGGCAATTGTTTTTACAACCAATTTCACCTTTTCTGCCTATCTTTTTGGTATTAGAGAAAAAGTAAATTCTTTTCCTTCATAATTATGTTTCATCTGTATGTGAAGTGCACCGGGTTTATATCTGTCCAAAAATAACCTGTACTTACTCAAACAAACACCTCATATCTTGCCTCCAGTTTTCATAACAACAAAAATGAGCACTGCATACGGGTGCTAATGCTCGCTTGCAGTGTTACCTCCCAGGCGTGCGAGGATACTTTAAGCAGCTGCATTAAACCCCCTTTTTCAGAGCATGCCTCAAATTTGGACATTATAAGTCATTACATGAGCCTAACCCTTAGAGCACCCAACTAACCCAACAGACATTTTGAATCTAAACATAAAACCCATCTACTTGCAATTTTAAAGTTTCTTATGTACAGAAAGTCTTAGCAAAGTGGACAGTGTATATCAAGATCAGACTGCAAGTTTTATGCAGACTGCAAGTTTTATGCAGTCTAATCTAGTATAAAATGACCGCAAAGATAACTGAAGTTGTGCAAGGCGCTTTAAGGGTTAAGGGTGCAGATATTGCATCAAAGTTGTTACTTGTCATAGTTTCTGTCAAAAAACTGGAAAAAGTGGATTGAAGATCAGACTGCATGTTCTGTACAGTCCAATCTTGATCTACACTGACTGCTGTTAAATAATCAATAAGCTGTTGAAAATCATGTAAAATATCAAATAAATAAACAAAAGGAATTCAGCTGGATATGTGAACTAGCCACCAAGTACACTTAGATAAATCGATAAAGCTACATGTAACGGAAAAAACCTAAATATCTGATTGCTGTGTGTTATTAGCAAAAATGCTCCTTTACCCACAATTAAGGTAAGATTTGTGAGCATTGGTGCATAATCCCCCATGCATTATGTAACATCATTTGTAAAAGCATTGCATTCCTGCAGGTTACAATATATTTCTGACAGATTTTTTACCATACAATTTAACTGATTAGTGTGGAAATGCTAAGATTCGTTTTTATTCTCAGACTTAAAATCAAATAGTTTACTTTTATTATGCGTTGGTTTTTTAGACCTAATGGGTATTTGTATCCTGGATGAACACTCTTGTCAAAGCAAGGCCATTTTCCCATTCAAGAGACAGAAACGTAAATGTAGATTTTTACTATCATTGTGAACCGTAATTCTTGTGAAAGAGTGACATGATGAAAAGAATCTTATGTTCATTGGCTTTTGCGATAAGATTTTTGAAACTCGACAAGAGAAAATGCTATCATGCTTGTCAAAGCCTCCTTTTATGACTTGTTCAATAAAAACTTAAGCAACTTGTGTCAGATATAACAATGATTGACATTATAATTTATCTGTGAACAAGCCCTTCCCTGGTAACCAGCATTTTCTCCTTTCCCACAATGTTTTCCATCTTTTGTATCCTGAATCAAATCCATAATTAGGTCAACATCTAATTTGTCGTCTGCAAATGCTTTCACATTGGACAAGTCTAAAAGTTTGTCATCTGGTAAAGAGTTAACCCTTTACTAACTTTAGATTTGATTGAAAATATGGCTCCAAATATGGGATTTGTCTGTGAAAGCTTTGATTAATGGCAAGTTAAGCCCTGTTACCCTGTACCACACAATCCCAACTTTTAACAACCCTTAGAAAGGAATCTGTAGAAAACACTGTGAGAAAAGGAGAATATGCTGGTAACCAGCATTTTCTCCTTTTTCCACAATGTTTTCTACCCTATAATGACAAAAATCACCATTTGAGAAACATTTAATTTGTCGCCTGCAAATGCTTTCAATTTGGAGTGGTCCAAAATTCTGTCCTTCAGTAAAGAGTTGGGATGGGTAACTATAACAATTCCCCACATTCTCTTGTTAAAACTAGTGATTCATCCCAAAAACACCATCACCAGGGCTAAATTACAGGAACAGGATCAAACGTGGGTTGTATTAACCCTTTACCACACATTGCCGACTTTTAACGACTCACGGAAAGAAGCCTTTTGAAAACATTGTGGAAAAGCCTTTTGAAAACATTGTGGGAAAAGGAGAAAATGCTGGTAACCAGCATTTTCTCCTTTTCCACAATGTTTTCTACCCTATCAAAGAAAACTTGCACCATTTGAGTCACACTGAAATTGTCGTCTGCAAATGCCTTCAATTTGGACAAGGCTGAAATTTTGTCATCTGGTAAAGGGTTAAATGTACAGGTTATAAATTAGCCACACCTTTCTACAGTTATAACAGAATCTAGCAGACAAACTACCTAGTAATGCTACAGAAAAAATTCTTGATAACTACAGGGCATCAAAAGATACTTCTGCACACAGCGTAGGATAGAATCAGAATGTACAGTCTGATCTTGGATCTACACTGTAAGGTGTATTGCGAATAGTTGGCAAAAACAGTCCCTTGAATTGGCAGTGTTTGATACACTTGTGCAAGTGGTTATTTCTTTGCTACAGTTCTGTTGCACTTTATCAGACCCTCAAAAGTGTTAAAAACCCTGATGAAAAAGGCTTTTGAAAACATTGTGGGAAAAGGAGAAAATGCTGGAGCCCAGCATTTTCTTCTTTTCCTACAATGTTTTCAAATGCTTTTTCCTTCAGGACCGCAAAACCATCATTTTGCCAATAGAAAAAGATTCATGCCAATTTCAACTCTACTTTGAACAATGATGTAACATGGGTCAGTACAACTATCCATGCATTCCTGGTGTACATCTAACCAGTACCATGCACAACATTTTTCAAAGGCTGCTTTTAAAACCAACTACAGTTGATGAAATAATCATTGGCGAGAGTGGAACGAAATCTCACATTATGACTTTCATCAATTTTAAGAAAGAATATGTAACCAATCCTCGGTGACCCAGTTTTGATTCATTCTGTTATCACCTCTGGGTTATTTCGCTAGCGTTTCATCATTCTCATGAATTATTCATGAAGCATTTTGATTGGTATTCTCAGTTTTTTCATTGAGAAAATTTGAACTATTTTTATCACGAATACGCCGTCATTTCTGTTTTTTTACTTGTCGATATCCAATCACATCATTCGTTGCAAATCAAGCTTAGCAACACTTTAAATGTGGCGGCGCCCATCAACACCACAACTGAGAAGCCGTTTACAAGGGATTTTCGGCATAACACCAAAAGATTGTCAGTTAAAAATCGTACACAAAGATTGATAGAGTCGTCCCTGTATTGCAGAATGGCATATCTTACAGGAAACAAAGCACACCGACGGCCGCCATAATTATTTGTTGACAACCTCGGGTATTTTCCAGGGTTATTTCTAGTAACGGAAGATATGAAATTATCCTCTCTACAAGAGAGTATCATTATGTTATCGATCTTTCGATTGGCTATTAGGGTACTTCCCGACCATTTGAATATTCATAAGAAACAACAATTTGCTAGTCAGTTTTCCAAGGGGTGATGCATGGAGAGTAACATAATGCTTCAAACCTGGGTTCCGAGGATGACTTAACCTTGCATGACTTGGAATCAAACTTCCAACCTTTTGATTACTACGCCCGAGTATAAACACTGCATTACCAGTGCTAGGCCTATGCTAGGTATAGTTTGTTCCTCTAATGATCTCTTTCAAGTACTGTGTGACTTGATTTCTAACTTAAATTCTTTTTTACTTCAGAGGCCTATAAAGTCACTTGCATTCATGAGAGTTTGCTCAGAGACCTTGCTTGAATAAAGAATTCCAAATATATGCTTCTGCGAATCCTTTAACTCTGTACCAGATAACAAAATTCTAGACTCGTCCAAATTGAAAGTACATGTATTTGCAGACGACAAATTAAATGTTACTCAAATGATGGAATTCACCTGTGATAAGGTTGAAAACATTCAGGGAACAGGAGAAAATGCTGGTTATCCTCATTTTCTCTTTTCCCACAATATTTTCAAACGGCCTTCTTCACAGGGTCTTTAAAACTCAAGATTGTGTGGTGAAAGGTTAAGTCTATTTAAAATCACACACAATTTTAAATAGAAAAGCATCATCTGGGTTCCAATTTTCTATAAATTCTAAACATTGCTGTAATTCTAAATTCTGTCTCAGTCAATCAAATGGATAGCCTTGGAATTCAGATTTAAAATTGAATTTAGGATAGTAAGTGAATACCATCCCAGATTACCACATTATTCCTTGGCATGAAATTGTGAAGTCAATTCCCTGCTGTATAATAAAATAATAGGCAAGATGGAACACTGGTTATAGAGCTGGTTATTACAAAAAGAAGCTATCACTCAATGTGTCAATTTACCCGTATAACTCCTTCTGGCTCTGGTAACTGAAATCAAGTTATTATATTAAAATCATTTCATATATTTAGTTTTTCTTCACTAGTCTACTATATAAGAGATTCATGAGCTAATCTTCATCATTGTGGACTTTTGTCTTCATGGAAGCAATCCTTGATAAATTACCAATCTGGGAATTACTTATTATGAAGATTGTAAAGAAATCAAGAAACATAGTAAAAAGATGTTTTTATAAGCAAGCAATAACTCAATTAAACATATATGTATTCTTATATATTGTTTAACTCATTACCAGACAACAAAATTCTAGACTTGTCCAAAGTGAAAGCATTTGCAGACGACAAATGTTACTCAAAATATAAAGTTTGTCTTTGATAGGATAGAAAACACTGTGGGAAACGGAGAAAATGCTGGTAACCAGCATTTTCTCCTTTTCTCACAATGTTTTCGAAAGGGTTCTTTCTATGGATCATTAAAACTCAGGATTGTGTGGTACAGAGTTAATATTTGATTACCATATTTCTCCTAATGATAGTGCTCTCCCTAATAGTAGCGCCCCCCCCCCCCCCCCCAAGAAAAACCCTTAAATCATGATAACCTAATGTACATTAATTGATTAAAATGATAATATTTGAAGAATTTGATGTTTATTTCCTCTAATTTGATTAATATTTCCTCTTAATAATCACTAAAAAACTAAGAAATACAAAATTGGACAGACTTTTTGCTTTGCAAATTGGGTACAAAATAAAGGCTCCCTATCTATGTTTTGCATAACTCCCAGGAGCTTTTATTAGGAGAAATACTGTATTTTAGTTATCTTTTTACCACACAACAAAATTTTGGACCGTACCAATTTGAAATAACTTCCAGATGTTTATTAAAATGTAGCTCAAGAGGTGACTTCTGATAATAGCTTTAAATCAAATTTCCATACATTGACTATACACTTCAATAGGTGTATAACAACAAAGTTTTACACTCAACCAAATTGAAAGCATAACTATGCAGACAACAAACTCAGTGTTGCTCAACAGATGATTTCTATACTTGAAATGGTGGAAAACAGTATGTTTTCAAAAGCCTTCTTTTTCAGCGTCGTTACAACATGGGATTCTTTGATAAAGGGTCAATCATGCAAGCAAGAAAGAACTCTAATGCAAAATTCTTCTAACTGCCCATGTTCATATGGTTTCAGAAATATAAAGCATCATGACCTACACCTTTCTAACTACTCTATCAGCTTTCAGACTCTTAACCCTTTACCAAATGACAAAATTTTATTTTAGACTAGTCCGAACTGAAAACATTTGCAGAAGACAAATTAAATTTGGCTAAAAAAAATGGAATCTGTCTCTGAAAGGTAAGAAAACATAGTGGAAAAAGGAGAAAATAATGGTTACCAGCATTTTCTCCTTTTCCCACCATGTTTTTCAAAAGCCTTTTCTGTCAGGGTCATTAAACTCGGGATTGTGTGGTAAAGGGTTAAATAAATGGGTCATACTTTTCTTACATAGCCTAGATGGTAAATAAACAGTTTGGATAAACGATGAAAACTCATTTTCATCAGTCTGAATTTGATCTTTGATATCCGCAAAAGTTAATTTCAATTTGTAGTAAGCAGCAAAGGTGTTGGTTAATACTGTTGCCATGCAAAAGAAAATACAAGTACCCTATTCTACCCCTCCTTGCCAAATGCTTCTACAGACTATAGAGTCATTCACCTATTTGTTTCGTAAAATAGAAAACGTAATTAGTGATCCAATGATAAGCATTAAAATAAAATAGGTAATGTTCAGTAGCTAAGAGACACATTTGCTGATAACAAAACAAATGCAAGTAGATAATATTTGTTTTGAGAAGGGCTGAAAATAATGTGGGTAGGGGAGAAAATACATTTTCCAGCATATTCGCCTTTTACCACAATGTTTTCCCCTGTAGATATTGCAATATCAAGCTTATTCAAGTCCTAAAATCCTACCATATATCAGACAGTGTAAATCCTAGATCTAATGACAATGCTCTTTGCTTTATTGTCTTGATTGTCAGCAACATCATGTTACATATAGTCAAAAACCTCCTTAACAAATGACCAAAACTGAAAGCATTTGCAGATGACAAATTAAATGTGACTCCAATGGTGGAAACAAAAACAGTATGTGAACAAGAGGGCCATGATGGCCCTGGATCGCTCACCTGAGTCAATAGGTGAAATTTCACTCCACGTGAATAATTCAATTTCTGACCATTTGTCAAGTCAATTGAACTTGTGGCCTCTAGCGTGTCCACAAGGAATTTTCTTAAGTTGACCTAGTGACCTACTTTATCACCAAAGGTGACCCAATTTTGAACTCATCAAAAATTTGTCATTCTGAACAGTTTTCAAGTACATTGAGCAATAAATGTGGCCTCTAGAATGCCCACAAGGTATTTCTTTAATTTGACCTGGTGACCTAGTTTATGACCCCAGGTGACCCAATTTCAAACTCATCCGATATTTTATCAAGACAAACATTCTGACCAATTTTGAAGTCAATTGATCAAGAAATGTGGCCTCTACAGTGTCAACAAGATATTTCCTTAATTTGACCTAGTGTCCTAGATTATGACCCCAGGTGACCCAATTTTGAACTCATCTTAGATTTTATCATAACAAACATTGTGACCAACTTTCAAATCAATTGACTAATAAATGTGGCCTCTAGAGTGCACACAAGGTATTTCTTTAATTTGACCTGGTGACCTAGATTATGACCCCAGGTGACCCAATTTCAAACTCATTCAATATTTTATCAAGACAAATATTCTGACCAATTTTCAAGTCAACTGAGCAAGAAATGTGGCCTCTAGAGTGCCCCTAAGGTACTTCTTTAATTTGACCTAGTGACCTAGTTTATGACCCCAGGTGACCCAATTTTGCATTCATCTTAAGATTTCATCAAGAGAAACACTCTGACCAATTTTCAAGTCAATTGAACATGAAATGTGGCCTCTAGAGTGCCCAAAGGTATTTCTTTAATTTGACCTAGTGACCTAGATTATAACACCAGGTGAGCCAATTCAAACTCATCTTAGATTTCATCAAGAGAAACATTCTTACCAATTTTCAAGTCAATTGAGCAAAAAATGCGGCCTCTAGAGTGCCCACAAGGTATTTCTTAATTTGACCTAGTGACCTAGCTTATGACCTCATTTGACCCAAATTTAGACTCATGTGAGATTTTATCAAGACAAATACTCTGACCAATTTTGAAGTCAACTGAGCAAGAAATGTGGCCTCTAAAGTGCCCACAGGGTATTTGTTTAATTTGACCTAGTGACCTAGTTTATGATCCCAGGTGACCCAAATCCAACCTCATCCAAGATTTCATCAAGACAAACATTCTGACCAAATTTCAGGTCATTTGAGCCATAAATGTGGCCTCTAGAGTGCCCACAAGGTATTTCTTTAATTTGATCTTGTGACGTAGTTTATGACCCCAGGTGACCCAATTTTGAACTCACTACATAACAAATATCAAAGTTCTACGCCTCCCAGTTTTAGAGAAGAAGAATTTTAAAGTTTTCCTTTTTTGTTCCTTTGTTCAAACTTGTGACCACCAGGGCGGGGCCAGTTTTGACCCCAGGGCCATCATATGAACAAACTTGGTAGAGGCCCACTAGGAGATGCTACATACCAAATATCAAAGCTCTACACCTTACAGTTTTAGAGAAGAAGAATTTTAAAGTTTTCCTTCTTTGTTCCTTTGTTCTAATTTGTGACCCTCGGGGCGGGGCCAGTTTTGACCCCAGGGGCATCAAATGAACAAACTTGGAAAAGGTCCACTAGGAGATGCTACATACCAAATATCAAAGCTCTATGCCTTCCAGTTTTAGAGAAGAAGAATTTTAAAGTTTTCCTTCTTTGTTCCTATGTTTAAACTTTTGACCCTTGGGGTGGGGCCAATTTTGACCCCAGGGGCATCATATGAACAAACTTGGTGGAGGTCCACTAGGAGATGCTAAATACCAAATATCAAAGCTCTACACCTTACAGTTTTAGAGAAGAAGAATTTTAAAGTTTTCCTTCTTTGTTCCTTTGTTCTAATTTGTGACCCTCGGGGCGGGGCCAGTTTTGACCCCAGGGGCATCAAATGAACAAACTTGGTGGAGGTCTACTAGGAGATGCTAAATACCAAATATCAAAGCTCTACACCTTACAGTTTTAGAGAAGAAGAATTTTAAAGTTTTCCTTCTTTGTTCCTATGTTTAAACTTGTGACCCCCGGGGCGGGGCCAGTTTTGACCCCAGGGCCATCATATGAACAAACTTGGTAGAGGCCTACTAGGAGATGCTACATACCAAATATCAAAGCTCTGCACCTTCTAGTTTCAAAGAAGAAAAATTTTAAAGTTTTCCTTCTTTGTTCCTATGTTCAAATTTGTGACCCCCAGGGCGGGGCCAGTTTTGACCCCAGGGCCATCATATGAACAAACTTGGTAGAGGCCCAGTAGGAGATGCTACATACCAAATATCAAAGCTCTATGCCTTCCAGTTTTAGAGAAGAAGAATTTTAAAGTTTTCCTTCTCTGTTCCTATGTTCAAACTTGTGACCCCCAGGGCGGGGCCAGTTTTGACCCCAGGGCCATCATATGAACAAACTTGGAAAAGGTCCACTAGGAGATGCTACATACCAAATATCAAAGCTCTATGCCTTCCAGTTTTAGAGAAGAAGAATTTTAAAGTTTTCCTTCTTTGTTTCTATGTTTAAACTTTTGACCCTTGGGGTGGGGCCAATTTTGACCCCAGGGGCATCATATGAACAAACTTGGTGGAGGTCCACTAGGAGATGCTAAATACCAAATATCAAAGCTCTACACCTTACAGTTTTAGAGAAGAAGAATTTTAAAGTTTTCCTTCTTTGTTCCTTTGTTCTAATTTGTGACCCTCGGGGCGGGGCCAGTTTTGACCCCAGGGGCATCAAATGAACAAACTTGGTGGAGGTCCACTAGGAGATGCTAAATACCAAATATCAAAGCTCTACACCTTACAGTTTTAGAGAAGAAGAATTTTAAAGTTTTCCTTCTTTGTTCCTATGTTTAAACTTGTGACCCCCGGGGCAGGGCCAGTTTTGACCCCAGGGCCATCATATGAACAAACTTGGTAGAGGCCCACTAGGAGATGCTACATACCAAATATCAAAGCTCTGCACCTTCTAGTTTCAAAGAAGAAAAATTTTAAAGATTTCCTTCTTTGTTCCTTTGTTCAAACTTGTGACCCCCAGGGCGGGGCCAGTTTTGACCCCAGGGCCATCATATGAACAAACTTGGTAGAGGCCCACTAGGAGATGCTACATACCAAATATCAAAGCTCTATGCCTTCCAGTTTTAGAGAAGAAGAATTTTAAAGTTTTCCTTCTTTGTTCCTATGTTCAAACTTGTGACCCCCAGGGCGGGGCCAGTTTTGACCCCAGGGCCATCATATGAACAAACTTGGAAAAGGTCCACTAGGAGATGCTACATACCAAATATCAAAGCTCTATGCCTTCCAGTTTTAGAGAAGAAGAATTTTAAAGTTTTCCTTCTTTGTTCCTATGTTCGAACTTTTGACCCTTGGGGTGGGGCCAATTTTGACCCCAGGGGCATCATATGAACAAACTTGATAGAGGTCCCCTAGGAGATGCTACATACCAAATATCAAAGCTCTACGCCTTCTAGTTTCAGAGGAGAAGATTTTCAAAGATTTTGCATTTTTTTCCTTTTTGTTGCCATGGCAACCAGAGTTTTGGGTGGAATTCGATTCTTTGAACAACTTTGGTAGAGCTTCACCCAAGGAACATCCCTGCCAAGTTTCATCAAGACTGGCCCAGTGGTTTAGGAGAAGAAGATGTTTAAAGAAATTGTTGACAGACGCCGGACGCCGGACACAGGGCGATCACAATAGCTCACCTTGAGCACTTTGTGCTCAGGTGAGCTAAAAAGGATAAAATGCTTGCTACCAGCATTTTGTCCTTTTCCTACAATGTTTTCCATCCTATAAAGATAATTCCATCTTAAGAGAGAAAATAGATATGCCATCTTAAAAGTGCTGTCACTTTGGACCAGTCTAAAATTTTGAAATCTGCTAAAGAGTTTTACTAACCTTGACTCCATGACCAAGGTCATCCAGTATACTGTAATCAATATTCTTTCTTTGGTACTTGGTTGGTCGCTCCCCATGCTCTGGAAATATGATGCCATTTTTAACCCCCAGGGGTCTGGTAGTACTTCTGTTGGTTGTTAAAACACCTATCTCTCTTCTCGCTACCTTTTCTTTATGAATATTCACCGTCTATACATGTGTAAATAAAAAAAAATTCATTTTATAATGCAAGATTAATTGAACTCATAAAATCTTGATAAATAATCACAAGCAGTGACTGCAGTGAAGAAAGGTATAGTATTACTTTTAACCATTATATTAATCCATAAATAAAACAGAGATTTTTGTTTTTTTCAAATTCAAAAGAAAACAAGAATTTAACAATGTACTGATTTAGATATTATTTATTATCAACATACCGAGACAGTATACAACCAATATAATCCTACACATTCTGTACAGTTTCATCTTACCCTACAGTCTACAAAAGCAAACCAAGAGTTGATCTTAGCATTCTATGGCTTATATTGCTGTGATTTAAAGTGAAACATGTAGCAGTAAACTGATAATTAACATACCTACAATACATGACTTAGTACCTAGACTTTATGTCTTCCAAGTCTAATTATGCCAAGTGAAGCTTAGTTGGTGTTATGAAATGATAATACTAACACCAACAACTTACATTTTAACTTGATTTATTTCCTAATCCCTACAATGCCTAAGTGAAAACTCTGGATATTGCAATTATGAAGCCATTTTAAGGTCAGAATATACTATAAGGTATCAAATGATATAACTTTGCCTTTTGCCTTTAGAGAGTACTTCTTAATCATAATCTGTAGTGTCCACAAAAAAGCAATAGGTTGAATTAACCTTTAAAAAAACAATCATGTGTTTGAACAACCACTAAGAAGAAGGTCTGTCCAAAAGAAACTGTGGGTTAAGGAGAAAATGCTGGTTACCGACATTTCCTCCTTTTCCCACAATGTTTTCTACTATTCAAAGACTGACTTTCAGCTACACTGAATTAGTTGTCTGCAAATTCTTACAATTTTGTCAAATCCAAAATGCTCTCCTTTGGTAAAGAGTTAACCCTTTCTTGTGCAACAATTTTTGGACCCTTTCATATTGAGATCTACAGACCGAAAATTCAAAATTGTTACAAATGAGCTGAAGTTCAGTGATAGGATACAAAACATTGTGGAAGATAGAGAAACTGCTTGTTAAATGCAATTTCTCTTTTTCCCCCAAGATATTTTTGAACGCTTTCTTCCTCCGGGTCATTAAAACTTTGACCTGTATAATAAAGGGCTAAGGCTGTGCAGGGCAGTCTACAGCTTGAAATTACCTGTGCTAGATGATTGACATTGGACTCCATCTCTCCCAGTAAATTTTGTTGTAGGTCTAAGAGTTTGAGAAAATTGGTAGCTAAGTTGTTTATCTGGTATGCCACACTAGCCAAAGAATGAGTTGTAAAATTCTTTGTTTCTTCCAGGGCTTTCTTTTTATCAGTAGCCTGAAAATAAAAGTAGTAAATGAAGGAGTAAAGTTGCCCAAGGACAACATTTTTTTGTTCCCAAGAACGTGTAAATTAAAGGTTCTCTCAAATATATAAGTATTAACAAAAAATTATTACATCAACTGAATCAAAAGACCCTGAAAAGATGAAATGGAAAGGTATTTGTTTGTTTGCTTGGTGTTCAACACAGTTTTCAACATTATTTCAGTTACCGTATATGCTCGACTATAAGATGCCTTCGCTTATAAGACGCTCCCCCAACTTTGTGGTTCCAAATCAGAGATTTCATTGATGACCTCCTATAGATGCATGTAGACTTCACACTGACCACAAGAATGCTAAAATTGTGATTATTCAGCTGGAAATATGCCACGCAGATATTACGATCTATCGCCCTGTATCAAAGTTGCATCATTCCAAATATAAGTCTCTTGTATCTTAGCTGATCATACCTTGATTCAAGTCTAATTTCTTTTTAAAATGGAAAAACTTGAAAAATTGCAAGGCATAGACCAAACCACTCACATTTTTTGTTGACATAATCCTATCAGGGAAATTAGGCCCTCGATGGTTTGCTCAAAGTGTTAGTTAACAATGGGTATACAAAGTTTACCTCGTCGACAGGAGAGTTAAATCAAAGGACTAAAGTATCTTACACTCAGTACAATGCAGTTTAACTCTTTACCAAACGAAGAAATTTTGAACTTGTCCAAAATCAAGGGATTTGAAAATTAAAAAAGTACCTGACTGAAATTTGTTTCACCAGCATTTTCGCCGTTTTTCACAATGCTTTTAAAAGTCTTTTTCATTCAGGTTGTTAATACCATGAATTAGTTGGTAATGGGTTAAAAATCTATATGGCGAGGATACTTTTTGGCCATAAATAATGAGTTATCACAACAGAGAATTAATGCTTGCTAATTTAAATCTAAATCATATAATCCCCAATCCTCTTCGTAATTTAAAGCTGTGTTAACTCTTTACCAAACAATCCTGGGTTTTCATGACTATGAGAAAGTCTAAGCCTTTTGAAAACATCGTGGGAAAAGGAGAAAATCTAACCAGCATTTTCCCTTTTTCCTACAATGTTTTCTACCCTCCAAGAACTAGTTTAATTTTTGGGTCACGTTAATTTTGTCGTCTGCAAATGCTTTCAATTTGGACCAGTGTAATTTTTTGTTGTTTGGTAAAGAGGTAACTAAAGTGTGGTGTAACTGAACTAATTCATCGATCAGTGGCCTGGGCAGTTCAAGCTGTGAAAGTTTGACATCTTGCTGTAAATCTCATAAAAAAACAGGTGTTTACTGTGTTGTAAAACAGGGACTGCAATTACAACCCTTTACCTCCTTATATCGATGATTAACTGATAAACGCTACAAAATTTCTATCTAGATCTTAAATGCATTGTGGAAATATTTACCTCAGTTACGTAACTTGTCGCATTATATCATTCTAAGTCATCACAATGCCAAAAATTATCAATCAGAAAGCATCTGATTCTGTAAGAAATATTGATTCACCATTGAATTTTAGAATTGTGGAAATGGCCAATCAATAGACCATACTTTTATATGTACTACAGTCAACTCGTGGGCCGTATACAAACTGACTGAAACAATAAGAAGAGGAATAACCGCTCAGTCTGGAATAAATTTTAAGCTAAACTAACTAGTAAAACACGAAAACTGTGTGTTCTAAACTTTTATTTCTTGACACAAAGGGTGATAACAACTATTACCCAGTCACTAATAGCTTTACATCAGCGTGACTCGTTCAGGAGGAGGTTGTATCTCTTCGTGTTGATCATCAGGTAAGTTTGTTCTCCAGATGGAATTTCAAAAAAGCTTTTGATTATGCGCTTATAAGACACTCCCCCTACTTCAAGCTCAAAATTCTAGGGAAAAAAATGTGTCTTATAGTCGAGTATATACGGTATATCTCACATAATCTCAGTGACAAGTGCACCTAATTATGCTTTCCTAAAGTTTCTTTTAAAGGTCCATTAGCGGCCAAAAAAATAAATGCAGGTCAATATGTGTGTTAAAGCATTTGAATTTAAATCAAACCATTTAAAAGTATGGAAAATATTGTGACAATGATAATCTGTTATTGTCTGGTCAGTCCTAGTGTTAGATCATGGCAGAAAATGAATTTTTAAAACCAGACAAAAACAAAACAAAAGATAAAGTGATCTAGCAGGTTTTAACCTAGTTTTGAAATTAATATATGGGATTATTTCATTTATGAGAAGTCACACTTGGCACTTAAGTTGCTGATGATCATATGGTGCTTCTTTTTTTTTCAAAGGAAATTGAGCACATACAACTGAATTTATTATGAGTGTTTATTTACAAATTGTCAAGAAGTGCTTATGTCAAACTAAAGGTAAAATTACAAAAAGATCAATGAAAACCATGCACTAAATTTGGGGTCGATGTGAAGTTAAATAATTTATCTAACAATCTGAGCCCATAATAGTAGCAGTCAATTAGAATATTGTTGCATAAAGCTGTTAGAAGAGGTTCCCGTATGATCAAATTTCATTCCAGAAGCTTTCTATGAACTGCTGACCTGAAGGTGAATGGAAAAACAATTATTTATGTAGCATTGGAACTAACCTTCAGACTGAAAGTACAAGATTCCAAATGGTGTAGAAGTTAGTTCCCATAATTTTGATGCAACATATGCAAAAGCTACAGAGTTCAATAAACAATTTTACAGCCTCTCTTTGCTTTTTAAACGTAAGTGCACCAGAAACTGGTATAGGGAGTATATCACACTTAACCCTTAACCTATTGAATAACTTTAAATAAAACTTTCAACCCGACAGTAAAAACCCAAGTTTTATTATTTCAAAGATATGGGGGGGGGGGGGTAGATATCTCCTTTACGGACAATGTAGATTCAAGGTCAGACTGCACGTTCTGTGTAGTCTGCTCTTGATCTACACTGCCCGCAATCGGTCAGTGAGTCGCGCTCAGCAGCCTTAGGGTTAAATTATCTTCGCTTTGCTCACAAATTTACTCCACCCACTACATTTCAAACAGACAATACACAAGGCACTGTTCATTTTACCGTGACATAGTTTTCTTGACAGTATTGGGCTACTCTTTCTAGATTGTTGAAATTTTCTTGCAAGCTTTGTCTACCCTCGGGAATTTCCTGCTCAATCAGTTTCATTAATTCAGCCATTTTCACAGAATATTTTTATTTCATTTCCTGCTGTTTTCACTAAACACCAATGGACCTAATTTAAGGTTGTAACCACAGTGAATGAAAAAATAGAGGCAAGGAGCATCAAGTGATTTGAGGGAGAAAAACCACGAAAAAAGGAAGGTGTATAAGAATAAACACTTTGTCGCTGTCATCATTATCATTATCAGTAGTAATAGTACTCGTAGAAGAGGTAGTAGTAGTAGATTTACAGTATTTGCTGTGTATGATTCATATTTACTGTTTAATATGGATTGAACATGTTCGGAAAAATAGCAAGCAATTGCTTTTTTATTAACCTTTTACCACACCTGTAATCGCGAGTTTCAGTAGGTTTGAGAATTAAAACTTTTGAAAACACTATAAGAAAAGGAGGAAAGGCTGATTACCAGCATTTTCTACATTGTCCACAACGTTTTTACCCTTTCATAGACAATTTACATTAGTTAAGCTTTTTGTTATTTGTCGTCTGCACATACTCACCTCATAGTTCCGGATACTTTTTGGTAAATATAGAAATAAAAATAAAAGTGGTAAAAAGCAGGCTAACTCATCGACTTTGGGCCATCAACAAATTGCAGGCAAGTCACTTTGTAAACATCTTATCTGTTTCCCTGTTTTCCTTTTATTTTGGTATAAGTGTTTTTGTCGACCTTTTCTTTGTATCATACTCTACACATCAACAACTGTTATCCTGGAAATTGGGAAACTTAAAAAGGCTCTCGTGTCATCCATTTCTTCCGTACAATATTTTGTTAACTCTTTACCAGAGGACAAAATTTTAGACTCATCCGATTTGGAAGAATTTGCAGACAACAAATCAGAAGTGCTTAAAATCAAGGTATTTGTCTTTGATAGGGTTGAAAACATTGTGGGAAAAGGAGAAAATGCTGGTTACCAGCATCTTTTTTTCTCCACAATGTTTTCAAAAGGCTACTCCCTTTGGGTTGTTAAAACTCAGGATTTTGTGGTAAAGCCTGAACGACGTATATTACAAATGTTCGCGCGCATCCTACTGCGCATATGTTTTTGTCATGGATAATGAATCAAAAGTGCACCCATGTTTTTTCCGCACATATGGTAATACTATTGCAGCACTGAAACAAGTAGCACTTTCTTCTGGTAGTATTAGTAAAGAGAATAAAAAAAAAAAAAGATCTGTGAACTGTCATCGTGAAATTATTAAAATACTGTTGACACGGCGTTACACACAAACAAGCAAACAAAAGCAGGAAATTTAAAGCTGTGGAAGTATAGCTGTTTCCACTTTGAAAATTATACTGGGAAAAGGAGAAATTGCTCAAAGTTATCAATATCTCTTTTTCCCATTATGTCTGCTGAGCTTTTATCCCATTTTTTTCCTCGAAAAAATTAACTTCCACAGTGACCTTCATCATCACTTTTCTGACGAAACAAGCACGGATAGGTGCCATTTTTATTTTTTCCTATTGTGTAGATTTATAAATACTATAAGTGTTGAAATTTTAAGAAAAATCTGTCCATTAGAAAGTATGTATTTATCAAAGATTAACCCTTAAATCGGTCAAATTATCTCCCTTTTTAACCCAATGTTCCATATATAACATGCAAATTTGTACATTTACCATGCTTAAAAACATACTTTTATATATTTTTTGTGCAAAACTAAATGAATCTTCATTAAAATGGTGTATATTTGTATAATCTTCTCGTAATTTTTCTGTTTGACTGACTATTAAAGAAAAGTGTTTTAATTCCAATATAAGCTGAATTTTGGAGCTGTATATACCCTTTTCAAAGGCAAATTTCTCAGAAACGAGCAAGGTGACCCATAACATTTTTTAATGTTATCGCCTAGAGACATGACGAGCTTTGTATGTGCAAAGTTTTAAAAAAATCTGTCCGTTAGAAAAATTTGTCATATACGTCGTTAATATTGGTTGTATTGGTATTTCTGTATACTATATATTACTTACAAATGAAATATGTTCAAACTTTTAAACATTCCAGTAATTAACTGGATAATCAACATAAATTAACTCTTTACCAAACAATGAAATTTTAGACTTGTCCAAATTGAAAGCATTTGCAGACAACAAATTCAGTGTGGCTCAAATGGTGAAACTTGTCTCTGAAGGGGTAGAAAACATTGTTGGAAAAGGGAAAAACACTAATTGCTTGTGTTTTCTCCTTTTCGCAAAATGTTTTTAAAGGCTGTCTTTCTCAGGGTCGTTAAAACTCAGGATTATCATTGTGGGGTACAGAATAATTGTTTGTCTCTTTCAGGGCCAAAGAAAAGCCTATAAACCTCGCCTCTTTCGATGGCTATAAAAACAAGCCATGACTGAAACGCAGAAAGGTTCTTATCTTTAAGGCTTGAATTGACAAGCGAGCGGTACAGATCCAAGATCAGACTGTACCTCCTGTGCAGTCCGATCCTGATCCATGCTGTCCACGAAGCCCCTGTTTTTCTCTCTTGCAATATATTGTGGTAAGAACAATATCTACACATTGAAATGGTTCAAAGAGGTCAACTGCAAGAATGGAGGGGGTTGCTTTGCAGAGGGTAATACGACAATCAGTTGAGGGGTGTTCATACAAATCTCTTAACCTATGAGCATACAGGTATACGAGTCCTAACACGCCTGAAGCACAAAAAAAAAAATGCATAGAATAAAACACAGACACAATCGTTCTTTGCTTTTCAGTAAATTCACTGGATTATTTTAAAGCTTTTACTCTAACACAGCGTTGAAAAAAAAAAGAACAGTGAGTACAGAAATTCTTCTGCAGCCCTTTAAGACTATATGCGATTGCCAGGGATACAATTTGATAAATCTTCGACAAATTCCGGTTTTGACCAAATCTATATTTAGAAAATGTATGCGAAGATTTGCAGTTAACAATGGTATTTATTTTTAAATTAGTTTTTTGCCGTGTAAAACTATCAAATTTCAAAGAAATTTGGAGCGATACATAGGCTTGATTTTATCATACTGTTTCCATTTATGGCCATTTTTTGCCCGCTACTTTTTTAATGGCAGAGTATTTTTGTTTACGCATCGCGTAGTAATATAATATATCCTGTACAGGATAGCGTCATACCAGACAGGTAAAATCTTCGAAGATTATGACATGCGCAGACAACGCACCGAAATACGTTGTCTGCGCATGTCATATTCTTCGAAGATTCGACCTGTCTGCTCACTCGTCACAATTCGGCCGATTCCGTACCTACATCTAACCTCGTCCTATCAAGGAGATTTCCATTTTGAAATGAGAATCACGTGATTCTATATATAGCGCGCCACTGACAGTCGTTTAGCAACGACATAACCTCGATGAAGTTATTCATATCTGTTTATCTGTCGGTAAAAATTTCAATCGAAATTGATAAACCACGTTAAATAATGAATGTACGAACTGTTTGTCAACTGAACTGAAATACAGTTAGAAAGGTTTCGGTAGAAAATTGAAACTCAAGTTCTCTTTTTTAAGAGGAGCCTTACAATTTTCAGAACGGTTAACCGGCGTATTTCCGGGTATGTATCGATCTGATGCATATTAATCCACCAGTTACAGCCGAGGGATATGATGGCTACCATCACCCGAAGTGTGCCGAATGCTGTCTGCTATGACGCATCACCCATCCCCGTATACCTGGGAAAAGTAGGGCTTATACCGAAGCTATCAGCCTATTACCCAAGCATGTAGGGGCTGTTTTAATAAATGGCCGATGCATGCATAGGTTACATGCTAGCCGATCATAGCTGAATGAATCGCACCAGGTAGAGTTTTATTGAGTAAACGTTTATTTCATTCTGAAATTCAAAGTAACGGTTGTTGTTTTGAAAAGTAGTCCGGTTCTGTACTCAGAATGCCAATATTAGATAGATGCGTATTTGTAGAATGCCATCTAGCGGGAGATAATGACCGAATTAAACTAAGAGTTAGCTCCCTTACATTTAAAAATCTGGATCATTTGAGCGATTTGTTTACAGCACCTGGCAACAAGACAGGTAAAGGTAGAGACAACTCCATCAGTAAGTCTTTGCATCTCTATGCTTTTATCAATTAATTTTGGAACTACCAGTAAGAAACTTGCTCTATTTTTCTGTTTATAAACGGGAAAAAGCAAATGGAATGGTCTTTGTAAATGCAAACTTAGCGACTTGCCTAAACAGACCTCAATGAGACATTAGTCTCAATAATGAGACGCTCCGGTGATTTTTTTCATATTTGGACATTTACTGTACACCGTACCGTCTCAAGTCCATCGTAAATTTTCCGGTAGCAAAGACAGAGCGCTATACTGACTCTGTTTCGTCGATTTAATCTGTATTGCAGCGGAATGCAACTGAATTTTAGTAACGAACATGACCAAAGACAAGTTAATGAACTTTCCATTACATAAAGAGCTTGTAGAAGTCATTTATATCATGACTCAAGGCATATAAAGCATAAATCTCGGAAAAAACACTGACGAAATTTATAGTGCATGGCGGCCATTTTGACTGTTTTCGGGAACGTAAACAACTCGAGTAATAGTTATCTTCAGCATTTCAATTGAAAATATTTGTATTTCAGACGAAGGATTATTAAATACGCAAGCAACAGGTATGTTCAAATCCTAGTTTTGTGCTCTAATTGTGAGATTATGAGAGTACAAACTTGCGCACAAAATCTGTGCGGAGCTTTCAACTGATTTTGTTTTGATCGTCGCTGTACCCAAAGGCGACCAGTCAAATAGTAACATTGCCTTTGAGGACGGTTATCTGTACTAATCTATATTGTAGCGAAATCCAATTACCGTATCTCACATAATTAACGCGCCGGGGCGCCATTCAAAACGCCGACAGATAAAACCCTTTGAAAGCATTGTGGGAAAAGGAGAAAATGTTGCAAACCAACATTTTTTCCTTTTCCCACAATGTTTTCTACCCCATCAAAGACAAGATCCACCCTTTGAGTCAAATTTAAATTGTCATCTGCAAATGCTTTCAGTTTGGACATTTGGACATGTCTACGGTTTTTTTTTTGTGTTGTAAAGAATTAACATTTTTTTCATGACTGAATCTATTGATATTTTTCAGTGCCTTGTTTTCCAACACAGAAGAAGAAAGTTGTGGAGCCAGAACAGGCTGTACCTCCAACCAAAACTATCAACAGGTTGGTAGCCCTTTACAAAACAATGATTCAGCATATCAATGCCCCTGAGGAAAAAAGCTTCTGAAAACACTGTGTTAAGGAGAAAATGCTGATATCCAGCATCATTTTAATTTGAAACTCAAAATCTATAGCCATCTGATAGACCAAGAGCTTTGGTCATTCGGTAGTGTTTGTGAATGTGGTTCCTAAATTACCCAGGTCTCTTGTTTACCATCTGGAGTAGGGTATTTGGTATCAAGACAGTTCCCTGACAAGACAGTTCCCCAACACAACTTTATGAGACAGTTCCCCGACAGATTTGCATGAGGACAGTTCCCCGACACTTTTGAAGACAGTTCCCCGACACTTTTCTTTCATGTCAAATAACCTTTTTGCCGACAATTATGATTGTAAAACATGAGGTATTAGACATATTTGTGGATTATTGATGTTGTGATTGGATTATTTGTACCTTGTGAAGACGAATTCTATTATGTACATTGATGGGTACTTATTCTCTCATGGGTGAATTTACAAAGATTTTTGATTGTCATGAAAGTAAGAGAATTTTAAGAAGACTGTTAGCCAGCGTGAAAGTCAATACAAGGACATGTTTTGAGATTATTTGGAGTTAATTCTTTAAACTCCTTTGAAAATTTGTACTTTAGTTTTGTGTATTCCTTTATGTTTTATAGAAATATGTAGGAGAGAGCGAGAGAGGGGGAGGGGTTACCTGAGTGAAATACTTTTTCTTTTTACCTTGTACACTCGGTCCATAATCCTAATATTTCAAATACATGTATACTGTATGAACCATTCGGGAAAATGTAGTGTATTTTGATATTGTGTGGTATTTTGGTCGAAAGACCATCAAACTGTTGCTGAAAAAAATGCTGAGTTATAGAAAATTATTGACATTTCACGAGGTCATCATAGAAAAGTCACATACAATCTCACGGTGACCAAATGTTCTCAGCAATCGCAGATAAAAACACTTCAATTAGTCACAAAATATCTTTTATTCATTTTTCTTTTATCATAAAATCGCTCATCAACCATTTTGTCAGGGTCTGACGAATCACCGAAATACCAAAATACCACCGAAACACCGAAATACCCCTATGTTTTTAATTATTAAACTCAAATATCTGAAGTTGTGGTTTTTGATACAAATTGTTATCATATTGATGAAGGAGGGTTGTTTTAAACCTAGTGCCAAAATAACAACATGCCGTTTTGGCCCGACGTACGTGAAGAATGTGCATTGGAACAGCCATACTGTACTGTAAATGCCTACTGAAATACCTGCTTTACGTAGTAAAATCGGTTGATTCAGGAATGCTACCTCCGTAATATCACTACGGTACCTTTTCAACAAGGTTGGTATGTCTGATCTTTATCCATAAGTATCCTAGAAAAAAAAAAAGTTTTTCATTTTTGTATTTGGAATATGAGATTAAATCATCACCAAAATAAAAGCCGGCAGCCATTTTAAATCTGTGGTTAACATGTTACCAACGTAAATTGATAAGACAATTATAATTTCGCCTACTAATAATCGTATCACTTTAAACATAACAATGACAAACTAACACATCAGACAAGTTGGATAATGTTAGCCGAACACCTTCAATTATGATCGCTTCACTTTAACAGAACAGAAGAGAATAGAACATGCAGAGATACGTGGCTGTTTCGATGGATCAGAGACCTACATCATGCAATGTCTGATTTAGGTCTACTTCTTTTGCAAATGAAGTGGATTAGCGCTCTCTTTTGTGTGTTTTTACCATTCAAAGAAATAATAAATATAAGTGATAATGTCATATTGATGTAAATTCTTTAATCTAGATTGGCGTACAGGTATACAGGCCAGACACGCGAGTGTTTCGGTGATTGTTCTCCACACGAATAAAATGATAAATATTAATAAAATCATTCTTCCCAATAATGAGTAATACTTTGATTAAGTGTGCTTTCTGTTAAAAAAAAAAGAAGAAAAGTCCAGCATATATATCAGTTATCTGAACCCAATAATAAAAAAAAAATAGGGGTATTTTGGTGTTTCGGTGGTATTTCGGTGATTCGTCAGACCGTTTTGTCATGATAATTGTCGTTTGACATTGAACAAAAAAGTGTCGGGGAACTGTCTCGAAAACTTGTGTTGGGGAACTGTCTTGTCAGGGAACTGTCTTGTTCCCCGGTATTTGACTCCATGACACTAATTACCTTATAAGAATTTTACAACCATCTTTGCCCTAGAGTTGGCAGCTTTTGTCAGAAAATGAGTTACTGCTGCTTTGTTAAAAGCTTTTTTTTTCTGTAATATTTCCTGTGTCTTAAATGTGTTTCCCTTTCTGGGAGTTGTAATACATGTAGTCTTTTTTTTATTTTCTAGGTCAGGAATTGAATGCAAATAGCTAAGGAGTGAGAAAACATCTTGAAAAGAATTTAAAGAAATAATAACTTTTCTGTAATAGCAGCTATAACATTAATTATAAACCTAAGCATTATGTAAAGTATAAAAACTTAATTTATTTACTGACATAGACCTATTACACCTTTACTCTCAGGAATAAAAACCCAAGTTTATTCATCTTATATTTGTTTTTAGGTATGGTGAGACGAGCATCAGATATGTTGGACGACCACTGAAACCAGAACAGTGGAAAAAGTCTGTTAGGAATCCTAACTATGGCAGACGATTACCCCAAGTTCCACCCCAGGTGCAGCCCACATACAGTGCTCCGCCCCCTCCAAGACCAAGGTCAGCTGAAGCACAGACTCAGTCCAGCCCAACAACACAGCAGCATAGTCAACAGCCACAATTAAGAGCAGATTTCTTTATCAGTGTTCCAATTTTCACAGAAACTTTTGATCACAGGTAATTATACTAATCAATCTCATAAAAAAAAACACTCCTTTCTGGGACAGCCTACAGAGAGTCATCTTCTGTTGACCTTTTTGTGTGCCAATCAAAATCTTACTTCAAGTATTTGAAAGTGAAACTAGACCTACAGAAGATTTATTGGTCAGTATTAAAAAACCTGTGTAAATTGAATTCTCACTCATATTCTCAAGAATTTTCTAGTTTCCAAAGTAGACCAATTTCTTATTGGCCACACCATTTGGTTTGTCAATGATTTACAAACCTTCATTTAACTCTTTACCAAACGACATAATTTTAGAAAAGTCCAAATTGAAAGCATTTGCAGACGACATAATTAACCCTTTACCACACAATCCCGACTTTTAACGACCCTATAAAAGAAGCCTTTTGAAAACATTGCGGGAAAAGGAGAAAATGCTAGTTACCAGCATTTTCTCCTTTCCCCACAATGTTTTCTACCCTTCCCGAAACAATTTTTAGTTTTTCAGTCACATTTAAATTGTCGTCTGCAAATGCTTCCAATTTGGACAAGTCTAAAATTTTGTCGTTTGGTAAAGAGTTAAGGTGACTCAAACTTTGAAATTTGTTTTGGGAAGGGTAGAAAAAAATTGTGGGAAAAGGAGAAAATGCTGTTTACCAGCATTTTCTTCTTTTCTCACAATGTTTTCAGAAGGCTTCTTTCTCAGGATTCTGAAAACCCGAGATTGTTTGGTAAAGGGTTAATGCATTAGGAAAAGGTGAAGGACAATTTAAGTAAAATTGGGAAGAAATAAACTGCAATAACTTCCATAATTTTTAAGCCATATTTTAGAAACTGCACATTGCAATAGGTCTAGATATTCAGATTATGCACATGCCATCAATTGTGCCAATGTTTAAAAGCACAAAAAAATAAGATTTACTCCTTCAGCCTTTAATTCTTTACCACACAATCCCGACTTTTAACGACCCTGAGAAAGAAGCCTTTTGAAAACATTGTAGGAAAAGGAGAAAATGCTGGTAACCAGCATTTTCTCCTTTTCCCACAATGTTTTCTACCCTTCTCAAAACAATTTTCAATTTTTGAGCCATATTTATTCTGTCGTCTGCAAATGCTTTGAATTTGAACTGGTCCACAATTTTGTCGTTTGGTAAAGGGTTAAGATACTTTTGCCATGCACTTTTTTTTTTTTTACTCAGGTGAACTATATGGAACCATCATGGGCCTCTTCTGTGGATGCAGTACCTTAAAATGTCATTTTATGTGTCTCTTCTTTAAGTTTTTTTTTGCAACTCCACAGTTAGTTCTTACAGTAATTAGATCAAAAACTATGAAAAAACTTTCTTTTTTACACAGTTATCGCAAGAAGAATGAGTATGTGTACACAGACGATAAGGATGACGAAATATCGCTATTTCACCAGAGCATTTCTCGAGCTTCTAGTCTACGAGACCTCAGCCTCAAAGGAACGTATAGGTCAGTGGAATCCCAGCCCCTCACTCAACCCTGGCCTCACTCTCTGAAAAGACGACCTAGATCTGCACAAAGGTGAGATTCTGTTGCAATTTCTTCATTTCTCTTTAATGGACCTATATAGGATTTGACATGAGTTGGCAATTGAGATAAAATTTTATCGGTCGAAACTAGAAAAAAAAAAATTACATGTATTAAGCAAGCTTCTGGCAAGGTTATTTATATTATATTGTTAATGAATCAATAAAATTTTATCTCTGAAGCCAACAAAGGTTAGATTTTTTTATCACTTAACTGTGTCTCAAGAATCATATTTCAAAAGCCTACATGAGGATGGTTATTGAAACTTACATGAAACCTTTTCACTTGTTAGACAGGTGTGTACATCACAGATGAGAAATAGTTCTCAAAGAAACTTGCACATGATGATTTTGCTTCCAATCTAAAAAGATAAAATTTGAAACTTGTTGAGAAAACAGGGTCACCAATTCTTATTGTGTTTACCACACAATCCTGAGTTTTAACTAGCTTGAGGAAGAAGCCTTTTGAAAACATTGTAAGTATAAAGAAGAAAATACTGGTAAGAGTTAAACTGATGTTAGTAGATGATGGATGGATGAATTAGTTATCATACAAGAGTGTATTTATGGATGAGATTTTGATAAATGTTTTCAGAACTGAGATGGACAGGAGTGGTCCAATGAACCGGAGCCTGGAGCGAGTTTACGTTGAAAGACAGCGTAGCTATAGCGGACACAGACTTCGCAGCAGACGGCCACAATCTGGGAGTGAGGCTTCTTACAAGACACTTTCTTCCAGGGGTAGTTATGAAGATGTAAGACTTGAAAGAGCTGTTGCTATGAAACAAGCACCCAAAAAGAGAGGAATTCTGATTGACTCAGATGATGATGAACACTAAAAGCTAGATGAGGGAAAAGTGTTACTTAGATTCTGTTATGAGTCGGTTTTTAGTAAATTTTAGTGTACTGTTACAAAACCTTTCTTTGCTTTTGTAGAAAACAGCTTTACATAATGAAATTGCTATAAAGGAAACTGTTGTTCTTTACTGCTAGTTTTTTTAAAAAAAATGTCTGTTGCAGCAAACTGAAAATACATGCATTTACATACAAGAATGGGTCGATATATGTTTGTTTATTTTCTCTTTTAAACTGTTCCACTTACAATATGGGAATAGGAGAAATTTATCAGGATGTGTAATTTCTGCTATTGCCTGGATACTTTCAAAAGGCATAACTTGTGATTATATACAAACCAAATTTCAGTAATTATACTTGTTAGACATTTTGTTTTATATTATGTTTGAGAGTAGTTACATGTTGTAATCTATATGTTGTCTACCACATTACCCCTTTTGTTCAGTAGCAGACAACATTATTGAAATTGTGATAGCAAAAGGAGCAGTTGGAACTATTCATATTGACGTTACACAAGATGTGTGTCAAAGTTTTCTGTTTGAGGTCTACGGCCTCTAACTCATCGGTAAACATTGACGTTTTCGTAAAGGCTATTCAGCCAATCTTGGCAGCTTCATTCTTTTGATATGAGAGTTAGGGGCCGTAGACTAACTAGCTCATCGGTAAACATTGTGTAACGTTGATGTTTTCGTAAAGGCTATCTGGCCAAACTCAGCAGCTTCCGTCTTTTAATGTGAGAGTTAAGGGCTGAAGACCTTAAAACCAGTGATACAGTTTGTTGTCTGCAAAAAAATGCTTTCAATTTTGACCTTTCTAACATTTTGTCTTGTGGTAAAGAGCTAGAAGTGAGTTTTTAAAAAGATGAATAGTAGTCTATTTTTTTCTTTTACTTAATTAATTTTCTGGATATAGTATACATGTATATAATATACCAAATATAGATACTATTCTACAAATCTTTTTTTTTTTTCAAAATTCTTACAAATTTTTCCTTTGACAGATAGATGTGTTACTTGTGTTTTTAAGAGATCTTTTAATGAATCAAAAATGATATTTCTGTGATCTGCAAGTAGCAGGTTACACCTGAAGGTGCTTTGCAGATAGTGTAGATCAAATATCATGTGACTAAAATGTGGTGTTTGATCTTTTGGTTGTCCTGCAACAGGTGCAGTTTAAGTTACTGGTATATTCCTTAGATGTTCTTGTCAGTTGTTCCAATGTTTCATAGTTTTTTGGGAGATTTTTTTTTGCATAATACTCTGAGTGAATGTCTTTGTTATTTATCAAAATGTAAAATATGTAAAATTTACAAAGTGTTATATATGGCTGTTAAACTGCTTTTATGAAGATAGCCTTTTTTGCCAAACCTTATCATTGCATTATAGATCGTTGTTGCGGACATGACTGTGAGACTGTCAAGGTTTTGGTGGATTCCTTGTCTTTCAGAACAAATATTACCTTTTACCAAACAATCCTGGGTTTTAACGGAAAAAAAAGAAGCCTGTTGAAAAGATTGTGGGATAAGGAGAAAATGCTGTGAACCAGCATTTTCTCCTTTTCTTGCAATGTTTTATACTCTATCAAGGACAAATTCTGTGCTTTGACTCACTGTTAGTTTGTCATCTGCCTATGCTTTCAATTTGGACATGTCTGAAATTTTGTCATTTGGTAAAGAGTTAAACTTTCAAATTCTCTATAGTTACAACCTAGATGAGCATGCATGAGACTGGCAATGTATTGATGGATTCCTTGTCTTTCAGAGCATATATTTTAATGTCCAAATTCTATTTACATGTAGTTTTAACCCAGATGAGCATGCATTTAAAGACTTTTCAAATTATGTAAACTATTATGCTTTCTGTATAAATTTTCTTCTATTGTATTTATTGCTTACATTTTATTTATAACATTGTAGAAATAATTGAGATGTAAGATATTTAGAATATTTAACCGGCTAACACACAATCCCGATTTTTAACAACCCTGTGGGGAAAAGAGAAAATCCTGGTTACCAGCATTTTCTCCTTTTCCCACAATGTTTTTAAAAGGCTTTCTTCTTCAGAGATGCTTACACTTGGGATTGTGTGGTAAAGGGTTAAATCTGAACCAAACTTCAACATTTAAGACCTCTTAAAATCAAAAGCATTTGAAGACAACCTAAAAGTTGTTCAAATGATGGAATTTGTCTTGCAATGAGTTTAAAACATTGAGGGAAAAGGAGAAAATGTTAGTAACCAGCATTTTCTCCTATTACTAGAATGTTTCCGAAAGCCTGCCTTCTCTGGGTTGTTAAAACATTAAGTTACGTTGTTAAAGGTGATCAAGAATATTTTTCAAAGTCGTCTGCTATTTACATTGAAATCTTTAAAATTTTGTAAAAAGGTTGTTCATAGTTCAGGTTGCAATATTTTTGTTAAAATATGATACAGGGTACTAGTATATATACATTGTTGTTGAGATTCATGTTCTCTTACAGTGTCTTTATGGCAACACAGTCTTAATTTCCTTTTTTTCCCTTCTTTTTTGTGTTGGTAATAGGAAGATACTGTTGCATTTATATAATTTTTTGTGGGATTTTCATTATGAGATGCAGAAAAGTAGTCATTGCTTGTACATGTATAAACTCTTAACAAGATGGCAAGAATTTTGAATCATCCATACATGTGACAAACTAAAAGTGACTCAAGTGATCACATTTGTTTAGGAAAGGATGAAAAAGGACTGGTTACCAGCATTTTATTTTCCCACAATGTTTTCAAAAGTTTTACTCCTCATGCTGGCTACCAGCATAATCTTGGTTTTTCCCAGGAATTTTGGTAAAAGCTTTATTCGTCACAGTGGGTAAAACTTGGTGTTGTGTGGTAAATGGTTATTCTAATCCTCTTTACCTGCAGTGTTTCCAAACTCTGTTTACTGAAGGGGATTTAGAAACATACACATGTATTTGTGTACTTATGGCCCAGGAGCTATCTGCTTAAAAAATAAAGAGGCTGTACATGGCTTTGTTTCAACTCACCGTTTTACCAGACAATCCTTGGTTTTAAGAACCCAGAGGAAAAAGTTTTTTTTTTTTTTTTTTGAAAACATTGTGGGAAAAGGAGAAAATGCTGGTAACCAGCATTTTCTCCTTTTCCCAACATGTTTTCAACCCTATCAAAGACAAATTCCACTATTTGAGCCACATTTTTTGTCTGCAAACACTTGCAATCTGGACAAATGCAAAATTGTTGTTGTTTTGTAGAGAGTTACCTATATAATTATGATAGAAGATATTGGCATAAATCAAAATGTTTAAAAGCAGTCCAAGCTTGTAAGTTTTGTATCTAGTTACCGTTGTGATGATCAAATGTTAAACTAATTAGTTACGTGATCATGACAGCAGATTATAAATGGGGACTGTTCTTGGAAAAGTACTGGAACACCTCATGATATGTAGGTTGTTAGACAAAATGGATTTTATGGATGCATAATTATGTGAAGACTAAATTGTTATAATGTGTCATGAGAACCCCCTCCCATTAGCATGAATCAGTGTTTTCAGAACGAGTCTGACGTAAAACACAAGACTAAAAACAAAGAAAATTGTCTGCGAGTGGTTAAATCTTTACCACACAACCAATTTTTATCCCTGTCCATACTTGAAAATATTTGCAGACAACATCTAAATATGGAATAAAGGATTAGATATGTCTTCGAAAAGTTAGAAAACATTGAGGGGAAATGGGTAAATCCTGATTACCACAATGTTTTCAAATGTCTCCGATTTCAGGGTTATGTACTGAGTTTATTTCTTTGTTTTACATGTACTTGTACTCTGAATTATCGGAGTCCTGCCGTTTCACATAAAACCGTGAAGCACCTCTGATAACTGTATTTGCCTATACAGCCAATGTAGATCAAGATCAGACTGCACAAAACATGCACTCTGATTTTTTTTCTTCTCTGTCTGTTTTGCTGAGACATTATGGATAAGAGTAAGCCTGAAATATTGCAATTATTTAGGTTTATTTTTAAACTGGAGATGTCTGTTGAGATTTTAGGCTCTCTAAGTGTTAACCTGAAAACGTCGAATAAATCCAACAAACACTCTCTGTCTAGAAATTATACACAAATAATTGCAGATATATGGTTGCTCTTGTGCAGAATGTATTTCAGCTAAGTGGACAGTGTGGGTCAAAGATCAGACTGCTATTTTGTGCAGTCTGATCTTTATCGAGGCAGCCCTCAAAGAAAACCAATGTGAAAGGCGCTTTAAGGATTTACTGTAATTAAATACAGATAGGTAAGTAGTTTAGTAAGTTCTAGTCAAGTTGTTTTTGTAATAAATAGATCTGGCATAGATTTGTAATAAATAGATCTATTTCTTTATTTATTCTCCTAGTGTAAAACATTTTCATAACGTTTTCAGTAATGGTTGCTATGTTTGTCACATACCTCAACAACTGGAACATTTCCTTTATAACTTTTGTCAACTTGAAAACGATATCAGCATGGTTGGCCAGATAGTTTCTATAGAAACGATCTTTGGAATTTCCCATTTTCAAATTGATCACCTCCTATACATAATCTATGCAAAAGAGATCCATTTGAAGTCTTTTGAAAGAAGAACATCAAAGACCATTTGCTTAATTCTTTACAAGACTACTAAATAATAGAATTGCCGGTCTTTAAAGTATCCAACATCGACTCAAAAATTCAAAAAAAGATAACACTGTGGAAAAAGGAGAAAGTGCTAGTTGCCAGCATTTACTCCTATTCCTGCAATAGTTTCAGAAGCCTTCTTCTGTAAGGTCATTTAAACTTGGGATTGTTTGGTAAATGGTCAAAGATAAATTTACCCTTTAATAGAAAAAGAGATGTACAACAGAAATTGTAACTTACACACTTGAAACCATGGGTCAGTATTACAGCTCTTAACCCTTAGAGCGCTAAATAAACCTGACTGACATTTCCATCATAGGAAAAAAGAGCCCAATAAGATCACTGTCAAGGTTGCTGGTGTCTTATATGTCTTTACAAGGCAGACAATGTAGATCAGAGATCAGACTGCACGTTTTGTGCTGTCTGATCTTGATCTACACTGGCCACAAAATCAATTTATGAGGTGAAAGGCGCTTTAAGGGTCACTGATGGGAGCTAGAATATACAGAAGCAGTCTTTTTGGTTTTTATAACTTTAATAAATAAAAGTAATAATTTACATATAGAACATTTTTTGTCCCATGGTGACTTTATGTAAACAAAGCTTAAGTGGGAGAATTAATAACAGATAATTTGTGGATAGATGAATAGATGAATAGCGTTTTAAGGCCCGTCGACAACTTGGGTCATATTGAGCGCACTTACTTAGTAAACAATAATGCGAGGTGAAAATAACATACATGTGCAACAACATAAGACAAACATGATAAATGAGGAATGGACGAAACACAAAATGATGCCCCTTTTGTCGCCTTTTACGACATGCATGCTGTCACTTTTGTTCCGCCAGATGAAATGGCAGATGTGACGATCGCGGGACTGCAGTGGTTTATTCTTATACCCCCGATTAAACCACACGGGGTCCCACAGGCCAATTGATTCCCATTCCAAACCCTATTTACATCGAGAAAAAAATACAGGATTTGGAATAAGAACTACCCAGCCTGCTGCAATCCTACGAATTACGAGGAAAGCAGCCGTTTGTCTCTAATTTTAGTCGCCTTCTACGACATGCCATAGAGAAAGGCCGAGGTCCTATTCTATAAATTAAAAAAAACCCGGGACCCCACGGGGAGATAATTTGTGGAAAAAATATGATTGTTTCTATGGTTATATCCATGAGAACATGTGGCAAAAACAGCAATTGGTTGTCTCAAGCAATACCTCTTTTTGCCACATGTTTTCCGCAAATTATCTGCAAGACAAAAGTACAGGCAACAATGTGATCACAAACTTATAAATCATTTCTACTGAGATAATCTAAATATATCACACTGACTCCCCTGGTGTGTAATGTAATAATTGTGCCATGCTCTGGCAAAAGGGGGCTTAGTGCATTTCCATGATGCATTGTACCAAGCAAGACATCACAAAATCATGGATCCATAAAATCCATTCTTTCAAACAATTGACTGACTCATCAGGTAGACTGGTAGACATGCAGAAAACTGATCAAAAGCAAAATGTTTGGACCCAGGTCAGCCTGCACAGGCTGACCTGGGTTCATACATTATGCAGATGCATTAAGCTCCCTTTCACATAGCATAACTCGTATCTTTTCCCGTGTTCACTGTTACCCTGGGACAACTATATACAATGTTATGTCAAGTACACAAAATTTGAAAAGCTTTGAATCATTACTTCTAACAGAAAACTTTTTTTATCTTACAGTTTACAACTCTTGAAAACATTACAACAAAAAGAGAAATTTACCCACAACGATCGATTTCTTCCTTGGCCATTTTTCCATGTACATATACATGTGCATGTTTCAAACCTTACTTAATCTGGATAATCCATATTTCAAAATGAATTATTCAAGATTGCCTGCCAAAAATTTGTTCTACGAGTTAACTCTTTACCAAACAACAAAATTTTTAAACTCATCCATATTCAAGGCTGTTGCAGGCAAGAAATGTGGCACAGTGTTTTCAAAAGGCTTCTTCCCCAGGGTCGTAAAAACTCAGGATTGTGTGGTAAAAGGTAAAGACACCTGGTAACACCTATGGCTGGAATACAACAAGAGCACAACAAAAATGGGCAAGCTCATTAGTAAAACACACCCCTTGGTCTGTATTCACCAACCGTTCTTAAGAACGTTCTTTGTCTTATTCTCCAAGATTTTCAGTATTTGAAAGTAACACAACTTCTGACTGGCTAAACCATTTGGTTTAGCCAACCAGAAGGTGTGTTACTTTCAAATTTGGGAAAAATCTAGAGAAATAAGACTAAGAATGTTCTTAAGAATGGTTGTTGAATACAGACCAAGATCTAAGCCATCAACAAAGCCTTTGACCAGTGTGGTGAGTGCAAACTCATTGCCTTCTTCAGATACTTTTCCGATCTCACAGCAAACCATTTTTAAAGGACATTGTGGCAAAAATGTAATATAATCATGAATTCAGTTTTAACTCTTTACCACGCTATTCTGAGTTTTAACTAACCTGACAGAGGAAGCTTCAGAAAACATGGTGGGAGAGGGAGAAATGCTACTTACCAGCATTTTTTCCTTTTCCCAAAATGTTTTCTATCCTATTAAAGACAAATCATCATTTGAGTCACACTTAAAAATGCTTTCAATGTGGTCTGGACCAAAATTTTATCCTTTGTTAAATGGTTAATACATGCATACATATCGAAGTATTGTTGCAACATGCTTTCAGAGGTGGTATCTTTCTGGACAAATAGATCTTCTCCATAAAGTTAATTCTTTCCCACACAATCCCAAATTCAAACAACTCTGAGGACAAAGAACTTTTAAAACACTGTGGGAAAAGAGGAAAATGCTAATAACCAGTATTATCTCCTTCATCCACAATGTTTTCTACCCTTTCCTTGAGAAATCTCAATGTTTGAGCCTCATTTAATAATCTGCAAATGCCTGGAGTTTAGAAAAAATTTTAATGTCTGGTATAGAGTTCAAAAGATTCAAAAAAAGGATATAATTATGCAAGAGACAGAATACAAACAACAAAGAACAAATCCCATAGGTGGAATTTCTCATCTATTTTACAGTAATATCAAAAATAATGCATAAAAACTAAGTTTGAAAGACTAACCATTGTTGCATAAAATAGTTTTAAGCATTTTAAGCACTAATAACAATAAAGCTTTGGGATGCCAAGCATTAACCTGGGTCCAGGCAATGATATTTTAATCACTCCTTATCGCAGTCTTCTTTCACGATATATACATAACTATGGCAGTGAACTGATAATCCGTTCCTTAAGCCTTTCCCAAACGACAAATCTTAGACTCTTCCAAAACCGAGAGCATCCACAGACAACGAATTCAGAATTAGAACAAATGAGCTTTAGGTCTTTGATAGGGTAGAAAACATTGTGGGAAAAGGAAAACATGCTGGTTACCAGCATTTTCTCCTTTTCCCTCCATCTTTTCAAAAGCCTTCTTTCCCAGGGTCGTGAAAACCAGGGACTGTTTGGTTAAGGGTTAATCATAACTGTAATTTCTGACAAGGTAACATCCCAATATATATAAGGAAAAAATGATCAGAATGGAAGCCAGGCTAACCAAGCAAGTGTACCCCACAGAACATAGAAATGAGAGGATCTGAACCCACGAAGTGCTAAACAAATGAGTCATGCTCTGTGAAAAAGGGGCTTAATGCACTTGCAAAAAGTATCATTCAAGGTCAGCCTGTGGAGGCTGATATGAGCCAAAACTTTGCTTCTTTGCATGTCAAAGAACAAATGAACCTCATGAATAAGTCTGTTTTCATACAAAACAGATTTTATGGAACTATAACACTGAGATGACCTGCTTGGTAATATCATGCATTACCGAGATGCATTAAGCTCCGTTTTCACAGAATTTGACATTCTCAGTCAGTACTCTTCAGATGCAGATACTTTTATGTCAGGGCTGTTTTAAAATTTATCAAAATATCCGGCAATGTATCCAAGATCAGACCACACTTTCTGTGCCGTCTGATCATGATCTACACTGCACACAATGGCAATTAAATCTGGATTCAGCCCTACAAGTGAAGATATTTGATATGTCTTGCCATTTTCAAAAAAATTGCATTTAACCCTTTTACCACACAAGACTTTTATTGACCCTGAGGAAGAGGACTTTTGAAAACAGTGGGGAAAAGAGAAAATGCTGGTTACCAGCATTTTCTCCTTTTCCCACAATGTTTTCTAACCATCTTAATATAAATTTCCATTTTTGAGTCACATTTACTTTGTTGTCTGCAGATGCTTTCAAATTGCATTTGTCTAACATTTTGTTGTTTGGTAAAAAGTTAATGGTGGACAGTGTGCACAGATCCATACATTTGTGGGGTTTCTTTTGCAGCACTATGCACAAAATTCCTTTTAATGCTACTGGCTGCTTTATCATATAAAAGAAAAAGAATGATAAGCAGTGAGACTAGAACATAATCTGTCCAAATGACTTTAATGAACCCTAAGGCTCTGTTTCAGTAGAGCCATGATTAAAACTTAAAAGCCTAGAATTAGCATCACTGTGTTACCAATAAACTTCTACAACTCAGCTGAGATCAAAGGTCAGATTTGAACAAAGGGGGCATACCAAACAACCAAATTCCAGACTTATCAAAAACAAAACAAATTAAATGTTACTTAACCCTTTACCAAACAACAAAATTTTAGACTCCACCAAACTGAAACCATTTGCAGACGATAAATTAATCATGACTCAAATGATGATTTCTGTCTTTAGAAGGGTAGAAAACATTGTGGAAAAAGAAGAAAATGCTGGTTACCAGCATTTTCTTCTTTTCCCACTATGTTTTTAAAAGGTTTCTTTCTCAGGGTCGTTAAAACACGGGATTGTGTGGTAAAGAGTTAAAAATTAAAATTTGCTTTTCTGCAATTTCTTTCCAATTATTGGCTATTTTAAGACATTCCTATGTCAAGTATAAGTGACATAATCGGTGAAATATATGAAGGAGACAAAAAGGTCTTCCTTGACTGATAACAGACACAATGCAAGAAAATTACTGATTGCTTTGTAAAAAGCAGTTGCTCCTTTCCCCAAACATGACAGGTATGGATCTGGATAATCAAGCTCAATTTTTAGCTAGTTGTTTTCCAATCTTTTCAAAAGCTATTTTCTCCTGAGAAATACAGTTGTATGTTCATTGTAATAAGGTAAACTATTGAATAAGACAGACACAACTTTCAAAATTGTTTCTGCCAGGTGTTTTCCAAATCTTTTCAAGAGCTGCTGATAGTTTTCTCCAGAGAAATGCAAATGTATGCTCATGGTAAAAAAGGTAAAAAAGTTAACTATTGAATACGACAGACACAAACAATATATGACACAATTGCAACACTTCTTATTTACATCCTGTTAACTCTTTCCTTATTGTTGACAACTCCAGAATCTTTTGTGGACAGTGTAGATCAAGATCAGGCTGCAAAAAACGTGCAGTCTGATCTACACTATCCACTATATTATTTTATATTATTACTAAACTGTCTCTTTATCTTGCAGTGGACCTATTTATAGCCAGTGAAAAAGTGTACATCATTTACTTGGAAGTGAAAGAGTTAATAAGTCTAGTATTTTCACATGATTGTCATTGCAACTTCACTTTGACCCATGTCTTAATGAAACAAACAAGTATGCAGCAGCCCACTTCAGATGCATTCTTTTGAAATCTGAATGATCGGTATAAACCAATGCTTAACACATGAAAAAAATTGTGGCAAAAGGAGAGAATTGCTTTTTATAAAACAAATATGCAGTAGCCCAATAATTATTGGGATGCGTTCTTTTGAAATCTGAATAATCAGTATGAACTAATGCTTAACAAATAAAAAAAAATTTTTGGCAAAAGGAGAGAATTGTTTGTTATAAGCATTTTCACTTTCAGCTTCTAGGTTTTCATAATTGGATATTGAGTTATGATCTTCCTGTAACAGCCATAAAAAAATTGTGGCTATGGAATAAATTGCTCATTAAAAGCACTTTCTGTTTACATCAAGGCCATCAAATGTCGCTAAATGAAGTTGATAAGGCATATCAAGATATACAAAAAACAAAGACAAAAAAATCCTAACAACTTGTACGTGGAGAACAGTTCTTAGCTGAGCAAAACAACTATAAGGGATTTTCACTTAGCTTTTCAAATTTGAAAAAAAAAAAAAAAAAAATGAAAGGCTCAAATGCTCATGACAAGTTAATCTTTGAAAATGTCAGAATTTTTGTTCCCTTATTGATATCATGATACAACTGGAGTTTCAGTTTCTCTCTTTGCTGCACTGTAAATCTCATTGTGAAGGCATCAACCCAAACAGAAGTTTTCCAACCTTCAAAATTTGGTTTATGCACATACATATTGTTGATTCTGTGTTGGAAACAAGACAAAGAACAATGGTCCCAGAGCAAGGAATTTATTTTTTGGTATATTGGCATGTGTCCCTAGTGACGATATGTTAACCCTTTACTAAACAATCCTTTTAACTCTTTACCAGACAACAAAATTTAGACTTATCAAAATTGAACACTTTTGCAGACGACAAATCAAATGTGGTTCATCCGATGAAATTTGTCTTTGAAAGTGTAAAAAATATTGTGGGAAAAGGAGAAAATGCTGGTTACCAGCATTTTCTCCTTTAGCCACAATATTTTCAAAAGTCCTCTTCCTCAGGGTCGTTAAAACACGGGATTGTTTGGTAAGGGGTTAAACGATCCTGAGAAGACTGGCTTTTGAAAACTTTGTTGGAAAAGGAGAAAATGCTGGTAGTGTGCCTATTTTACTCTTCCCAGTTTTCTATACCCTGTGAAAGACAATTTACATCATTTAACACACATCTAACTTGTTGTCTGCAAATGCTTTGAATATGGACCAATATGAAACTGAAATTTTATCGTATGGTAAAGAAGTAAGACATCAGCTCCTGCAAGACAACTTTGCCATCTTGCAGTAGACCACTTTGAAAAGTGTTTGATTGCATTTGAGTTTAACGCCATTTTAACAGCTTATATCATATCAAGGCAGTCAGTGCCCCTTGGCATGTGTTTCCTGGCCTTCTCACACCAGTACTGACACAACTTTCTTTCCAAGCCACTGACTACTTTTTTCACATGCATCAGAGGTGAGAGGTGAAAATTGCCGGAAAGAAAGTTTGCCTCAACCGGGTATGGAACCAGCAACCAGCAGGTCACAAGTCAGATACGTTAACCACCAAACTCTCAAAAGGAAGTGTGATGTGCAATACTCATGTGTAGTAGCTAACCTTTTTCCTGGAATTGATAAGCTCTTTACCCAACAAAAACATTTGATATTGGTCCAAATTTAAAGTATTAGCGGACAATAAATCAAACATATCTCTCATGATGGAATTTGTCTCAGAAAGGATAGAATACATTGTGGGAAAAGGAGAAAATGCTGATTACAAGTATTATGTTTTCAAAGGCATTCTTCTTCAGGAAGGCTAAAACTCGGGATTTTTTGGTACAGCGTAACTACATGTAATAAATTAAGTTGGCAGATATTTGTCTATCTTCACCCAGGAAAAACAATATGAGCCATGCTCTGTGAAAAGGGGGCTTAATGCATTTGCGAAAAGTATCGACCCAGGTTAGCCTGCGCAGTCCGCGCAGGCTGACCTGGGCCGAAACTTTTCGCTATTGGTCAATTTTCTGTATGTTAAAAGACTAGTCTACCTCAGGATGCAGTCAGTTGTTGGACAAAATGGACTTTAAGGATCCATGAACATGTGATGACATGCTTGGTATCATGTATCACGAAGATGCATTAAGCCCACTTTTGTCAGAGCATGGCTCATATTTGTTCAATAGACAAAGACAAAAAAGCTCTTTTCTTGATTACTTCTCTTGTTTTAAACTCTTCAGTTCTTCATTTAAAGCTACAATCTTTTTTGCAAGTTGACTGCTGTGGTTTTTCAGGTAACGAATCATGTCTGCTTGATGCTCTAGAACTTGATCTGTTAAATTCTCATCTCTGAAATTTGTAAAATAAACATGAAGTAATGTTTTCTACATAGTCTGTAAAATATTGACCTGTGTTGTTAATGAACATATGAAATAACATTTACAACCTAAATTTCAGCGTATAAAAAAAGACGTAACTTTATGATTTCAGCAGGAAAAGTGAGAAAAAAATGTGTCTTTACACAAAAAATGTGCACTGGAGAAAAGATGGCAGTTAGCCTCACTTGCATCTGACCAATCTGACAAAGCTTCCTGAAAACAGCTGACTACAAAGGGATACTATTGAAAGTGGTACCTCTGTCTCATAGGCTGCTTGTCACAATTAATAACAACAAAGAGTTGTCTGATGATCTTATAAAACGTAAGAAAGGATACCAAAAAAAGAAACTAAATTTGGGTACAATTTGATGATCTTATAGGACATAGAGAAGAATAATAAAGAAATTAAATTTGGAGTATAGTCAATCCTGTTATAAGCAGCCAAACAAACAGCGCTAGCCTTTAACCCTTTACCAATGTAGCTCAAAAGGGTAAAGTTGTCTGAGAAAGGGTACAAAAGATTGTGGGAAATGGAGAAAATGCTGGTTACCAGCATTTTCTCCTTTTCCTACAATGTTTTCAAAAGCCTTCTTCCTCAAGGTCATTGGAACTCTGGACTAAGTGGTAAAGGGTTAACAAACCCTTTACCAGACCACAGTATGTGTATACCAGCATTTTCTACTTTTTCCACAATCTTTTCCTGAGGGTTATTAAACTCTGGATCGTCTAGTAAACTGTGTTAAAAAATACAGAACAAAAATGCAAAGTAAGTATGTAAAGGGAACTTACCTGAAACCAATGTCAACAGAGGCTGAATTAGTTTGAGTAAAACTAGTATGGAACTCCTCTTGATGTACATCAGGTGATGCTTTACTTCTGTTAAAACTGACAGTACAAACTAGACAAAAAGATACAGATAGGTGAATGTAAGTGAGCCATGTTATGTGGAAAGGGGGCTTAATGCTTCTGCAAAAAAAGTATCCACTCACGTCAGCCTATGCAATCCAAGCAAGCTGACAAGGGTCGAAACTTTTTGACATTTGTAAATTTTCCGGATGTCCAAGGACCATTCTAACTCATCATTCAGTCGGTTGCTAGACATGATAGATTTTACAGATCCATAATTATGTGATGACTTGCTTCGTAAAATGCATCCTGGGTAAGAGTTAAACCCCCTTAAATCTTTACCAAACAAAAAATTTTTTTAAAACTGGTCCAAATTCAAAGCATTTGCAGACAACAAAATAAAGCTGGCCCAAATGATAAATTTGTCATTGATAGATTAGAAAACATTGTGGGAAAAGGAGAAAATGCTGGTTACCAGCATTTTCTTCTTTTCCCACAATGTTTTCAAAAGCCTTCATCCTAAGGGTCGTTAAAAGTCAGGATTGTTTGGTAAAGGGTTAAACCAGAGTCCACTCAATTGCATATATTTAGTTAACTCATTAGCATTCAAACACATCTATTTATGCTCTTGCAGAAGACAGTCAATAATAGCATTGTGTGTATATAAACATGGTAATCATTTTTTTTTTCTTTTTTCCCACACTGTTTTCAATCCTATCAGAGAATGAAGCTCATTAATAACTCTAAGTTTGTTGTCTGCAGCTGCTTACAGCTTGGAAGAGACATAAATTGTTGTCTAGGTAACGGTCAACCACCATGTTTTTCAAAGGCAAATTTTGTATTGGATTTTTGTTTTGGAGTTTAACGCCATTTTAACAGCTTAGGTTATATCATGGCGGTCAGTGACACACCCATGTGTATCCTGGCTCTCTCGCACCAGTACGTACACAACTTCTTTTCCATAGCCACTGACCCTTTTTCTCACATGCATCAGAGGTGAGAGGGGAAAAATCACTGGAAAGAAAGTTTGCCACAACCGGGTATCGAACCCACAACCTCCAGGTCACGAGTCAGATATGCTTACCACTGTAACACCCGGCCAGCCTGCAAGGCAAACACATTATCCATTTATAATTATGTGTTGTCATGAATCCACTTCTTTTTTCCGAAAGACATGACCCCAATGACAATATATAATTCACAAAAAAAAAATTTGAAAACTATGCAAAATTTCACCTTCAGCCCAGAGGACAAAATTTCAGACTAACAGATATTGAAAGCATTCGCACATTATACGTGTCAAAGGAGGCCCAAATGATGAGATTTGCACTAGAAAGGGTATAAAACATTGTTGGAAAAGGAGAAAATGCTGATAACCAGCATTTCTTTCCTTTTCCAATTTTTTTTTTTTTCAAAAGCCTTCTTCTTCCACAAGGTTGTTAAAACACAAGAAAGTTTTGCAAAGGGTTAACCTTTTTTAAAGCATTGTGGAAGAAGGAGAAAATGCTGGTAACCAGCATTTTCTCCTTTTCCCACAATGTTTTCTAACCTTTCAAAGAAAAATTTCCAAATTCGTGCAACCTTTGATTTGTCGTCTGCAAATGATTTCAATTTGGACCTGTCTAAACTTTTGCCGTTTGGGAAAGAGTTCAACCAAACAATTCTGTGTATTTTCAACCATGAGAAAGAGGGCTTATGAAAACATTGTGATGTTTTCTACCTCAACCAAGATAAATCCAAATTTCATAGCAGCATTTCTGTCTTCAATTGCTTTCAATAACGATACTGCCAACATTTTGAAGTCAAGTTGTTGACTGTTTACCACACAATCCTATGTTTTACAAAATGACAAAATTTTAGACTTGTCCTAAACCAAAACATTTGCAGGCAACAAATTAAATATGGCTCAAACTGTGAAAACTGCCATGGAAAGGGTAGAAAACATTTTGAGAAAAGAAGAAATGCTGCTTACCAGCCTTTTTCTGCAGGATCGTTAAAACTAGGGATTGTGTAGTAATGGGTTAACTATCCTGAGGAAAAAAGACTTCTGAAAACATTGTTAGAAAAGAAGAAAACACTGGTAGCCAGCATTTTCTCCTTAACCCAAAATGTTTTCTACCCTTTCAGAGACTAATTCCATTATTTAAGCCATTTTCATTTGTTGTCCTCAAATGCTTTGTCATCTTTAACTCCTTACCAAACAACAAAGTTTTAGACTGGTCCAAATTTAAAGCATTTGCAGACAACATTTTAATCAGACTGAAAAATTGAAATTTACTGTGGGAGGGGTAGAAAACATGGTGGGAAAAGGAGAAAATGCTGGTTACCAGCATTTTCTCCTTTTCCCACCATGTTTTTAAAAGGCTTCTTTCTCGGGGTCGTTAAAAGTCGGTATTGTGTGGTAAACGGTTAAAGCTTAAATAAGTATTATTTGTAAGTATTATTCTATGATCTTACCAAGATAAATTGTAAGAAATATAATTTGCACGCCACATGATATGGATATGATGATTTGAAGCCAGTTTTCCTGTTTGAGGGGCCCACACTTCTTGCCTGGACATTCTATGTGAATCACTTCAGCAGCTACTAACAATATTGTATTGGCTGTAATTATAAGTGAAAAATGGGATGTTAATCATGAGAACAAATAAGTGTGTCTTATCAGAATTCAGGTAGCGGCGTTAAACTTCAGGAGTTTTTGCTGACAAGTGCAGATATAGATCAGAGGGCGCTGAATGTTAAGCAAACTCAATTCCCATCCGAATCTTGGTTCCTAACAATAATTCAGACATATCAGTGACAGCTTACCATGTTTCACCACTGCTACTAATGAGCACCACCATGCCTTGCCCACAGACACTGCTATATGGCCAGCATCAACAGGAGGAATCAAACTAGGATTTTCTTCTTTGCAAAGCTTGCTGCTATACTGAGATTAACGCTTTCCACATAATCCCGGGGTTTTAATGATGCTGAGCAGAAAGGCTTTTGAAAACATTGTGGGAAAAGGAGAAAATGCTGGTAACCAGCATTTTCTCTTTTTCCCACAATGTATTTTACCCCATCCAAGACAGTAATCATCATTTGAGCTACATTTGTCATCTTTAGATGCTCTCTATATGATCTAGTCCTTAAATTTTGTTGTTTGGTAAAGAGTTAAATCTTTTCAAACAACCCTCTTGTTTAAACAGCTCCGAGGTAGAAGTCTTTTGAAAACATTATGGAAAGTGGGGGTTTTTAATAATTATTCTATTAATTAAAGTTTCAAAGAAAAAATTAACAACATGGTATCTTGTTTGAAATTAATATTTACCTAGGTACCTACTTACTTTATTTTCCGTACCAACTGAAAACCCTGAAAAAGGTATGAGGCTTATTACCACATGACAAAAACTTTAGACCAGTCCAAATTGAAAGCAGATGACAATTTGAATGTGGCTAAAATGATGCAATTTTTCTTTGACTGGGTAGAAAACATTGTGGAAAAAGGAGAAAATGTTGGTTATCAGCATTTTCTCCTTTTTTAGCAATATTTTCTGAAGGCTTCTTCCTCAGGATCATTAAAAGTTGGCATTGTGCGGTAAAGAGTTAAAGTTGGTAAGTATTTCATGGCTTACTCCTGTAATTGCATACTGTATCATATTCAAGCATGAATAGTACATAACCCACTAGTACTTTCACAGTTTTTTTTTTAAATCTGAAAGTGTAACCTTGTAACCCCATCACCATGAGATCTAGATTTTAAAGATCAAATTCACAGATGAACAGATTTATTCATAGCAGAGACCATCCTAGCAAGAAGTCAGTTGCCATGAAGAGAAAGGTCTTGTACTATCCTTGCCTCGAGACAGTTTTCTGTGGAAAGGCCAACAGCATAACTCTTGACCAGACACCAATATCTTAGACATTTCCAAACTCAAAACATTTGCAAACAACAAATTAAATGTACCTAAAATGATGAAATTTGTCTTTAAAGAGCAACACATTGTAGAAAAAGGAGAAAATGCTGGTTACCACCATATATATCATTATGTGAATATTTTGATCCAAATTTTAGCAGGTATCAAATTAAGTCAGAGGCGATTTCCATTTAGTGGAAACGATTTCCTTTTCGTCCATTTCGTGAAAAAATTTCCATTGCGTATTTTAGGCCTACCGCTGTTCAATACATGAATCATTCAGCATACCTCGGGTGATGGGAGCCATCAAAGTACGGAATCGGCGGAGTTGTGATACGATAAACCGACTTCCTTTGTTACTGTTGCTAAGGGCTCCCAAACAACCACAGTAAATAGATACACAGTATTGCAGATAGGCTACTTAAATCGTGCTGTCATGAGTGTTTCTCTCAATAAAATTCCAGAAAAATATTTCTATCATATATTTCTGCCGATGATAAATTCTCAGTAAAGAAATTTAGAGATGTTTGAACTAATTTTCACAAGGATATGTACAATTTTAAGTGCGAATTTCGGGGGCTATGGACAATGTAGTAGATCTACTTGTTTTAGCAAAGTTTTGAATTTCAATGAGAAAGAATGGAACACCTCAACAAACCTCCGTTTTGCCAAAGAATAATAAAAAAAAGATACTTATTGTTTTCGTAAGTCTAGTTAAGTCTTCACAACGTCACACTCAATAATAAATAACACTTTATTAATAGCATTTCAAAATATTAATAGATTGTCTGATTCTACAGAGAGATGTTAGTTTAGGAAAAATTTCAAATTTAGGTTAAGGGACAAAGGGTTGTCTTATGAATTTAAAATGCGTTAAGTGTGCTGTCAGTTAACAAACTTGTTAATATCACTGACGGTAGTTTACCAGCATTTTCTCCTTTTTCCACAGTGTTTTCAAAGCCTCCATCCTCAGGATCGATAAAACTCAGGATTGTGTGGTAAAGGGTTAATATTACCTGCAGATGCAAGGAGAAAATGCTGGCAACCAGAATTTTCTCCTTTTTCCACAATGTTTTCAAAGCCTCCATCCTCAGGGTCGATAAAACTCAGGACTGTGTGGTAAAGGGTTAACATTACCTGCAGATGCAATGAGTAACGGAAGTCTCCTAATGTTTCTAGTTCTTCTATAGAAGTTGAGATATCCATACAGTCGACTGTGGTAATGTTGATGTCTGAAAAATGTGGAAAAGTCATTTGGAGACCAAATAACCAAAAGGTAAAACATTACAGGAGAGTGCAGTTGGCTCGCATGGGAAAAATAATACTTTACAGGAAAAATTCAGACCATAAATTTGCAGTTGGAAAACCAGATACTAACATTTCACTAAAGTGAGCATTACACAAAAATAAAAATTACATGTGAAGTAGATAATGATTCCATTATCATTTTTTTCTTTTTGACTTCAATGTTTGTGTAGGAAGTTGGAGCTCTTTAATTCCTGTTAAGTTGTTAAGGCTTTTATCCAGGAGTCCCTTGTTATTTCTAACCCCCAGTGAAGGTTTAGAAAACACTGTGCAGAAAGGAGAGAATACTGGTAACCAGCATCTTCTCCACTATGTCTTCTACCCTTTTAAAGCCAATCCTATAATTTTAGCCATTTTTAATCTGTCATCCATTATGTTCGAGTCAAACATTTTTATCAGGCAAAAGCTTAACTACATGTATATACACTCAGCAAAACTTATAAACCGCCATTTTTGTTTCTCCTGCAAGTTTGACCAAGTAAAAGACAGATAAATGGAAACGTATATCTTGACGTTAGGCATGGTATTATTATGAAAAGATTCTCGATTCTGCCAACAGAAGGCAGGGCAAACACATAGGTTGCACATGCGTGGTGTGTTTAAGCCAAAGAAAGTTAAAAAGATAGGCCTTACTAAAATTTTGTCAGTAATAATAAAAACATGAAAATTATTTTCTGCACAAAGATGTAGTCCGAGAAAACAAGTATGCAGTTTTCAAGAATTTGATTTTCCAATTTTTCGATGTTGAGTGAGTGGATACTAAATAAGCTCCTTTAATGAGAAAAAGTCAATAATTCTTTTCAGACTAAGACTGAGGTATCTTTTCACACTGATTAATCTTTCTGTAAAAAATCAAACTAAATGAAACATCCCTTTTCTGGACAGTGATGTGCAAAAGAAACAGGTCTAGGGGAGTTAAAGTGGCGGTTTACAAGTTTTGTTAAGTGTAAATACAACTTTTCACACCCTTGTAGTAGGAAGCTATAGAAATAACTTAGAAGGAAAGAGGAAATTGCTTGCAAACAAATTCAAAGAGTAAAATGTACCTATATTGTGGTATGTACATTACAAGTACATTTATAGCTTAGAATATGAAATAAATCTACCAGTATCATTCTGTTTGCCTGCATACTGTGTTATGTTTTGGTGTGAAATGCCACTTCATTCATTACTTCAATCATTTAACATCAGCCCGTGCACCTATCCATGCATCCTGTAGTTGTTGTTACTAGTACTTTGCCCTATACTCTTTTTAAGCCACAGGCTGCTTGCCCACATACACATGGTTGAAACAAGGTCCAGTGGTCAGAGAGGACTTACACCTTTACTAGTAAACAATTTTTTTTTTTACTTTTCCAATTAAAGGCATTCAAGAACAGAAATCCAATTTGAATCCAACGGAAAATTTGTCTTTGAATGGTCAAAAAAAATTGTACCCCCAAAACTTTTTTCAAAAGCCTTCATCCTCAAGGCTGTAAACCCGTGACAATACAATCCCAAGGTTTAATGACTACAATTGAAGGCTTTTGAAAACAATTTGGGAAAAGGAGAAAATGCTGGTAACCAGCATTTTCTCCTTTTCCCCAAATGTTTTCTTCACTGTCAAAGAAAAATTTAATTATTTGAGACACATCTAATTTGTCATCTACAAATGCTTTCAATTTGGATATGTCTAAAATTATGTTATGTGGTAATGGGTTAAAACTCCAGATATTTTGTGGTAAAGGGTTTATCCTATCACACTGACTATCATCAATCCTCGAAAATAAGTCAGCCAATCCCATAACCCCTGGATTCCTAGCCTTGAACATTACTGATTGCTACCCAGCTTAGCCTACATTCTGTGCTCTACTTAGGTTGTGTTGTTAGTCTTAGTTGTCTTAATACTGGTTGGTTCTGGAGCTTTGCCTTTGATGCAGTCTTTGGTCCTAAGAATATTCATACCAACCTGTAGAATCTGTCAATCAGAAACTGTAGAAGCCAAAGCCCGCCCATAATGTATATCATCAGAGAGAAGGCTGATAAGCTGCCAGTCTTATCTTTACAAATGACTGGAAGCACAAATGCAAGCACCCATGTTGCAAGCTGAAAAAAAGAAGGACATAGTTATTCCATCCTAGATCTACTGTGAAGTATATGTGTACATATATCAATTTTCAAACATGCTCTTAAATTTTTTATATAAAAAAATCAGTCAACAAGTTTGCTCGACTGATTGACTGAATGTGCTGTACTCTGCACTCTCCACTCTCCACATTATTTCAGCCGTATAAATGCAACAGCTCTATTCTTCATCTTTTTACAGCACAAGACCAGGGCCCTGACTTGTCTTGCCAAAGAACACTCTAAAAAAACCTATCTATAGAAGATAAAATGCATCATGTAGCAAACTCCCAAACTCACTTTTAATGTGGGGGGCATAAACTTGTAAGTGATTTAGCTGTTTACAACACAATCTTGAGTTTTGACGACCCTGAAAAGGAAGGTTTTTTGGTAACCAGCATTTTCTCCTTTTCCCAAATTGTTTTATACCCTATCAAAGACAGAAACTCTCATTTGAGTCACACTGAATTTATTTTCTGCAAATGCTTTCAATTTGACCAAGTCTAAAATTTGGTTGTTTAGCAAGGAGTTAAAAGAGTAAAAAGTGGTAACTGTCAGTTTTGGCTGAGCAGCAATTACAAGATTTGTCCACATGCTATCCTTCAAGCATTATGTTGAAGAGAGTCTCATTTGTTTTGAAAACAGCAATGGAAATGTCTCACCTAATAAGATGTCATTTGTTTGCGCAGTATGAACTTAACTCTTTTCCAAATGACAAAATTTTAGACTGACCTAAATTGGAAGAATTTGCACACGACAAATCAAATGTGTATCAAATAATGGAAATTTTCTCTGAAAGGTTAGAAAACATTGTGAGAAAGGGAGAAAATGCCGGTTACCAATGTTTTCAAAAGCCTCTTCTCTCAGTCTTTAAAACTCAGGATTGTGTGCTTAAGGGCTAACCCAACCTAATGTGCCTATATACATGCTCATGTGCAAAATACCTCCCACCTGATAATTATTTATTACATATACCATAAAATGTGTATTATGATTGGTTTTCCATTTTCATCATATTAATTAAAAGTATAAGTGAGGAACATAACAACATGTCTCGTTAGAACTTCATATTGGCTCACTAAGTCTATTTTCTATACTCATTTAATTGATTGAAAAGGGTTCAATGTTTTGCATATAAGCCATTAATATAGGTGTCAATGTCTACGATGACAGGGTCATCTTGTTCTGCCTAACTTGATGAAACCCTCAAAAAGCAATCAGCAAAGTGTTCCTCAAAGCACTAATAAATCAGCATAATGCCTTCAAAAATAGTGCAGAAAAAAAGCTGATATTGGCAAAAACTTGTCACTAAACAATGTTCAGTGACAGACAGAATACTCAAATCTTTAAATAAAATATCCTCAAAAGGAGCTAGGATCCCAAGTAGCTTGATAGTTGTGACTCCTAAAAGCTTGAAAGTCCCAAGTATTCTCCAAAGTAACTCACAAATTAAAACTGCAATTTGGCTTAACTCTTTACCAGACAACAAAACTTTAGACTAGTCCAAAATGAGAGCAGGGGCACACAACAAACTCAATTTGCCTCACATGATTGGATTTGCCTTTGAAAAGTTAAACAAGAGTACACTACAGTATGCTATTGCCAATGCTTGGCTGCAGTTGCATTTAGAAATAAATGGATTTTCAGTGAAAACTCTTTGTCAAAAAAGGCACATAACTCTGTCAAAATTATTTTGATGGATACCTACCCTTGCAGCAAGCTTGCTGTATGGGTTCCCATATAATACATGTAGTTAACAACCAGTCCGAGTTTCAAGTACCGTAATGACAGAGATATTAAATGTCAAAGCTTTTGCATGACAAATTTTATTACCAGCAAGTCAAAAAGGTAGCATAACTGTGTCAAAGATATTTTTATGGCTACCTACTCTTGTTGTATGAGTTCCTGTTCTGATAGTTAATAACTAGTCCAAGTAGGAAGTAATTATCTTCAGTAACTAAAAAGATATTTTAAAATGTCAAAGTTTTTCCATGACAAAACAGACAACAACAACATAGACAATGACGGGGCTATAACAATACCTTGACGTTTACTTCAACAAGTGGGCCATGATGGCCCTGAAGTCGCTTACCTGAGCCTTTTGATCAAACATGACCCATTTCCAATCTCTTCAGAGATATTAAGACAAACACTCTGACAAACACTCATTAGTATTGGGCTTACAAATATGGCCTCTAGAGTGCACACAAACTTTTTCTAGAATTTATCTCAGCGGCCTACTTGACATGTAGAAATTATCAAGACATATATTCCGACAAAATTTCATAAGTATTTGAGAGAAAATGTGGCCTGTAGGGTGTACAAAAGGTTTTTCCGAGATTTGACCTAGTGACCTTTCATCCAACATGACCCATATTCATACTAGTCTAAGATATTATCAAGACAAACATTCAAAGCAAATTTCAAGATTATTGGACTGAAAATGTGGCCTCTATAGCATACACACAGTTTTTCAAGGATGAAACCTGGTGGCCTAGTTTTTATTCCATGTGACATTTTTTTCAAACTCATGCAAGATATCATCAAGACAAACATTCTAACAAAAGTTTAAAGAATATTGGACTGTAATTATAGTACAAAAGGTTTTCAGAGATTTGACCTTGTGACCTAGTTTTTTATCCAACATGACCCATTTTCATACTAGTCAAAGAAATTATCAAGACAAACATTCTGACCAAATTTCAAGATTATTGGACTAAAAATGTGGCCTCTAGAGCTTACATAAGGTTTTTCTAAGATTTGACCTGGTGACCTAGTTTTTGACCTGACATGACCCATTTTCAATCTCATCCAAGCTATCATCATGACAAACATTCTGACCAACTTTAAAGAGCATTGGACTGAAAATGTGGCTTCTGGAGCGTACACAAGGTTTTTCAAAGATTTGACGTGGTGACCTAGTTTTTGACCCACATGGCCCACTTTTGAACTTATCTGCGATATTATCAAGACAAACATTCTGACCAAATTTCAAGAGTATTGGACAGAAAATGTGGCTTCTGGAGCATATATGGTTTTCTTAAGATTTGACCTAGTGACCTAGTTTTTGACCATACATGGCATGTTTTCAAATTTGTGAGAGATATCATCAAGACAAACATTCTGACCAAATTTCAAGAGTATTTGACTGAAAATGTGGCCTCCAGAGCGTACACAAGCCTTTTCAAAGCTTTGACCTGGTGACCTAGTTTTTGACCCCACATGGCCCACTTTAAAACTCGTCCGAGATATCATCAAAACAAACATTCTGACCAACTTTCAAGAGTATTGGACTGAAAATGTGGCCTCTAGAGAGTACACAAGGTTTTTCTAAGATTTGATCTGGTGACCTAGTTTTTGACCCAACATGGCCCATTTTCACACTCGCCTGAGATATCATTAAGACAAACATTCTGACCAACTTTCAAGAGTATTGGACAGAAAATGTGGCCTCTAGAGCGTACACAAGGTTTTTCTAAGATTTGACCTAGTGACCTAGTTTTTGACCCGACATTACCCGTTTTCAAACTCGTCCGAGATATCATCAAGGCAAACATTCTGACCAAGTTTCATGAGTATCGGACTGAAAATGTGGCCTCTAGAGCATACACAAGGTTTTTCTAAGATTTGACCTAGTGACCTAGTTTTTGACCCGACATTACCCATTTTTAAACTCGTCCGAGATATAATCAAGGCAAACATTCTGACCAAGTTTCATGAGTATCAGACTGAAAATGTGGCCTCTAGAGCGTACACAAGGTAAAAAGTTAAGGACGGACGACGGACGACGCACGACGGACACAGCACGATCACAATAGCTCACCATGAGCACTTTGTGCTCAGGTGAGCTAAAAACAGCTGAGCTAAAAGTTAGAAAAACCAGGTTTTTTTTCTCCTTTTCCCACTATGATTTAAAAAGCATTTGTTTCCAGGCTCGTTAAAACTCTGTGGTATGTGGTAAAGGGTTAAACCGTCTCAAGCACTCATGTATATGAAAGATAAAACGATAAAATTAAAAACAATGTACACTGTACATACATGTACAGTAGTTATAATGCTACACAAAAGAATTATTTTGTAACATATTTGAATGGTTCTACATACTAAATGTCACCTCAACATTATTTCAGCTGTAGCCTGGAACTTAGCCCAGCCCTTCATCAAACAAGCCCATTATTTAACCACCCTAGGGAAGAAGGCATTGTAGATAATGCAGAAAATGCTGTTTTCTACCCTTTCAAATACAAACCCTGTCATTTGAACCTCATTTACCTCTTTACCAAACTACAAAATTTTGGACTTAACCAAATTGGTGACAAACTATTGCAAATATGATTATTTCTATCTTTGATGGCTAGAAACATTTTGGAAAAAGGAGAAAATGCTGGTTACCAGCATTTTCTCCTTTTCCCAAAAAGTTTTCAGAGGCCTTCTCTTTCAAGACGGTTAAAATTCAGGATTATGTTGTATAGGATCATTATGTCATCAGCAACTGCTTTGACTTTGGACAAGTTTAAACCTTTTTCATGTTGTATATAAGTGATAGATTAACTCTGCACCACACAATCCCAACTTTGAACAACCCCGAGAAAGAAGGTTTTTAAAAATTGTGGGAAAACGATAAAATTCTAGTAACCATCATTTTTTGCTTTTCCAACCATATTTTCTACTCTTTAACTCTTTACCAAACGACAGAATGTTCAACTGGTCCATATTGAAAGCATTTGTAGACAACAAAATAAAGGTGTCTTGATCTTTGAAATTTGTCTCTGAAAGGATAGAAAACCTTGTGGGAAAAGGAGAAAATGCTGGTTACCAGCATTTTCTCCTTTTCCTACAAGGTTAGCAAAAGCTTTCCTACCCAGGGTCGTGAAAACCAGGGTTTGTTTGGTAAAGAGTTAAAAGACAAATTTTGTGTTTGAGTTAAATCTAAATTGTCATTTGCAGTCCTTTTTGAATTTGGACATGTTTTAAATTTTGTCCTGGGGTAAATAGTTAACTCTTAACGGCACAACCAAATTTTAGAATGGTCCAAATTGAGAGCATCTGCAGATAACAAATTAAATGTTACACAAAACATCAAATTTGTTATTCAAAAGGTAGAAAACATTGTGGAAAAAGAAGGAAATGCTGATTACCAGCATTTTCTCCTTTTCACACAGTGTTTTCAAAAGCCTTTTTCCTCTGGGTCTTTAAAAGTCGTGACTGTGTGGTAACTTTGGACATCTCACTAGAAGTAGGATTTCTATCACAATAACAAAAGTTGTGTTGATATTTTGGCCAGTCTGTCCAGAGTTCACGACAAGCGACAGTGTTGTGGAGTCGCTAAGAAAGTCATCATCATCTCTCTGCTCATCCATGAATTGACTCTGAAAAACACAAGAAAACTCTTTATTGAAACTAATGAAGGTTTTTGAAAGCATTGTGTGCAAAAGGAGACAATTCTAGGTACCCATCATTTTCTCCTTTTTCCACAATCTTTTCTGCCCTATCACAGACAGTAATCATCATTTGAGCGACATTCAACTTGTTGTCTGCAAATGCTGTCAGTTTGGTAGAGAACAAAATTTAGTTGTTTGGTACAGATTTATGTCTCTTTCCACATAATACAGTGTTTTAACAAACCTGGGGAAGAAGACTTTTTGAAAATATTATTTTTGAAAACATTTTTGGTACAGGAGAAATTGTTTTTCTAATTCCCACAATGCTTTCTTTCATATCAAGGAGATTAGGCTCATTTATACTAATTTCATATTTGTCCTCTGCATTTTTTTCCCCCAAACTGTGAGAGTCTTGTGAGATATGTTCTTTTTACATGAAACAAAATAAAACAAATAAAAAAGCAACAAAAACAAAATGGAGAACTTTTTTGAAAACAAATGCTTATCTGCAATTTATAAACAAATATGTTTTGAAGTGTGCATGTCTGATACATACATACATACATACTTACATATATTCAAGCACACATACATCCTTATGTTCGCAACAATGTGCACGGGTCCGTACATGCTTGCATACACATGTATGAGCTATGTCTGTTTAACTCTTTACCAAACAACAAAATTTAAGACCTGTCCAAATTGAAAGCATTTGCCGGCGACAAAATAAACGTGACTCAAAAATTGAAACTTGACTTTAGAAGAGTAGAAAACATTGTGGGAAAAGGAGAAAATACTGGTTACCAGCATTTTCTCCTTTTCCCACAATGTTTTCAGAAGGCTTCTTCCTCTGGGTCGTAAAAACCAGGGATAGTTTGGTAAAGGGTTAATTGATTTGATTTAGACCAGGGGTCATAGCCAGGGATCGAACCCTGGACCCCGTGTCCTCAAGTCCTGCACGCTACCAACTGAGCTACCGGGGCTCGGCTCTTTCAATGACAAATGTTGTAACTTAGGCTACATTTTATAATTTGTCATCTGCAAATGTTTTCAATATGGATGAGTCTGCTACAACTTTGTCGTCTGGTAAAGAATTCAGCGGGATGCTGTTGGTTTTCATTGATTGTAATAGGACATCTACACAAATGCATCAAGCAACATGCATTGTCAGCTGAGTAAAGCGGATTTCCTGAAACCGCGAAGCTGAAGCCTGTAATTTAGTGAAACTTCTTCCTGAAAAGATAAGTTTAGAAAATAACGATTTTTCTTCCTTTGAGAAACTTTTGAAATACACTAACCCTAGTTCTAGTCGATTCCTGGCCAAGGCTTACCATCTTATTGGAGTTCAGTGTTTAAACATCCCGTAAAACATTAAATTCTCAACGCACTTATTCTACAGTGTATCCGGACGGAAATAAATTTGGTATACTAACTCCTTTTGAAAGAGTATCATAATAGTATGGTGGCATATTTCTACCACGAGATACGAGATAGCTATTGCGATAATGTAAGAGAACTATCGTGATAAAACAAAGTTTTCTGGAAATATTATCTAGATAATAAAAATTTTCACGACAAAAATATCGCGATAATTTTAACTGTTATCATTATTTTTTTCGCTTTCGTGCCCATAACTGATATTCACAGTATCTATAATTAGATACGGTTTCGGAACATCTTCGTCTACAACCTTATGAATTCTCCTTTTCACTGAATGGTTTTATAGTTGTTTGTAGGAGGCATTTCAAATCGTCTTTGTGATTTTACAGACTTCCGTTTATTTCGAGTCTACAATTCTTAATGATTCGAATTTTTACTTACTGCAATCTTGTGAAGTCAAAAACTACCGATTTCATCGAAATGATGAATTTTATATATAGATATCGAGAAACAGACAGTTTAACTATCACAATAATTTTATCTCGAATGTCAGCTTCGTGCACGATTGAGGAATTTTGCGTTAAAATGTCAAGTCTTTCGAGATAATTTATTTCAGGAAACTTTTCACTATCTCGGTAAAATTTCCAGGAAACTTTAATTTATGGCGATAGTTTTCTAAAATTATCATGATAGCTATCTCGCATCTCGTGGCAAAAATATGCCACCATATAATAGCAATACATGGTTTCGTGGAAATCAATATTTGACCAATCAGGTCATCGCATTTATTTTACCCGATGTGCAGCCTTGCTGTCTGCTATTTCGGCTCCCAAACAAACAACTGTTAACGTTGGGGGGGTGCGATAGTATTTACTTATTTTGTGTTTTAAACGCTTGAATTTAGGAAACAGTTTAAAATATTTACTTTGCGAACGTGTACCGCTGACATAAGATACACGCAGACGCTGTAAACAAGTTTGCATTATGATAATGACTGACAATTGGACATTTGCAAAGAGTTCTGATCAGCGCTACATAACACAATGGACTAATTAAGGCTATAGTTCCCCCCCCCCCTTTGAAGATGCTGAAAGAGACACAAAGTGTTTTAAAGTGGAAAACAAAGGTAAAAATAGATCTATATGAAATACTAAAGTCTAAGAATATGCTGAATGTGTAGATATAGATCAGATTGCAAATAAGGTGCAGTGTTATCTTGGATTTGAACTAGCTGCTATTTACAATAAGCGTACTGACGTGTATTCCTCACTGTATTCCTCACTAAAAGTAGATTTCAATTATGAAAAAGTCTAACTTCTGTTCTGTACTTGTGGAAGTTAAGCTCAAAAGGCAACTTATGTTAATTAATCGTTTCCTACACAATCTCGAGTTTAAATGACCATGAGGAAACAGCTTTTTGAAAACATGGTGGGTTAAATACACTTTTGACTTAGTCGTATTAAAGTGGATTAGCACATCTGCTATTTCAAAGGGTGTGTTGGTAAACTGTTAGTTGATAGGAAGTGTGTTTGATTGCAAACCAATTTACTGCTCTAATCAACTTGACCAGCCGTTTTCTTCAGTATATCGTAAGATAAAATAAACTACCGTCAATGCTATTAACAAGTTTGTTAACTGACAGCACACTTAACGCATTTTAAATTCATAAGACAACCCTTTGTCCCTTAACCTAAATTTGAAATTTTTCCTAAACTAACATCTCTCTGTAGAATCAGACAATCTATTAATATTTTGAAATGCTATTAATAAAGTGTTATTTATTATTGAGTGTGACGTTGTGAAGACTTAACTAGACTTACGAAAACAATAAGTATCTTTTTTTTTATTATTCTTTGGCAAAACGGAGGTTTGTTGAGGTGTTCCATTCTTTCTCATTGAAATTCAAAACTTTGCTAAAACAAGTAGATCTACTACATTGTCCATAGCCCCCGAAATTCGCACTTAAAATTGTACATATCCTTGTGAAAATTAGTTCAAGCATCTCTAAATTTCTTTACTGAGAATTTATCATCGGCAGAAATATATGATAGAAATATTTTTCTGGAATTTTATTGAGAGAAACACTCATGACAGCACAATTTAAGTAGCCTATCTGCAATACTGTGTATCTATTTACTGTGGTTGTTTGGGAGCCCTTAGCAACAGTAACCAAGGAAGTCGGTTTATCTTATCACAACTCAGCCGATTCCGTACTTTGACGGTTCCCATCACCCGAGGTATGCCGAATGATCCATGTATTGAACAGCGGTAGGCCTAAAATACGCAATGGAAATTTTTTCACGAAATGGACGAAAAGGAAATCGTTTCCACGAAATGGAAATCGCCTCTGACTTAATTTGATACCTGCTAAAATTTGGATCAAAATATTCACATAATGATATATATGGTGGCATATTTGTGCCGCGAGATACGAGATAGCTGTCATTATAATTTTAGAAAACTATCGTGATAAAACAAAGTTTCCTGGAAATATTATCTAGATAATAAATATTTTCACGACAAAAATATCGCGATAATTCTACCTGTTATCATGATTTTTTTTGCTTTAGTGCCCACAACTGACATTCACGGTATCTTTAATTAGATACGGTTTCGGAACATCTTCGTCTACAACCTTATGAATTCTCTTTTTCCCTGAATGGTTTTAAAGTGTTCGTAGGAGGCATTTCGAGTTGTCTTTGTGATTTTACAGGTTTCTGTTCATTTCGAGTCTTGTCAAAATTTACCCATTAAGCTACAATTATTAATTATTCGAACTTGAACTTACTGCAATCTTGTGAAGTCAAAAACTACAGAGTTCATCCAAATGATAAATTTTCTATTTATAGATATCGAGAAACAGTTAGAACTATCACGATAATTTTATCTTGCATGTCAGCTTCGTGCACGATTGAGAAATTTTGCGTTAAAATATTCAGTTTATCGTGATATTTTTTTCAGGAAACTTCTCAATATCTCGATAAAATTTCCAGGAAACTTTAATTTATTGCGATAGTTTTGTAAAATTGTCATGATAGCTATCTCGTATCTCGCGGCAGAAATATGCCACCATAGATATCATTTCAATTATTTTTCAATGGAATACTGCATGACTTATGCACTTTTTCATAATAATTTAGCCTTTCAGTGTTCGTTTTATCCTTTAGTCGAAATTTCGGTAATCAAAGATGGTGGGCAAAATGGAAATTTTTTCACGAAATGGAAAATGTCTCTGAATGAATTTGATAGGACTTAAATAGTAATTCTGTAACGACTACTTCAAGATATTAGTAAGGTTCATCATATTTAAGCTGCTCAATGGGTTCCTTTGCCCGACCCTGGTGGTCCCAGAAGAATGGCATCGATTCCTGGCACTCCTGAGCTATCAGATTCTTTGGGAGTTTGCTTTAAAACGGGTTCCATTGTGGGGACCCTCCGCAAATTTGTAACTATCACATTCTGTCTACTCTTCTATGTACAACCGGTGACCTACGATTGACCGGTTTCCGTCTGTTTCCCGTTTCAATGTTGACACTGGTACCCGAGCATATATGTCAACTGCGTATCATCCTTGTATGCAAGAGTAAAATTAAATCACGAGCAAAACATATGTCTGTATGGAGTAATACCAGTGCAAAATCATTTCAGTCCGGTTTTTCTGATCAAGGCTGTCGTCGGCAGTCCGGCCACGGCCGGACCACTGTTTTGATCGCTTACAATAGATCTAGATCTATGTAACTCAGCAAGTATTTATTGAAGAAAGATCTAGTCTATTGTTTTTTGAGTTTCACTAGCACAACTGGTCTCAAAATGCGTCAGAATTGCTGTAAATTTGAATTTTTTTCAGAGGTTGGTCCCCCGAATCCCACTTGAGACAGGGTTGACAAACCCCTCTCCAGCTTCAAAACAAAGGGTAACCCTAACGTTATACTTGTAATTGTTTCTCCTCTAACGGTTAGAGCGTAGAGCGCTCCAGCGGAGAAATAGCCACAAAAATAACAACAGAGCTACCCTCCGAATCGAAGGTAGGCCTCCTGCCCTATCCAGCGAACTACATGTAATAGAAAGTCAAATTTTAATTAATCTAGATCTACAACAAAATTGCGAATAAAGATAGTAGGCAATAGATCTAGGGGAGGAAATAGACGTTTTAACAGATCAAAATTGGACTAGAATAAAGGAAACGAGAGAAATTAAAGCTCCTAAATATCATTGTGGATCGGTATCGGGTCTGGAAACGGTCATGATTTTATGGTCGAAGGGAAAAAACTCGTACAATCGTTTATCCATTAGTTATGAAGAGTATTCTCCCTTATTGTTACCCCCCCTCTGAATAGTCATTTTTTCAACTATTACAAACAGTCACACCGAAACTTTAAGAACCGGTGCAAGGTTAATTTATACCCATACGGTCTATCGAAAAACCCGGACCCTCTGTTGACCCTTATCCTGCTTAATAAGTAAAATGAAACTTTCAAGCCGATTTTAAAAAAACAATATTTGCTATTTCAAAGGAGTTTTCTTTTGGAAAAATGTTCTGAATGGACCGTGTAGATTCAAGATCAGACTGCACGTCCATAAGTACACCCAAGTTTAGTATGTGCCGATTCTTAAAGTTATGGTTTGCCCGCTGGTATTTTTCTGTCAACGGCAGGGTGCTGAACATTGCGTTATTTTAAGGATAGAGCACCCTAATGGGATTCGTGTAACATCGCCTTTCATCGTTTGGATTCGGCTAAGACTCGGGTAATCGATGCGGGGAACCAGCATTTATCAGCCGATCGATCACGGATTACCCGAGTCCTAGCCGAATCCGTACGTTTTTCGGCGATGAAAGGCGATGCTACAGGAATCTGCATTAGGGTGCCCTATCCCTGAATAAATCTATTGTCTAAGGGATTAAGTGTTCAAATTAATAGAGAGTGACCTTCCCTCTTTTAACCCCCTTCCACTCAAAAAAAAAAAAAAAAGGGGGGGGGTCTAAACTGGAATCAACATCAATAACATTGGGAAAAAACATAGCTTTCATCTCCATCTATTAGCTTGGAAGATTCAGGTATGCTTTCACTTTCTGTCCCCTGTTCCTTACGGTCAATGATCAAAGACATGATTGGAATTCGACAATTCAGCCCATATTAACGATAAAAATTGTTAATAACCTCGAAAACCTAATTGAACGAAAACATGTCGTTGGTTTGTAAGTTTGATAAGTTTGAATTGTAACATAAGAAAGCTTATTTATCGTATACATTTATCAGTTGATAAATTTTATTATAAAAATTATATTTATATTCTGCGTGAGCTCTTACTTTGATAACCGAATTGTTACTTCCAACTTTAAATTTTGGCGGTCGCCTTGTTTACAAATGTGACGAAATACAAGGGAGACTACCGCCTATTTACAAAATAGTAACCACGCCTGCAATTGGTTTTTCTTTCTTTTGTTTACTGTCATGATATTTTCAGAAGTAGCAGCGTCTACAATCCTGTCTTAAACTATACCAGAAATAATGACTGCTCTACGAACTTTTTCTTTTTTTTTTTCGATACAGATCGTCTTCACAAACTGCAAAGATGTTTATTCGTCTTCGGGTTTATGCTGTCCACAAATAAAAGGGACGTAAATCTGCCATTAAGAAGGTGATGTCAGTATGTACGAGTTTTCTCCCTTTGACCATAAAATTAGCCGGTTTCCGGTTCATGCCACACAGACCTTCCACTGACAAAAATCAGTGTAAATAGAGTGGAAAGAAAGTAAAAGTGTTCATGAAATACAGGAACTTCTAAAAGTCGCACAAATTATAAGATAAATGAATGAATGAACGGGATGTTTTACCTCACCATAGACTGTCTTAGTTTTTAGGAAGAATCTTGTTTGTTTCCTGGCAAAATGAAACTGGTGGATCAAATTGATACAGGTTCAAAGTTGAAAAAATTAAAAATCCGAAAAAAATAACAATGTGCAGATCTGTTATATTCTCTGTAAATTCTTAAAAGAATAATATACGAACTTGTCATATTTGTGTTCATACCCCTTATGGAATTACATGTATGCTAAGAAATCGTAAAATGGAAATTCTGCAAATTTTCTAACCCTTTACCACAAAATCCCGAGTTTTAACGACCCTGACAGTGATAACTCTTGAAAACATTGAGAGAGAAAAAAAAACTAAAACCCTAGTAACTAACATTTTCTCCCTTCCTACAAAGTTTTCTACTCTTTCTGATGCAAATTCTATCATTTGAGCCTCATCTTTTTTTGTCGTCTGCAAATTCTTTAAAATTGGACAGGTTTAAAATTTTGTTGTTTGGTAAAAGGGTTTAAATGAAACGAAACGTGAACCGCCACACCATTATTAACTGTAGTCCCCTCAACACTTAAAATTGTAGAATAAATCCGAAAGCTTCAGAATTTTCTCCTGTTACTACAACGTTTTCAAAATACGCCTATTGCAAGCTGGAAAAAAAAAAATGTCGTTTGCAAGAGGAATCCAAATCAAAGAATCCAAACGTGAATCGCCATACCTCATTTGACTAACGTCCCGCAAACGCTTCAATATCAATAAATAAAATCCGATAGTCTCAGCAATTTCTGCTCTTTTCACGGTGTTTTCAAAATACATCTGATGCAAGATGTAAAAAGATCAGCAGGAGGTATTAAATCAAAGAATCGCCTCACCACATTTAACACTTTAACACACAGTCCCGAGTTTTAACTACCCTAAAAAAGCAAGCTTTTGAAAACATTGTGGAAAAAGGAGAAAATGCTGGTTACTCGACTTGTATTCAAACGCAACGGTGCGTGAGCCAACTCTTGCCACAATCGCTTCATATAAAGACATTCCACTAATATGATTGATGACTCTCAACAGTAAAGGTTTGGGGGAGGATTCGATCATTCGATCATAGTAATACTTTTATCGGTAGATATATACTACTGATATGGGTTTAATTTGGAAGAAACTATGTGGTTAGTTTGCTCATGACTGCGAAAGGAATCCCCTTACTTGGTATTACTTGACATCACTTCCGATATCAAAACCAAGTTTCACTAAGAAATTACAAGAATATGAGCGATGCTCTGGCAATTTAAGGGGGTTTAAGTCATGTCCGTGATGCATTATACCAAGCAAGTCTTCACATAATTACCATGGATCCTTAAAATTAATTTTGTCTAACAACCAGCTGAATCCTACGGCAGAATGGTCCACGGACATAAAAAAAAAAGTACAAACAAATCTAGCAAAAAGTTTAGACACAGGTCGGCCTGCCCGGACTGCACAGGCTGACCTAGCTGAGTCGATACTTTCTGCAGATGCATTAAGCTCCGTATTCACAGAGCATGGCTCATATGCATATGTCTGACGTAGTTCACATCAAGTTATGATATACGATCTGTAAGTTCTGTGATTAAGGTATTAGACCCCTAATGGAAAAAAGCTATTTCCACTATAATATTATCCTACAAAATTTGCTATGATTAAAAATGAGTATTATTGTACTACTTTAACCGAGCCACTTTTTCCTTTTTTTCCTTCTAAGAATTATCATTTATAAATCTAAAACCACTATATTCTCATTACAAAGGGAGATAAAAATTACCTCCCTTTTCAGGAACCTAAAAAAGTATCAACAAATAAGTTCAAGATAGTCATCAAACGAGTTTCTGGTCGGTTAAAAATGTGCAAAAGTATTATATCAGTATAAATCCTTATTTATCAACTAACTAGAAATTTTATTCCCTGTTGCGTTAGAAGCGTTAGGGGGCTAATACCTTAAGTTTTATGCACGGAGCAATCGGCTATAACCCTAGAGATGCTGACTTTTAAAACTCTTTCAGCATGATCAAGCGAACAGGTTGCTTATAATACGGACGATGTCGTTTAAGATCAGACTGCAATGGATGTTCTGTCAGATCAGTCATGTGCATTGCCCACTTTTCTCAGAGAAATTTCTATCTCAGCAAAGAAATAAGGGCAGTGACTGATCAAACTCTGACCAGATGATAATACATGTACCAATTTGGCTCGTTCCTGAATCCGATATATGACTAAATTGTAGATCGACGTCCGTCTTTTTTTCATTCACTTGCCACATGTAATACGTAGAGTAACATTTCTCTAACTTGATTTCTGTAAAGAAATTATGAGCACTCTGACAAAATGCATTTAACCCTTATCCTGCTAAATAACTAAAATGAAAGTTTCAATTCGATAGTAAAAACCCAAATATTGCTATTTCAAAGGTATGTTCTGGGGAATAATATCTCCTCATCGGACAGTGTAGATCCAAGACCAGACTGCACATTCTGTGCAATCTGATCTTGATCTATGCTGTCCGCAAAAGGTCAGTGAGTAGCGCTTAGCAGCCTAAGGGTTAATACATCTTCGTAATGCAGTATACCAAGTATCTCGTCGCACAAAATACATCCATTTTGCCCATAACTGGCTGAAACATGAGTTAGAGTGGTATGCCTACTTTGACATGCACCAAATTTCACAATAGCAAAATGTTTTGACCATCGATATGTATTAAACCCCATTTTCACAGAGAATGACTCATATCATTCCTGTCTCTGAATGTGTTTCTGGTTTACACAGGTATGTTCAATCAGCAGCCATCCATGGCAGAGGTCCATAGATGTCGTGTGTACCGCCCCAGGTTCAGCCAATGGTAACATAACCTGTCCACGACACACGGTTTTGTATCGGTGATAAGATAGTTCATAGATTCATTGACAGTTGCCATCTTGTATACCAATGCGAGTTTGTAAATCAGAGCTGCCAGACATTGGCCTACACTTTCCGAATATTTAAAGCACAGATACGTTTGGGTTATACAAATTTGTAAATTCAGTGACGAATCGATTAGGTCGACAGCCCACCCTAGTCCGTCACAAGGGTACATGAACCAGCAAGACCAGTATGGGTCGAAAAAAGGGGAAAAAAAATCCCTAACCATAAGACGAAATTTTACACTTGCCCATATTGAAAACAATTCCAGATGACAAATTAAATGTGGTCCAAATAATGAGACTGCTTTTGAAATGGTAGCGAGCATTGTGAGAAAAGATCATGGTTACAATGTTTTAAGAAGAACTCTTTCAAAAAGACGTCATTTGAAGTCAATAAAACACGGAATTGTGCGATAAAGTATTAGAAAAGATCTGACTGAAAAACAAAAGAAAGAGAGAGAAAGAGGAGGTTAGGATTTCAAGCAGCCACTTTTGAAAGTTAATCAAATTTTCTCTTTTATATTCATTATATATTCACAGTGTACGACCGGAAGTATGCACTGTATGTGACTTGGAATTCTGTACAGTGACGGTCTGTCACTTGGGTTTTAAAAATTGTGTTCACACGGTAAGTCAAGCTGGTGCTTTTACATTTTTGATAGTTATTATGAAACAGTCATACTCAGTTACGTGTTTGTTATGTATAGACCGCATCAGGAACACGTATGTGCGCTGTGCACCTTCCTTATAGCAAGAGATATGCTTTGATCAGTTGACCGTGCTATAAATACAGATGATTTTGTCCCAAAACAGGTTTTTAACGCCGAGTAATCGAATAAAGACGGCATTGTTTTGGGACAAAAATCATCTGTATTCTTAGCACGATCAAATGATCAAAGCATTTCCATTGCGCAAAGGAAGGTTGACAGCGCACACACGTGTTCCTGGTATAGTCTATATATATCAAACAAATAACTGGATGTGAATATTGCATAATAGCTATCAAAATAAATGAAAAAAGCACCAACTTGACTTACCGTGTGAACACAATTTTTAACACCAAGTGACATACCCTTACTGTACAGAATCCCAAGTCACAAACAATGCATACTTCCGGTCCTACACTGTGATATTGTAGATCTACATAAATAGAATTGATGATAGAATTTGAATCACGAAAAAAAGTCTTACCAGCACAATTTGAATCTTGTTTCTTTCACCACGTTTTATTTCCAATGTGCAATATAAGCTTTAAATTGCGATTCACGGCGAAATCTGTTTCATGTAAAAATTAAAGCAGAAATCATTCCCATAACTGTATACTACACTAGATTGTACATACTCGTAAATATCATTATACCTTAGCCTAAGGCTTAGGATACCATAGGATCTTCAGTGGACGCTGGCTGTTGTGCCACTGTATCCACCTCTTCATTATTTCTGTAGTTTACTTTCATTTCTTTGTGACTTCCGGTTTTTACCTTTAGGTTAATCTCAGCCTTGAAATTATACTTTACTTCCTGATCACTCCAGTGTCTGTCTAATTTTACTTCAAAATCTTTAACTTTAGTGCATGATATTATATCTTCTGGGAGGCTATTCCATATATCAATTACTCTTTGGCTGAATGAATATTTTCTAAGATTTGAATGGCAGGAGCTTTTGTTTAATTTTTTACTGTGCCCTCTTGTTAATCCTTTACTGTTTATATCGAATAAATTCTCTGATACCTCCTTGTCATATTCCAGATAATATTTTAAACACTTCAATCATATCCCCCCTTATTCGTCTATATATCAGGGTCGGCAGTTTTGAGACGATCTCCGTAGTCGAGGTTCCTAATTGAAGGAATTTGTTTTGTAGCTCGTCTTTGTACACCTTCTAGTTTATCAATTTCTCCTTTGTTGTGGGGTGACCATACTGATTGGGCATATTCAAGGTGGGGTCTAACTAGCGCTTGAAACAGGTATTTAAAGTTTTGTTCATCAAGGAAGGTGAATGTTCGTCGGATTAGTCCCATAATGTTGTCGGCCTTGTTAGCCTGTTGTTGGATATGGCAACTAAAGTTCAGTTTTTCATCTACCATTACCCCTATATCTTTTTCTGCTACTGATCTTTGTAACTCGACTCTGTTGCCATTGTCGTCATATAAGTGATACTGGCTTTCCCTCTTGGTGCTGAACTTTTTGTTACTTATGGTCATAATTTTGCATTTGTTTGGATGGCTTTCAGTAGCCATTTATCTGACCATTTTTGTAGGCTATCCAAGTCCTTCTGCATATCCTGTTGATCTTGTTCTGCGACTATTTCTCTATAAATCTTGGTGTCATCTGCGAACAGGTACGTAGTTGAGCTGATACATTCTGGCATATCATTGATGTAAATTACAAATAGGATTGGTCCCAGTACACTGCCTTGAGGGATGCCATTCGTGACTGACCGTACTGATGATTCTTCCCCATTAACAACGACTTTTTGTAGCCTATCTTTGAGAAAGTTTTCCACCCATTTTACGATTGCATTATGTATTTTGTATCTGTGTTGCTTTGTTATTAGCCTCTTGTGTGGTACTTTGTCAAAGGCCTTCATAAAGTCCATATATACTGCATCAATACTGCCCCCTTTATCTAGGGTATCTGTCTAACTGTCCATCACCTTCAGAAACTGTAATGTTGTTGACCTCCCCGCAATGAACCCAAATTGTTTGTCACTAAAGAGATTGTTATTATTGAAGTGATTTACGATTTTTTCTCTGATTATTTTCTCCATTATCTTGCAAATTATACTTGTCAGGCTAACCGGTCGGTAGTTCCCCGGATCCGATTTATCCCCCTTCTTGAAAAGTGCCGTTATGTTTCCGATTTTCCATAGATTTGGGACTTCTGTCTTTAACGAGTTGTTGAATATTTGTGTGAGAGGCTCACTGATTTCATTTCGTAATTCTTTAAGTGCTTTAGGATGAAGTCCGTCTGGGCCAGGGGATTTGTTATAGTCTAGATCTTTCAGTAGTTTGAGTACCTCTTCTTCTGTGATTTTTTCGCATTTGCAGTCGTGTTCTATTTCTATGCCCTCAATCTGTGGTATACCTGTTTGAGGTTCAATTGTGAATACGCTAGTGAAGAAATCAGCTAATATCTCGGATTTTTCTTTGTCAGTTATAGCTATTTTATCTTTTCCCTCTTCGTCCTTTGATTTTAATTTTAATTATTTAACTGATAAAGTGAGCATCATTAATTATTGTGAAAAATATTTCTTGTTTCTCCCCTATTTTAACCAATAGCATTCCAACGTTTGGTGCTGACCGTGGTCGTTATTCAGAGCGTCGATATTGGGAACGTTCTTAACCTAACGGTTAGGTTGAATTAACAGAATGTCACCACATAAGTCTGTGTGCAGATGTCCTACTCAATTTGCTGCGGTCGGTCATTGTGTTTGGTTTGTAAGACTGTGGCAAGCTTTAAGATTATAATTAATATTCAAAAAGGCCATATTCTGTTGACTTTATTCACTTACTCAGAGAATCAACACCCCTGAAAGTTCTTTGAAGCTCCTCCAGTAAAATGAAAAGCCAGTATTCGTCAATTTCGCCATAAGACATCCCATAAATATATCTACATCTTTTTTTTATTAAATGCTAACAAAGTGCACAACCTAACGCCGTCAAGCTCCATTTCCAGCAGATTTTTTTTTTTTAACGATGGGTATGAATTGAGAACGATTTGAGTAGATCTGGGAAAGATTTGGGTAGATTTGGGAAGATTTGGGAGTTTCGTGCCGCCGCTCGCGCCTGCATGCTTTGCACGCCTATAGCGCACTAGTTAGATGTAGTTAGACTTTCAATGTAAAAAACTATCGCATACTTAGGTGGGATAATAGGTTATAAGCATCAATGTACCTTTGAAAACTTAACCCATAAGGCAGTTAAATGCGATTTTCGGTCTTTTTTTTTGTCGGCAGTACCAGATTTAGACCAGACTGCACAGAATGTAAATTGTGATCTGTACCCGAAGGGCTGAGATTTTCTCGATGACAACAACCGTAAAATGTCAATATTACAATTAAAACCTTTTACTGCAATAGTTTGGTCAATTAAAATAAGCAAAGTACAATAGTTAAGAATGTATATAGCCTTGCTTTCGAAATCAGATCAGGCTACTTTCTGTTCGAATTTACTTTCACTTTATCGCAGGTGCCCTGTAAAGTGCCCCTTTGATGACGTCACTATAGCAACAAGCTTTGTACGCGGGTCGGGTCTCGTCCAAAATTTATCCGCCATTTTGGTTCTTCCGGAAAAACACGAGTATGGTAACACCGTAATTACCATTTGATTTGTGGTTTGAACTCTGATGAAATTTAGAAATAGAAATTTTCAGAACGTTATCATTAACTTAAAGATAGTAAGAAGTTATCATGGGACCCAGAAAGTTTGGTAGAGATTGTCCGACATTGGCCGATTTTTAAATCGTTGTTTTGCGCGCCTTCCGGTTGCTGGGAACTAAGGGTTATTAGTTAAAATTTGATGGTGTAAATATTAACTTGTCTGTGTTGCATATTGAGTTTCAACTTAAAAGGGAAGTCTCCGATATATCAGGATGCACTAGGTAAGGCTTAGTTTATGTTTTATTTTCAGCTTTATTTGTAAATTGTTACTAACTCTGACTGACATTTGTACATGTGCATGTCTCTAATTGTGTAAACAAACATGAAATGACCCCTGTACTTTCGTTCTGTTGTAAAACTTTGCTCATACTTAATCCTTGCATTTTCCCAGTTTTGTCGGAGAACATGTTAACTAGCCAAATGTACCCACCTGAGGATGAATTACAGTTTATAAGACATTTGTTTCCGATGACTTCTATCGGAAACTACTCCCGATTCGGGGTCTAGCTCCGATGTTATTTTTGTGATTGTTTCTCCGCTAGACTCCCGACGCAGCCTTCTTTAAAAGTATCTGGAATGAATACGATTTTACCGGCATCTTTTCAAACAGCTCTATGCGACAAAATTTCCAATGACAGCTAATAAAATGGGCATGGATTGTTAGATAAATGATTAATCTTTACAAAAAAACTGATGTTAGTTAATATCTAAATCTTACCTTCGTGCAAATTTTTACTTTTCAACGTAAATAACCCTTGACCTACTTCACCAAAAATCAAAACCTGGTGATATCATCAATGCGCATGTCTCGGCACAAATCGCAATATCTCTGACACCCTACAGGATGGTTTAGTTGTGAATTTCGCTGTTGACAAAGGCACCTTATACGAAAACGGTTGTTAGGGTTAGAGAACCAGACTGTACAAAATTCACATTTCTTTGAGTGCGCATGTCTATTTAACGGAAGTCGCCATGTAAGTTGTTTACAAATTTCACTGGATATATTTACGTTGGGGAAAAAAGGTAAATTTCCATTGATTTAATTGGTATTTTGCAGCACAGCTTGTGTGATAATCTACCAACTTCATTTCCATCATTAGATTTTGCTCAAGTTGATTTAAAGCGTAATTTTTCAACATGCACATGGCTCTGAATAAACAAGATGATGTGGGACGGTGACTGCAATTTATATTACATCGATCAATATATTCTGGGTGTTAGACTACCTTGAATTAAGCATTTATTGATCAAAAACATCGATTTTTCTGTCACAAATAGACTCAGACTTTTCTTCAACCACGATGCTTTTATGTCATTTGCAAAGTTGCTCATTACCATATTTCTTACCTGTCGGGAAGGACGACCATTTGCAAATTTCTGCTCGTCCTAAACCCGAGCTCACTTGTCATGATGAGTAGACAAGTTGAATTTTCAAGGCCTGCCATCACGTGAATTGAAGCTCTGAGTTTTAACAAAGGTCTTGCTATTGTTGATATAGGAAATGGGGCAGAAACTAGAAAGTTACCTTCAGTCTGAGGGGCTGCTCCGATGTTGTTTTTGTGATTGTGTCTCTGCACCCCTTCATAGCAGCCATTCTTTAATACCCTCTGGAAATTTCAAAATCTAACCGGTCATTTTCCAGCTTGCTTAATGTGTCTTTTATATGCTTGTCGGCTCTGAAAATGGACATGAATGAATAGATAAATTATTTAACTTTACATTGACACCAAGTTTAGTGCAAGGTTTTCACCGATCTTTTTGTAATTTACCTTTTATTTGACATAAACACACCCAGTTAATTTGTAAACAAATACTCATTATAAATTCACTTAACTGCATGTAAATTTGATTTGAAAAAATGACATCGTGTGATTGGCAATTTAAGTGATAATTATGACTCCTTGTAAATGTAATGCATCCAGTACATTTAGTTTCCCTTTCTATGCCCAAGCTGATAACGCAGAAACTGATAAATCATGAAAAAATGACATCGTGTGATTGGCAATTTAAGTGATAATTATGACTCCTTGTAAATGTAATGCATCCAGTACATTTAGTTTCCCTTTCTATGCCCAAGCTGATAACGCAGAAACTGATACATCATGAAAAAAAAAAAACTTTACAGTACAGGAAATGACTTTCGAAACATGCGCAGTAAATGTCAAGCCTAGTTTGATTTCCTTGGAAGTGGTTCAACGGATATTTACATTCTGAAAAAATGGAATTACAAGGAGGTAACACTCACATTTCTTAATAATTTGTGTGCTTTTGTAAAGATTAATCATTAGACTATTGGACAAGAACCTTATTGTTAGCTGACAAAGACAAGATTGATGCAAATGGCCATTTAAAACAATGCCAGTATTCTGATTTTTTTCTTTCCAGAATGGACATAAGAGTGGCTGCTGCGGGGGCTACCAGAGACACAATCACAAAAATAACATGGTAGCTAGTCACTGAATCAGGGGAACTAGAAAGTATGCTCTGGGTCTGTATTCACCAACCATTCTTGAGATTTGGCTTTGTTTAAATCCCAAGAAATTTCTAGATTTGAAAGTAAGACAACTTCTGATTGGCTAGACCAAATGGTTTAGCCAATCAGAGGCTTTGTTACTGTCGAATTCAGAAAATTCTTCAGCATAAAACTAACAATATTATTAAGAATGGTTCGAGAGTATGGACCCTGATGTATGTTAGAAAAGCAGTCAGTGGCTTGGACAGAATGGGATGGGGGTCAAAACAATTTCAAGACAGTTCCCAGACAAGACTGTTCCCAGACACAAGTTTTTGAGATAGTTTCCAGACACTTTTGTTTCATGTCAAAATACCTTTTATTGACATATGATTGATAATCAAGAGATATTGGAACTATTTGTTGATAACTGATTTTTCGGGGGTATACTGGAATCAGCCTGTGTGTCCGTCCGTCCGTATGTCCGTCTGTGTACAAAATACTGTCAAAGTGCTGGCGGGGGTATAAAGTCACATTCAGTGACAGCTCTAGTTTGTTCCTGGTGAAGACGAACAGTGTTCTGCCAAGGATTTTAAAAAGTAGAGACAAATGTCTCACTCATCCAGGAAACTTTGAGACATCAGGGTTTTCCATGACACACAAATACTGCGTCATAGACGCGATTTTAATTCAAATGACCCTCAAAATAAATGACAGTGCATCATCAGTGACGCAACTTTCCAGAATTTAAATCATCTACGAAATTGAATAAAGCGCCATAAATACACGTCTGTTTTGCTTCAATAGCAGATGAACACCGTTCTTTTTTTAACTACAGGATTTATTTTAGATAAAAGTGGTTTTCCGGTAATTTATTTATAGAATAAGACTGGTTTACGCATTATTGCCGTAAAGTACATCGGACATGTTTCGTAAATATGGGCCCAGTCAAAATGTTGGTTGGATTCTCTGTATTTCATAGCTTATTTTTCGTGACTTCCGGTATATAAAAGTACACATTACCAGTCTGTGCTGTTCGCGGAAAATAATGTCACGACGAAGTAAACTGTAGCATTCTTTTTATTGTCTGCTTCCTACAACTGCCGATCAAGCCACGTCAGGCAGCGATTCGAATGAGAATGTTTCGTCTGTCAAAAAGTGAAATCGAGCTTTCCTTCAGAAACGACTTACAGACTTTACTTTCTTGGAGTTTAAAGGTGAAATGCATTGTAATCTGTGCTTGACAACGAAGATGTCCATTTATTTTGACCCCCTAAGTTAAAGAAATGACCCTCAACTAATGAGGAAAGGGGTCACAATTTTTAAAGCCGAGGGAAAACCCTGGACATTTTTAAAAATTTGGGGACAAAATCTAGTATGCATTAAAATGGTTTAAAAATAAGAAATTGAAATTAGTTCCCCAATACCCATACTTGTTAATTGCTATGTTCTCTTTCACTAGCCAAAATGTGGATTTAAATGTAACTATCACGGCTGATTATTTCTCATTGAGACTTTCCCTACTGTAAAGTTTTTTTAAAATCCGCCTGAAAAGACTCAGCCATGATGGCTGATCTACGATAGACGTTCACTGCACCTCGTACATAAGAGTAGTAGTTATGAAGTTACATGTTTTTTTTCAGTAAATGCGTACTTTTTGGGTTTTTTTAAACACATTTTACAACCCATAAAGTTGCAGTGGCGATCATATTCCAAGACCAAAGAAGAATATTCTTTAAATACTAAGAACTCTCGTACAGGTATTTTTTACTATCTTCTGACGATGTTCATTGAGTGGGAGGGGTACTGGGCATCAGAACATTATCAGATTTTGAGCTCTGATTGTTTATATGCTTTGGCTGACCATAGAAGCTTAGGATAATACCTGGCTTTTCCGCCGTGGCGACAAAACCATTTTCCGACTGAGATTGCAGATGATACTACGTCATGACAGTAAAGTACAAGATCAATACTTCGTTGATGTTTTCGGTCTGCATCCAATCAAATTCCATTTTGCATATACGCACCTTTGGCACCCATGAAAAACACTAAATTGTAATAGTTACGCTGCTGATTCCACGATTTTTGATGTGCGACAGGAATCGCCTTTTACCGATTTTTCCTGCGACATTTTGAATTTTTTAGCGAGAAAATCGCAAATACGCAGCCTTGGCAGAACACTGGACGAATTCTGTATACATTTATGGGTACCTATTCTCCCATGGGTGAATTCACAATGAATCATGATCATCATGGATATAAGACAATTTTAAAATACTGTTAGCCAGCATGATAGTTAATAAAAGAATATGCTTGGAGATTATTTGGGGGTGATTCTGTAAACTATTTTGATAATTTCAGGGTTTGAAAATTTGTTCAAGATCCACTCGTCCTGCAGGACAAGTGGAATAAAAAATTCACTCGTCCTTCATAGCTTTTTACTTGTCCTGCAGGAAAGATATAAAAATCAATAATCCAAACATGTAGCTTTTTATTTAATTCAAACAGAAGACTGCAGCTTCTTATCGTCTTTCTTTTCGAAGAAGCTTCTGATGTCCGTCACTTTTTAACAAACTTTCACAGACGCCCGAAACGGAGTCATCAGCTTTTTATTTGTAGCAACAAACAGACATGACTAAAATGCAGACGGAATGTACCGGAAAAACGGAAAGAGTGATAACATTTAATAACCGGATTAAAATAACGCATTTATAATCATTTTGTCAGTAGAATTTACATAATTCAATTCGCATCGTTCAATTTGGCTCTGGTTCATTTTAATCATATTTTTTAAACATGCATATGGCTCTGAATAAACAAGACGTTTTAGGACGGTGACGGCGATTTATACTACCTTTATTTATATATTTATCAATATCTTCAGGGTGTTTGACTGCCTTGAATTAAACGTTTATCGATGCCCAGCTGATCGAATTCATAATGAAGGATTCGAATCGTGTTTTCAAGTTGATTAGGGGACAAAAACATCGCTTTTTTTCTGTCACAATAGACTCAGACCTGTCTTTAATCCCGATTAGCAAAGTTGTTAAATTTTCTTACTCGTCCGGTAGGATGACCATTTGCAAATTTCTGCTCGTTCGAAAGCAGAGCCCACTCGTCATGACGAGCAGACGAGTGGAATTTTCAAGGCCTGTATTTGTATCATAGTTGTGTGTATTCCTTTATGTTTTATAGAATGCATTTGAAAGAGCGAGAGAGAAAAGGGGTTTATCTGAGTGAAACACTTTTTCTGTTAACCTTGTACACTTGATCCATAATCCTAATATTTCATGTAGTGTATTTCAGTATTGTTCAGTATTTTGCAATGAAAGGCTGGCAAACTATTCTGTCAAACAGAGCTGAGTTACAGAAAATTATAAAAGTTACAAATAATATGGACTTCGATCATGTTAATCAAACGAGATGGTCTCCATCTGTGAATTTATGTAGACATAGTCAGTGATGCATCCTTTCTAAAATGTCTAGAGCTGTTGTTTTTCACATTACATGATTATGATTAGTAATAATTTGTGCACAAGAAGGTGAACGCGCCGGGGGGGTGGGGGGGAAGAGAGAGAGACAAATGAGCTCACATAATAAGATAACATTGGATAGGAATGTAGAGTACAGTCAACCCACACAAGAATCGAGGTCCAAGCTCTAGAAATTAAATTCATTATTTGAAAATAGATTATCGTGAGTAAAGAAAGTTATGAAATTCAGTCTGTCAAAACTGATTGAAAGAAAAAGTAACTCGCAAAAGTGGGCCTTTTTGGTACCCATAAAGTGGGCTGTTTTGGACTGGGCCATTTTGGAATTGGGCAGTTTTGACCCACTCTAGACAGAATGTAGTGTCAGTACTGGCATTAGAAAGTCAGGAAACGCATGCATAGTGCACTGGATACATTGATATAACCTGAACTGTTGAAAAGGCATTACCATATTTTGCTGAAATTTTGGGACAGTAAAAAATAATTATTTTTTTCATGTCCCAATAATTAGGTCTACACAAAATAATTATTTTGTCAGCTGTCCCAAAACTTATGGTCAGACAAGACAAAGCTGTCATACTGTAAGTCACTGGCTGCTAACCAGTCGAATATTGCCGACGTTAAAATATTGCTGCGTTGTTGATTTCAATAAACCTATGATCATTTGCAGGTTGGTCTATTTTTAGACAGGTTGGAATTCCAGCAGTCAATTTGTGCACTAAGAGTTTAAAACTTCGCTTTTTCTCATTGTTTTCGTTGATGATTAACTTGTCACTCATTATTGTCAGAGTCCTGGGATCGCGAAGAGGATTGTTATTTTGCGTTTGTAGATAAATTCACAACATATTTTACCTGCATATGTGAGGTGAATGACATAAATTGCACTCTGACAAGTACCTGCTCGGCCCGTTCTCAAATTTGATTGGTTCGTTGATCTTTGATCGATAAACCTCAGTTAGAATAGAATACTGTACCTTGATTTCTATTTATAAACAACGAACCCGATTGACTGTGAAATACATGCATGTCAACTCCCTGTCAATTTCGGATGTACATGTATACGTTATGTATCTTGGATACAAGTTTATCACCCCCTTTTTACACTTATATCAGATTTTTTTTTTTTATTTGGGTTTAAAATAGTCTGTCAGGTGATCAGGATTTTTGTCTTGAATTGGGGAAACTCCCATTGAATTCGGGAGGGTTGGGAAGCATGCTCACGACGTTACGTGTGTAGAAATGAAACTGGGGGAAATAAATGCTTGTAAACAAAGGGTATCAAACGGATTGAAAGATTTTTTTTCCAATAGATATTCACTGTCCCAATTCTTTGGAACAGAAAAATACCAATCTTGCTTTGCAATTTTTAGTATGGCCCAAATCTTTGGGTCATGAAAAATAATTATTTTTGCGATTTTTGATGGTGTCCCAATACTTTGGGTGTCCCAAAATTTAAGCAAAATACAGTAAATTCCAATACAAAAAGAAAAAGCAAATAGAAAACATGTGCCTGATTTTTTCTCTGGACAAAATTTCTTGGTTAAGCTTACAAATCCTCTATTAGTCACCTTTGAAATCTTTATCTACCTCTTATTTTGAGCTAGAACAACCTCGCATATTAGGACACTTTAAGAAATCAGACAGTACCATGTTGATGACAGCGGCTACAAATATGAACGACAGTTATGAGAGGTTTATTTAGCGGATACTCTATTGATAATGATTGGGTATACGATAATGATCCAATCAAGCACATTTTAAGATGTGTTACACGGAGGCAAAAAAAAAAACCCTTCTTATCATACATGTTAACTCTTTACCAAACGACAAAATTTTAGACTGGTCCAAATTGAAAGCACTTACGACAAAATAAAAGTGACTGAAAATTTGAAATTTGTTTTGTGAAGGGTTGAAAACATTCTGGGAAAAGGAGAAAATGCTGGTTACCAGCATTTTCTCCTTTTCCCACAATGTTTTCAAAAGGCTTCTTTCTCAGGGTTGTTAAAAGTCGGGATTGTGTGGTAAAGAGTTAACACAGGGAAATTTTAGTTCAGAAAAATTTGCCCTATTCTTTGGGAATTTGTGACTGGTGTTTACCTCCAGCAAAGTGAACGTGTAAAATAGTGACATCATATTTTGCATCATAAGTATGGAATTTGCTCATCTTTCATAGAACTAAAGGACTTAATAAGGAATAGACGATAACTGCCGACATTCGATAATACCCACCATTGTTCTACATTTAATTTTTCAATATGACCAAGTTTAACCCTTTACCACACAATCCCGACTTTTAACGGCCCTGGAGAAGAAGCCTTGTGAAAACATTGTGGGGAAAGGAGAAAATGCTTGTAACCAGCATTTTCTCCTTTCCCCACAATGTTTTCTGTCTTATCAAAGACAAAAATCATCATTTGAGCTACATTAATATTGTTGTCTGCAATTGCTTTCAATTTGGTCTAGTCCAAAATCATGTCGTATGGTAAAGAGTTAAAACTTTGTCATTTGGGAAAGAGTTGACCTGTCTACAATACTGGAAGGCATTTGAAAATGTAGGAAAATGAAAAAAGGCTAGTTATGAGCATTTTTTTTTTTTATTTTCATACAATGTTTTATTACCTGAACAGGGAAACTCAGCCCATTTGTACCAGATTACAAAAATGTCATTCTTAGTTTGTACCAGCCTAAAACTTTTTTAAGTTGCCTAAAATTTTGTGAGACCAAAGTCTGGTTTAGTGAATCTGACCATTGTGTGTTGGTCATTGAATGCAGCATTCTCTGAGTATTTAGTCGGGTAAGTCAAGACATGTGATAAATATTCCTGATGAATCGTCACATGTGGAAATATAAATTTTGGTATTTACTCAGTGATCTGTATTTTGATCTTTCATTGAAGCAAACCATTATCATTTTTTATCTCTGTGTTATTAAACTTTTGTGTATACATACTTTACCCAGTATTTATTAATCTACAAGACCAGCTTTGCAAGTAAATGCTTGAGATATAATTAGCACAATAGTTTTGCATATGCATTGTGTGGGCATATGTTTATATAAATAAATTTATAGATAAAGAAATAAATTGTTCTAGAAAATTTATTTTCAATATTCAGTCATTTTGTTAGTACTCATCAGATTTATAAATTGCATCTTCACAAATTAATAGGTACCAACAACTCTGGTTTAAGTTGGGAAACATGATTTTGGAATCAACAATACTCTCAATAACAAGAAGCTCTGATGACATGAACAAAAAACAGCTGTCACAACAAGCACCATTTGAAAGCATCAAGTTTATTTTAAACTAGATAAAGAACAGGTTATTTTAAACTAGATACAGAACCTCGGCAAGAACAAGTTTAGATTTGTAGACAGATTTTAAAATGTTTCAACAAATGGCGAATTTACTTGTAGCAAATTGTTATTTCATGTGTGGCATAGAATTACTTTATTTGTAGGAGAGGTTGCACAGTATAATTAATCTTGTCACAATGTGTTATGACATTTTCTGTTACAAATGATCCCTAATTATAAAATTTCAATTCGCCTAAGTTGGAAGCATTTGCAGACAAGCACAAATAATGAGATTTGTAGCAGAAAGAAGAAAAATGGTGGTTACCACTATTTTCTCCTTTTCCCACAAAGTATTCAAAAGCTGTCTCCCTCCTTTTAACTCTTTACCAAACGACAAAATTTTTGACTAGTCCAAATTGAAAGCATTTGCAGACGACAAAATTAATGCGACTTAAAAATTGAAATTTGTTCTGGGAAGGGTGGAAAACATTGTGGGGAAAGGAGAAAATGCTGGTTACCAGCATTTTCTCTTTTTCCCACAAGGTTTTCAAAAGGTTTCTTTCTCAGAGTCATTAAAACCTGGGATTGTTTGGTAAAGAGTTAAAAGCGACAAAATTTCAGACTTTTCTAAATTCAAAGCCTTTGCAGACGACAAATTATATGATTCTCCAGCAGTGAGATTTGTGTTTGAAAGAAAAAATAGCATTATGGGAAAAGGAGAAATGTTGGTTTTCCAGCACTTTCTCCTTTTTGTTTTCCCATGTTTCATTAGCTTTCTTGAAGAGGATTGTTAAAACTTGGGATTGTGAGATACAGGGTTAAAACAGAAAAGTGGTAAGGGATTAACCCTTTACCACACGAGAAAAATTTATACTTGTCCAAATTCAAAGCATTTGCAGACGACAATTTAAATTTGGCTCATATTATGGAATTTGTCCTTGATAGGGTAGAAAACATTGTGGGAAAAGGAGAAAATGCTGGTTACCAGCATTTTCTCCTTTTCCCACCATGTTTTCAAAAGGCTTCTTTCTTAGGGTCGTTAAAAGTCGGGCTTGTGTGGTAAAGGGTTAAGTCATTATCTGGATTGGTTTGAAATCTTGTTGTGTTGGAAGGGAATTAACTCTGGATGGCTTATCTGAGTTACTTCCAAACAGCTTGGGGTTCTTGCCCTACTGTACATGAATTTTTCCTTACTCCAGCTAGGCACTTTCATTGCTGACATACAAGTTTCTTTAAAGTTTGAATTGAAATAATGTCTTAGAAAAAAAAAAGTAAATGTTAAAAGCTAAATTTAAATCAACTTTCATGTTCATTGTTCACTTCATATTTGCTTATTACACCTGTACATTATTTTAGTGGTGGAAGGATTGTTTGCTTTTATTCAATCTTTGACTGATTAAAATATCATTAATTAGAGTGATGTGCATGTTACTGGTATAAGGGAACAGCAGGATCACTCTGTTAGGTGCGCTGGTCACTTCGATAATGTAACTGAAATACATGTATAGTTAAAAGCAGCTAGCAAACTTTCCATTTGACAAAATTGCAGAGTTGTCAAAGCAGATGCATTTATAGACAACATATTAAATGTGGCTCAAATGATTGGATTTGTTGCTGAAAGGGTAGAAAACATCATGGAAAAAGGAGAAGATAACAGCAGCATTTTCTCCTGATTATGTAATATTTTCAAAAGCTGTTATCCTCAGGGTCATGTAAACAGGAATGTATGCAGGGTTCAAATTCTGTTTTTTTTTTATCCACTGGCAAATTAGAGCAAGTGGCTTTTTTTTCCCACTCGCGAAATTTAATTTGGACTCGCATTTTCTTTGAAGCCCAGCATGCCTACCAATGGTAGTTAAGGTGGTTAAAGGAGTGCCAGTACAAGCTGTTCAATTCTATTCTATTACTTAACCTGTCGACTAGAGACAACAACCAAACAATATTAGAAGAACGTTAATTGATATTAAAACCATGATTTAACTATCAATTCAATTCCAGTTTAATATTCTGTTCTCAAACCAAGTTAAATGTCCATAAAATTTACAATGGTGGACGATTTTGTTCATGAATTACAGACGTATCACATTGGACTTTTTTTTAACTAGATTTTAACAGTTGGAAATCTTAAAACCACTGCTGAGAAAGGAGCAATTTCTTGTTATAAGCATTCAGTGTCTGTCATTATCTCAGCTTCTTAGTTTCCCCCAAATGCTGGGTGATCCATGATATCTTTCATGGTTTTACTTCCATTGTATTTCTTTCACACTTGAATATAGGCAAGTCTTATATATTATATTGCATAAATGTAATTTCTTTTTTTTTTTATTATAATTTATAGGATAGATGTCATTTAGACATCGTAATTATTATGTTTGTGTTTGTTTTCCAGGATGGCATTACCTAAGGAAATGGCACTTCAGCTCTATTTTGAAAGTTGTTATGCTTTAAAAACTTGTTGAAATACAGAAAGATGATGTCCAAATGATTTAGATATAAGAAAATTTCCATCAAAAAATAATTTAGCGTTGTTAATTTTTTTAAGAAACTGGATCTATTAAAGACAAAGGTCGTGAGACTAGACATCAATATTGCTCAAAAGGGACATCACCCTGAACATAATAATCTGTTGTAAAAGAAAGTGTGCACTTGTTTCCTTTGAATATCTTTGCTTCCACAAGGCGCATCAATCTCAAATTTACAACACTGTTGGCATGTGTGAATTTCCTGATTTAAAGTTGATAAATTTCATGAATTTAGCAAGTATGTAGATATGCATGATCTGTTCGCACTGCACGTGGAAAATGTACAGGATAGTAAACACATACATTTTCTTTTTTCTGTTGCCTTTTGTGAAAGAAAAAACACATCTGATAACAAATCAGTGCTTTGCTGTAAGGCCAAAATTAAATGAAAATCAGCAACTCCAAGCATTGATGATGCTTGCTCGTGGCGACTAGGTCATTATATGACTGTAGGATGCTTGGCTGCCATAGGAATACAGCTATGCGTTTGTTTGAGTGTTTTTAGCAAACTGGTTGTGTTGCCCCCGGTCAGGCAGACCTTGAGAGACTGGCATCAGATTGAACCCCGTCATTGCCTTGATGCGTGTACAAGAACGCTTTAAAATGGCATCAAGTACAGCATGACTGTATGGTATTTATAAGCAAGTTTACTGATATGCGCCATGTTAGCCATGCTCGTTTACCCATTTTAATAAGAATACAATATGTGTCACCAGTACTGGCCCTGCACCATAGGGCTAATTGTTTGCAATCTGCAAGACGTCATTTTACTCTGGGGGCACGTGCAGTTACCTTATGTGCTCTTTTCTGTGATAAGTCAACACTCAATCTTAGTACCGTATTTCCCCTAAGTATTCGGACGGGAAAAAATAATTATTTATTTTGGTGTCCGAAAATTTACAAAAATAATTGTCTTACTGTCCGAAAATTTAGGGATGAATTGATGATGAAAATCTCTGTCCGAAAACTTCGGTTCCTAATGCACTGTATCCAAGAACATTTCAAGTATTAACGATCCATTATCTACAGGTTTGCGGTGTCAATTAACAGTAAGTATGATAAATAATACCTGTCAATCAAGTTAGTTCCCAATTAAAAGTTTAATGACAGTACGAATGTTTGCAAATGTTTTTCTGACTGAAATACGCTTTAATTATTTCCCCTACACAATCCAAGATCAAAGAGGATGACGTAGTATGCCGCCAAATGTTTGATCAAGTACCGCACATACTTGCTTGTTAGTAATTTGATTGGTTGGATTAGTGATAACCAATCATTTATTTTTGTCAATTTTTACCAATCAATGCGATTCTGTATCTACACCTGGAAAATATTTAAATAGGAAAAAATATATTTCAGGCCCCTTTTACGCTATTTTAATACACGTCGGAGTGGATTAATACACTGTGAAAATCAGTTATTGATTGGTAAGGGTAAGGGTTTATTGGTAAGGGTTAATCTTGACGTAACCAAACCGGGTTATGTCGTTCATACACATTCTTGTCTCCATGTCAACCTGTGTACAGGGCGTTACAACTATCAATACCGTTATGCATTAAAAGTGTATCTTACAGCGTTTATCGCTAAAATTTACGACTTTAATGCGTCACGGTTTTTGACATAAATATCTAGCCCGTGTAACACAAATTAGCACTCGTATTCAGTTTACCGCGATCATCAGATGTCATACAAAGGATTAATCCTTAAAACAAAGATTGATTTACGATTCTCAGGTACTTGCCAATTAACCCTCTCCCAAACAAGCCCTTGTTTTTACGTGTCTGCAGTACAAGTCTTACGAAAACACTGTGGGAAAAGGAGAAATTGCTCGTAACGAGCAATTTATCCTTTTCTCACCGTGTTTTCTACCCCTTTGGAGAACTTTCCGCCATTTTAATGACTTTTAAAATTTAAAATTGTCGTATGCAAACTCTTTCAGTTTGGATGGGTCTAAAATTTGTCCTTTGGGAAAGAATATTGCGGGTCTTCGTCGAACTTCTAAACCATTATAATTTCGTGTCCGAAAATTAAGGGACAGACATTTTACTAAGTGTCCGAAATTAGGGACAAAAAATAAATTATTTTGGCAAATAATTAATGCTGTCCGAAAATTTAGGGTGTCCGAATACTTAGGGGAAATACGGTAATCATGATGGCTGGGTGTGGGTTTACAGACGGAGAGGTGAACATTTTGCAAACTCCTGCCTGTTGGAATGGAAAGGATTTTGTGGTGGCAGTGTAATGGTTTTGGGTGGAATTATGGGGGGGTAGTAAAACCAGTCTTATAGTTGTTAAGGGCAATCTTAATGCTCAGGGCTACGTGAATCAGACCTAAAGCTGTTCCATTTCTGCAGAGACACGCACCTGCCTTTCCAATGCATAACAGTGTTCACCAACATGTAGCATGCATCACTCAACAATTCATCAATCAAAATGGTGTCAATGTGTTGCCATGGCTCACACTCTCGACAGCTATGGACCCTGTTGAGCATATCTGGGATAAGCTTGGTCGGAGGGTTAGGTCAACAGATGGTATTTACAATCTGAATGGCCTCGAAAATGGTCATATTCAGGAATGGAGTAACATTCCTCATGACATCATTCGTTGTTACATCAGATCTATGCACAGCTGTACCAATGCGTGCATGGATAGAAATGGGCACAGTTAATATTGAATGAGACTAAAACTCTAAAATGTTAAATAAAACCTCAAAACACCCTTTTAGACTATATAATTACTTGATTATAAAGTGACTTTTAAATTTTGTTTTTAACCCCCACTGCATTTGACCATTAAATATCCCCATACAGGGTTACCATTTATGTACATATGTGCGTGTTACACGTACAAAACATGAAAATCACGTCCGAAATTTCAAACTGACCTTGTCTCATACGTGCATGTCACACACAGCAAAAGTAAATATATTTAAAGTCCGGCATAAAAATTTTAAACTCATCCGATCATATACGTGCATGTTGACAATCACACAAGTTGCAAATCAAAACACTGAAAGCAAACTTCTATTTGGAGTAAGATTATTTTTAGAAATCAGAAATTCCAGTGGATAGCGCATTTACTATTAGCAATCTGTATATGGCCTCATTGATTTCGCGGGGAGTTTGTTCCAAATTTGAAGGAGGCATGCTGCTCTTTTTATCACAGATAGTCAAGCTGGCAAGTCATCTATGAAAAGGTGGTAAAGGTGTTAACCCTTTACCACACAACAAAAATACATACCCATCGAGATTGAAAGCATTTGCAGGCAACAATTTCATTGTGGCTCAAATGATTTGATTTTTGTTTGATAGGGTAGTAAACATTGTGGGGAAAGGAGAAAATGCTGGTTACCAGCATTTTCTCCTTTTCCCACAATGTTTTCAAAAAGCTTCTTCTTTAGAGTCGTTAAAAGTCGGCATTGTGTGGTAAAGGTGTTAATCCACTTTTCTAGTGTATAATAACAGATTTTGAAGTTACCTGTTACCCTAATTGACAAATTTATATCAAATCATGCTATAACACTTTTCCAAAAATCAAATGAGTTGAAAAATAGATCGCTGAAAAAACGCAAAATACCCATGACACAACAAAGGTCAGTTTGATATCATCTGAGCAGAGGCATTTCGAACTGTTTGTCGTTTCGAATAATAAATTTAAACAGTGAATTAACACAAGTCTCTGTATGAGACAGTTGTTACGGGAGCCCACTCCTTCATGCATGGCTTCATCCCGATTTAAATACAATACCGAACAGCTGCGTTAGGGAGAATTCTCTTTAGCTCAGTGGTTATGGTGTTGGCCTTTCGTCCGGGCGTTCTAGGTTCGAATCCTGCCCGGTCCCTGTATTTCTGCTGTATATTTGTTCATTTGTTTCTTTGTGACGGACTTTGTTCGTAAGATGGGGGCTTGTCCGGGATTGGCCATTGAGCCATTAATCCCATTTGTTGTCCAAAAACGGACTTTCTGCCTAATAAGGCTTTGAGTCATCAATAAATGATGACTTTAAGAGGGAGTGTGTTAAGGGAGACCACTCCTTCATGCATGGCTTCATCCTGATTTAAATACAATACCTAACAACTGCGTTAGGGAGAATTCTCTTTAGCTCAGTGGTTATGGTGTTGGCCTTTCGTCCGGGCGTTCTAGGTTCAAATCCTGCCCGGTCCCTGTATTTCTGCTATATATTTGTTCATTTGTTTCTTTGTGATGGACTTTGTTCGTAAGACAATAAGTGGAAGCTAAAATCTCTGTTTAATAATTAGTGAAAAAAGGGGTTCTTTTATGAAACGAACATCTATTTGTATCAGTCTTGGCCTGTGTTCATCAAAGATTGTTTAAATTAACCCTTCACCAAACAATCCCTGGTTTTTACGACCCCGAGGAAGAAGCCTTCTGAAAACACTGTGGGAAAAGGAGAAAATGCTGGTAACCAGCATTTTCTCCTTTTCCCACAATGTTTTCTACTCTTCCAAAGTCAAGTTTCCATTTTTGAGTTGCATTTATTTTGTCCTCTGCAAAATGCTTTCAATTTGAACCAGACTAAGATTTTGTCGTTCGATAGAGTTAAATGAAATTCTACATCTAAATGATTTAATTGATTGGAAGAGACGGACTTCTCACTCAATAAGGTTCCTTGTCATGTATTATGTAATTTAGAATTAGCACAATTGAAACAATGAAATATTACAACAAGGTCTACATGAGCATTAAATTAATCATAACTACAGTATACTATTTTTCTGCAGGTAATCAAACATTTATTGGTAAAAGTAGAGTGAAACCCTTAATTTTTTCAGAAAACCCCCAATTTTTTCAGAAAACCCCCAATTTTTCAAATTGTAATCTAGGGGATGACAAAAAAACCCTTGTCTGAAAAAGCTGAGGGAACCCTGCCATATATGGCAATAATTTCAGAATTCAAATGCACGGTAAATTTGGCACACTTTACCAAAATCTTTGATACAAGATAATTATATGTTTTGGGAATGAACAACACAGTTTCTTTGATAAAACTGATGTGTGAGGATCATGCTTTTACTATCAAACAGAACTTACAGGGCTCCAGAACAAATATATTTAGGGCAAGTACCATCATTTTAGAAGACATTGATACTATTAACTCTTTTCCAGGAGACAAAATCATAGACCTATCAAAATTGAAAGCATTAACTGTTTACCACACAATCCCGACTTTAAACGACCCTGAGAAAGAGAGCTTCTGTAAACATTGTGGGAAAAGGAGAAAATGATGGTAACCAGCATTTTCTCCTTTTCCCACAATGTTTTCTATCCTTTCCAAATCAAATTTCAATATTTGATTCACATTTATTTTGTCGTCTGCAAATGCTTTCAATTTGGAACAGTCTAAAATTTTGTCATTTGGTAAAGAGTTAATTTTGTAGATCACAAATTTATTGTTACTCAGAACATCAATTTTATCTTTTAACTCTTTACCCGATGACAACATTTTAGACTGGTCCAAATTGAAAGCATTCGCAGACAACAAAATTAAGGTCACTCAAAAATTGAAATTTGTTTTAGGAAGGTAGAAAACATTGTGGGAAAAGGAGAAAATGCTGGTTACCACGATGTTTTCAGGAGCCTTCTTTCTCAGAGTCGTGAAAACCTGGGATTTTTCAGTAAAGAGTTAAATGGTTCGGTAAAGAGTTAAATGGTAGAAAAAAAATGTGGATTACCAGCATTTTCTGGTTTACCCACAATGTTTTATAAGTCTCTTCCTTGCGTTGATAAGACCCTGGATTGTTTGCTAAAGGGTTAACCCTTCAGGTGCCTTTCACAACTACAGTTGCTTTTGTTGCCAGGGTAGATCAAGATCAGATGTTTAGATCGCTGGTGGCTTTTCTGAAGCATGCTAGACTAGAGCATCCTTGAAATTGTGATTATTTAGACCTGTCTTATTTATATACAGAAAATATATTATGGGTTTATTAGGCACTTTAACTCTTAACCACGCAGTCCCGACTTTTAAAGACCCTGAGGAAGAAGCCTTTTGAAAACATTGTGAGAAATGGAGAAAATGCTGGTAATCAGCATGTTCACCTTTTCCCACAAATTTTGCAGTCCCGACTTTTAAAGACCCTGAGGAAGAAGCCTTTTGAAAACATTGTGAGAAATGGAGAAAATGCTGGTAATCAGCATTTTCACCTTTTCCCACAAAGTTTTCTACCCTATCAAAGAAAAGTTGCGTCATTTGAGCCACTATGAAATTGTCGTCTGCAAATGCTTTCAATTTGGATAGGTCTTAAATTTTGCTGGTGGTAAAGAGTTAACTCTTTACCATGCAGTCCTGACTTTTACAGACCCTGAGGAAGAAGCCTTTTGAAAACATTGTGAGAAATGGAGAAAATGCTGGTAATCAGCATTTTCTCCTTTTCCCACAATGTTTTCTGCTTTATCAAGGAAAAATTGAGTCGTTTATACCCCTTTAATTTGTCGTCTGCAAATTCTTTGAATTTGGACATGTCTAAATTTTTTTTGTTTGGTAACGAGTTAAAGGTTTATATTGGAAACTAGGATGAATACTAGTATTATGAATCACTCTTTATAATAATTAATGGATTAGAAAAGAGTCAAAAATCATGTCTTCCTTCTTGGCCACTTGAGGGTTTAGTTTTTATCATTTGTCAAAAAAAATGAGAAGTTTTTTAGAGGTACATTATCATATTTGTGTTGTACAAAAGTATGCAAGTAACAAGGTAACTGTGCGTTGTGATAGTACTAACTTTCAACTATATGACAAAATTTTTGACCTGTCAAAATTCAAATTATTTGCAGAAGACAAATAAAATGTGGCTTTGAAATAGTAGAATACATTGTGGGAAAAAGAGAAAACACTGGTTACTAGCATTTTCTCCCTTTTCCACAATGTTTTCACCAGGTTCTTTCCTCAGGGATTAACTTCTTACCAAACAATAAACTTTTACATTTGTGTCTGAATTAATAGCATTATAGGCAATAAATAAGATGTGGCTCAAATGATAAAATTTGTTTTTCAAAGGATAGAAGGATAGCCTTTTAAAATCATTGTGGGAAAGGGAGAAAATGCTGGTAACCAGCTCTTTCTCCTTTTCCCACAATGTTTTTGCCCTTTTTCAAATTTCATCATTTCAGCCACATTTGATTTGTTGTCTGCAAATGTGCTAAACTTGGCTTTGTCAAAAATATTTTTCGTTTGGTAAAGTGTTATGCATTTTCAGACAGTATAAGAGTCAAATATTGCTTTGTTAAGTCAGTTTTCTTGGCAAGATATCTCAAAATATGTGTAGCTTACAGAGTGTGAAGTAAAGATCAGACTATATGATCAGTGAAGTGTCACCTTGATCTACACTGTCTACAAAAACAAGGGAAGTTGTAGTAGGTATTCTAAGGGTTCAGGAGAAAATAAAAGAGATTTGCCATCCATTGGAATGTGACGTATGTGGCAATTTAGGGAGAAGCAGGGAAAAGAATGACTTTCCAAGCACTGGATAGATAAAAAAAAAGATGGAGTAGATTAAACAATTGTTTTCAATATGTGACTGAGAATAGTACAGACAACATACAGTCAAGAAAAAGCAGTTTTATCAAGGGGTTTCACCTGACTGTTAACAAAAGTTGAAACTATTCTTGTTACATCCGTTTTCCTCAGAATTCTGTCAGTATTATTGCCTAGAATTTCCCATGGTAGCCTCACTGCCAGCATCAAACTTCATTACATATGACTAGACATAGACTATGTATACTCCTTTGTAACGAGGTAGCTGATTGGCTCTTTATAGATGTTAACCTGAAGGCCAGAATTATTGGACCAATTATGGAGTCTGGTATTGTGTTGTAAAGGTACCACTAACTGTTTAGACATATTATGAAATCAATGTGTCCATCTACTTTTTTCTGGCTGAATAGCTCTAAGATTGTCTAACTTTTGTTTTCATTTGAAATTTATCTGATCTAGTACAGTAAAAATGAAATCCTTACAAGGTTGTTGTGGTACTTGTTGTGATAGAGGATTTTTTGATGATTTGAGATAATCATCTGTATTTCATATTGGATTTTAACAGCAGGAGACTGGTTTGCACTTTTGGGCTGATCTGTCTGGAGTCTGTGGGAAGATCCTTAAAATGGGTCATCTAGTGTTATCAGCTGTGTGAGTGACTGTTTATTTTCTGATCCTTGGGTTGCATGGACCTGTCTGTTTTCTTTTCACTTTATTGGCTACTTCTGTATCAATTACTGGATTGGCATAGAAAGAATTGCCTGTTGAGAATCATTAGTGTTTACAAAGGTTTGATCATTGTTGTAATGTGTTTCATGAATATCCCTAATAGTTGTTATAAGTATATATGACAGAAGGATATGAGCTTTTAAGCACTGTTTGTATTTTGTTTGAGAAGTAGGGAGGACTGATACATTAATCATTGAGGTGTAATGGGGTCATAGAGACTAGAGTGACAACAATTTCCCTTAGGGGATGTGTTATTGTCTGGGGAGGTGTAATCTGAACTTAAAGTGTACAGTTAATGGAGAGTGGATCAAGTAAGATCAAAGATAAAGACTTGTTGTGTGTGCTTGATATTTTACACGTGGAACAGTTTTTGTAAATTTTAGAGGTGATATTAATTGAGTACTTGTTGAAAACTAATTGGACTTTTATTGCAGGATAAACAACATTAAAAGTGAAACCCTCATTATTTTTATGAGTAAACTTGTCTTGTATGTTTTTTAAGCTAAATTTTGAAAAAAATATATTAAGATATTGTTAGCTAATGGAACGTGATGAATTTCTGGTTGTGGATTGATTTACAAAGGCTTTGTGGCACTTGGGATGTGTTGTGAAATTCTTGTCTGGGACATCTATTGCCCTCCGAAACATTCTGTCTGAATCTCATATATTATTGACTGGTGCAGCATTGTTCATTGGAAGTTGTTTTTGGTAAATGTGCAGTAGACAGCAGACAGAACTAGGAGTGCAGGAATGCTGAAATCAGGGGATACAAGATAACTTCATCATCACCAATGTTTTTGTTTTAGTCTGCTTAGACAGTTACTTTATTTTGAACAGCTGTTGAAGTTAATTAACTTAATGTTTGGAGCAGATGACTTGTGGATGGTAAACACCCCTCAAGTTCAGCAAGTTCATCTTGTTACAGAGTCTATGTTGTCTGGATGCTTACATCTATATAGATAAATACCAGTAGCTCATGATCTCCATCAACACCCAGATATATAGCACTAGTTTTGCGAAGGGAAATTCTTATGATTCAGTTTCAGCAAATGCGCAGTGAGAAAGTAAACAGATTTTGAACTTGATTTAGGATATATATCTCCTTACTTGTTTCTACCAGACTGGATTTAAAAATAATGAAAGCTCAATTGTTGTAAGCATAGGGATTGCTTGGATTAAAATTGTTATTATTATCATGTGAAAAAGATTAGATCACTGCAAGGAAACTTAAAATCAAGATGTGTTTAACCTGTGGTTTTTGTCTGAATCATACAGGAAATTCAATTTAGGTTTTTTACCTCCTTATCCTTGATGTTTACCACTTCAGTTTTGGATGTTTTTTTTTTTTTCATACTAATAAGGACATAGACACCATATTGTGGCTCTCTGGTGGTGGCTTGAATGAAAGGGAATTAAGTTTTAAGTAGGCAGCTGTTTAAGTTAAATGGATGTGATCCTTTTGGTTTTAGGATTTTCATGAAAGAGAAAGTGAAGTTAAAAGATGGATTTCAGTTTGTTACCAGTGAATATTACTGATAAAATCACCTAGTGCACAAGTAAATGCTGGTGATATTTATTTATTTCAACATATATCTGGAATCTTAGTAAAGTCGGAGACAACTAAAGAAGTGAGTGATTCATAGACTTCCTGAAATAACCACAAATAATAAGAATTTGTCAATCTCATAGTTTACACATGACTTTGCTCAATGGTGAGCGGTGGTCAGTTGCCTGGCAACGAGATGGTTGACATGGATACATCAGGAAGTGGTGGTGTCAAGGACCCTCTCCCATTAACTGACCGTACACTTTGGTTGAAACACGAACAAGAGTCTTATATGCAGACAATGAAGCTGAAAAGTTAGTATCATAACTTGTTTTTATTTCATTCAATGTCATGTTGAGAAACCTTAATGTTGAAATCTTCAGCTGCTGTATGCAACACTTAGGGCTGTAGTCTAATCTGTCAAGCATGCCTGAATGTTTTTAATATTTTGTACTGCAGAAAACGCTAACCTTTTACTCAAGTACAGAATTTTAGACCTGCTCAGATTGAAAGTATTGGGGGAAAACAAGTTTGGCTCAAATTATGAATTTTATTTTTAACCCCTTACCACACAATCATGACCTTAACTGGCCCTGGTGAAAAGTCATTTGAAAACATGTGGAAAAGGGACAAATTGATGGCAACCAGCATTTTCTCCTTGTTCCACAATTTTTAGCTCTACTGGCTGAAAGCCAACAGAGCTTATGGAATGGCGTGGTTTCCATTGTCCATCCGTTGATCTAGTCTTTTTCTTGTTTATGGGATAAAGTCTACATTTGTGGTCTGATTTTTGTGAAACTTGCAGTTTGTTTATACCATGATCAATTGCTTGAACTCTATTGATTTGAAAAAAATCTGGCAATCTCTAAGGGAAAAGTAGCCATTTCAAGTTGATGACCAATGAATTTCACACAATTAATTTATGTCATCAAAAGCTTGAGCTCTATTGATTTTGAAAACAATGGGACAGTTTGTAAGGGAATGTTAACATTTAACCCTTTACCACACAATCCAGAGTTTTAACAATCCTGTGAAAAAAGCTGTTTGAAAACATTGTAAGGAAAGGAGGAAATGCTGGTAACCAGCATTTTCTCCTTTTCCCACAATGTTTTCTACCAGTGCCAAATCAAATTTCAATTTTTGAGTCACATTTATTTTGTCTGTAAACGCTTTCAATTTGAACAAGTCTAAAACTTTGTCGTTTGGTAAAGAGTTAAAATTGAAAATTCACAATTCTTGTTTATGTGACAGTCATTTATGGTAACAAACATTAAAAATTTTGTGGTCAGATTTTCGTGAAACTCACACAGTTACTTTATATTATCAATAGCTTGAACCCCATTGATTTTGAAAGAAATCTGACGACCAGTTAGGGAAAAGTAACCATTTAAAGTTGAAAACTTACATTTCTTGTTTACGCTATAATAGTCTGTATTTGTGATATGATATTCATGAAACTTACATAATTACTTTATTTCATCAATAGCTTGAACCCTATTGATTTTGAAAAAAATCTGACAATTTGAAAGGGAAAAGTAGCCATTTAAAGTAAAAAAAAAATCATTTCTTGTTTTAGCGATATAGTCCATAATTTTTATCCAATTCTTTTGAAAATTGCACAGATTGTTTATATCATCAAGAGATTGAGCCCTATTAAACTTGAAGAGAATCCAGTGGTCAGTTTAAGGAAAAGCAGCCATTTAATGACTTAGTCTTGTTTTCTAACACAGTCCACATTATTAGTCATAATTCTTTGAAAATTGCAGTAATTGTTTAAATCTTTACCACACAATCCCGACTTTTAACGACCCTGAGAAAGAAGCCTTTTGAAAACCTTGTGGGAAATGGAGAAAATGCTGGTAACTAGCATTTTCTCCTTTTCCCACAATGTTTTCTACCCTTCCCCAAACAAATTTCAATTTTTCAGTCACTTTTATTTTATCGTCAGCTAATGCTTTCAATTTCAACTAGTCTAAAATTTGTTGTTAAAGAGTTAATACAAGGAGTGCTGAAATTGGCTTGATTCCGAACAATAGGTTTTGAGAAATTTACTTTTAATTGTATCACTATTTTATCAATTAACCCTGCTGACATCATGATATATGCTAGAAAATAAGCAAAATCTGTACCAGTAGAGTGATTAAGGGCCTCAAGGATTATTATCAATTTGGACTTGATTTGTATTGTGCATACTGGTTGCGACAAGTTATTGAAGGAGAAGGGCTAAATGAGTGCAGGATTTGTGCAGTGCTGCCGCTAAGGCACAACACTGCTTGTGTCACAGGGTTTTCATAGATGTGCCCTTTCACAGGGCAGTGCAAAACCACGGCTTACAAGTTAATTTATAAGCTGACCCTGTGATATAAGATAACTTAATTTTTTTTTAAAGTTGCGCAAAAAAACACCAGTCAGTCAATATTCTATCCTCTGTCTGAACATTGTCCATTTCATTTTTACTTAGCTTGAACAATCTATGATGAAACAAATTCTGACATACTGAGCAAACATCAACATACTTCAACAAACATGTCAGGAACGTGGAGTGATGAGCTAATGAACATATACCTGTATGTAGTAGGCCAGATAGGAATTTAGCCAGATCCAGAATCGGGATAGACCAGAATAAGATTTCTTATTTGGCATAGGCCAGATTAGAATTTTTCTTTGGTCTAGCCAGATTCTGGATCTGGCAAAATACTTTTTAGCCAACTAGGAATTCTTATCTAGCTAGGCCATATAGATATGTGTTGTTTTTCATAATCCTGTACTTTAAAGATGCCCGTCTACAGCCGGTGAGCAAAATCGCTGTTAAATTTCAAACAATTTAGAATGGTACAGAAATCAGTCCTTTGTGTAAACATGGATAGATTACTGACATATATGGTGTAATTGAAAAAAAGAAACACGGAGATTTGTATTAGAAACCGAACATTGGTCAGAAGAAAACTGGCTGACGATCGAAACTGTAAACAATGGCGATGCGTCACGGAAATTTATCGTTGGTTTCCACCTAGAGTCGGATACGTTGTAATTTGCATATAGGCCGTGACCTCTGTCTGAAAATCGAGGCTGCAACAGAGAAGCCTCCATTTTCCTTTATTTACCTCATTAAACTTAGGGCGAAGGTCAAATATAGTCACGTGACAGAATGCATAATCATCATACGAATCTACCCGAGTGTATAACGGATATATCGAAAATCTTCGATTCAAAAACTGGAAACGACGAGTCTGTTTACATGGCAGGCTGCAACTCAGCGAAATGTATTTTCTATCGACTAATCTAAGCAACCTTGCAACTGTCAGGCGCAATATTTGGCATGCAGATATAAGAATGACTATATTTTGATAAAATAAAGACAAAATGAGTTAAAACTGGCTGAAAATGAGTATAAGGGCCTCTTTAATGAACCATTGTTTACTAAGACTTGAAAATTGGGATTGGTCTACTTTTTCTTGGATAAATTCCATGATTTTAGCCAACTTGAACTATTTTACCTACAAATGATTTCAGTGTGGGTAAGTTCAAAATTTTGTGCTTGGATTAAGAGTTGCATGTAAGAAAAACAATTATCACATCCTATCTCTATAGGAAGATAATCATGTCAAATTTGATTGGATGATCAGAGGGAAAATAGTACAAGGAAAAGAAAACTGCACAAATCAGAGTGAAGAACTATTTTTGTAATAGGTTCCTTCCTGTTGTCTGTGGTCTTGACTCTTTGCATGATAACAAATGAAATGCATGTGTATGCTTTGCAGCCATCAAAGAAAACCAGATATATGAGCCATGCTCTGGCAAAAGGGGGTTTTATGCATCTCTGTGATGCATTATACCAAGCAAGTCATCACATGTTACTAGGGATGGCAACGGTTAGTAAAATTGCTAACCGGTTAACCGTTCAATCTTTCGATCGATTAACTGGTTAACCAAACGACCATGTAAAAATCATTCAAGATGAAGGTACCAGACATTTGCTCGATGTCAACATTGATAACAGGTGCGTGAGAAATGCATACCCGTGACGTTTACTATTTCTGTACTTTTGCACAGGAGACGGCCAATCTATCGATGATCTCTCTGTCTCTCGGCAATATAATCAATTTTCCACAATGTTACCTTCAACTCTTGGCTGCACAAAGTGCATTTTACAGTGTTCCCATCGTTGTTTTGCTTGAAATACTTCCAAAACGCTGATGTAGGTGGAGGCATGTTGTTTGTTTTCGAGATTTGTGTTTAAGATTAACTTTTGATGGTATATTTCGGTTTTCGAGTATACTTACCGAACTGATAATGACCGAAGAGTAATTGCTGTGCGTGCTTGACCAGAGATCGATTAACTTGTTAATTTCAATCCCTCTTACGCTGTTTGGTCAATCCATGCATATATTTGATTGGGGGCGGGCACTTTATGAGATAATCCAAACAAATCAGTTATGATAAACTGTAGAAGCGAGCGCCTTTGATTAGAAGAGGACACCTGTTTTTGATTTTTTATTATCGGAGACTGGGGACCAATTAGCGGATTAACAATGTTTATTGCACAGACATGTCAAACTGTGTATCACACCTTCGCCGCGTCTTGGCGACATGGATGGGCGTATAATACAGTTATGGGTGTCAGAACCGGCAAAGTTAATTTTGTTGACATATTTTTTCACTATTTTGGTAAAATTTTGGTAATATATTTATTTTTTTCTGGTTAACCGGTATCGGATTTCCTAACCGGTTAGTCGTTCATTCGACCGGTTAACTGGTTAACCGTTGCCATCCCTACATATTACAGATCCATCAAATTCATTTTGTCCAACTGACTGAATCATCAGGCAGAATGGTACATGGACATGCAGAAAATTTAGAAATAGCAAAATGTGTTGATCTAGGTCAGCCTGTGCAGACCTTGGTTGATACTTTTGCATATGCACTAAAGAATATCCCATGTACATTTATCTGAAAGTTGGGACAATTGTGTCAAGATCCAGAATAAAGCTGGACGGAGCAGTCTATGTATAGAAATAGTCAATATAGCCAGCAGGTTGCTGTAAATTTTTTTTGTAGATCAAAACCAAATTGAAGTGACACAAAGAACAATGAAAATGAAGGTGATGAAGCTGCATATATGTGTCTTGGGCTGCTTAATCTTTTAAATTCTCCAGAAAATCATTTCAATTGCAGCATTTCAGGATTTATAGGTCCTGGTAGATGATGTAAAGCTTTAAGTACTCAGTGATAAAAGTATCAGATTTGCAAGGTTACCAGGGTTTGAACCCTACTTGAGGCCAGTTTTTGGTGAGAGTGCACTTGTGCAAAACACTTCAGAGCCTTCTTCTAGATCTTGTGTATCGTAGTATACATAGGTATCAGTGAGCTGTCATATTGATATAACAAAAAAAATGAAAGCAGCATAAGCTCAATCTTGTTGTTACTGTTGATAACTTGATACTAGGCCTAACAAAAAAATATCTGTTCAGGGTTTCGGCCAGAGATGCTGTAGGTAGGATAGGTAGGGATTTAATTTTTTTTTTTCAGAAACTTTTTACATGGACCATGTACCGAAATCACACCCAACAGATTTTTTTTTTCAATCGTAGCATAAAAAGTTTAGGGTCAGCAGCATTTTCTAGGTAGGGTAGGGAAACCCTAAACACGGATATTTTTTTTAGGCCCTATTGACCTGTTATCACACAGTCACAAGTTTCAACAACCCTGGGAAAGAAGGATTTTGAAAACATTGTGGGAAAAGCAGAAAATGCTGGTAACCAGCATTTTCTTCTTTTCCCACCTTGTTTTCTGCCTATTCAAGGACACTTACTGATAATATCATTTGAACAGCATTTGACCAACACCAGTAATCTCCTTTAACCCTTTACCAGACGACAAAAATTAGCCTGTCCAAATTGAAAGCATTTGCAGATGACAATTTCAAAGTGGCTCATATGGTGCAATTTTTCTTTGATGGGGTAGAAAACATTGTGGGAAAAGGAGAAAGTGCTGGTAAGCAGCATTTTCTCCTTTTCCCACAATGTTTTCTTCAAAAGGCTTCTTTCCCAGGGTTGTTAAAAGTCCGCATTGTGCGGTAAAGGGTTAACATGGATGGTTCTTAAATGTTGCTGTCTGATAAAAGGTTGATAAGATTGAGAAATGGTTCAAAAGTGGTTGTGTTGGGGGTTGATGGTGGTAAGGTACTCTCTGGTTAAACTCTGTACGAAAGGACAAACCTTTGGACTTATCCAAATTACAGAAAGCTTTCGGAGAAAACAAAATAAATCTGACTCAAAGATTCAGACTTCCATTTTGAAGGGTAGTAAATATTTTAGCATTGGAGAAAATGCTGGTTACCAGCATTTTCTCCTTTTTCCACTATGTTTTCAAATGTCTTCTTGGGCCCTTAAACACAAAATAGTGTAGTAGAGGGTTATAGATCTACACCCGGTTAATGTTTTAGTTAAGTTGTATTCCTTGTTTGATGTTAGGTGAGAGCACTAGTCACATGAGTGACCTTTGGCAAGGCACAGCACAGAACTTTAGTCTTACACTGACTACATGAAAGCAAGGAAAGATGTAGTGTTACAGTTTTATGACTGAAATACTGTGGAAAATGGTACGAAATATCACTCGGACCAACATAATTTTATTATAATGTAAAGTGGGGGGGACTAACCTGTACTGTGTGATAATGTTTACTTATATTACATGCTTTGAATACTTCACATACTTTCAAATATCTAGGATGGTATCATATTTTGCCTAATTCTTAGCATACCTAACTCTTAACCAAACAATCATGTGAATGAATCCAGAGAAGACAGCTTTTGAAAACATTTCAGGAGGTGGAGAAACTGTCTGTTACCAGCTTTTCTCCTTTTGCATCAAGCATTTTCCATCCTTCAAATTTGGATAAGTCTAAAATTTTGTCACCTGGTAGGTTTTAGGTAACTAGCAGACAACAAAACTTGAGGCTTATCCTTTGTGAAAGCATTTGCAGACAATAAAATGTTTATGAAAATGACTTCATGGGAATTGCCTGTGATAGGGTAGAACACATTTGTGGAGAAAAATGTTCCTAAAATGTTTCTGAAAGCCTTCTGTTTTGGTCACTAAAACTTGGGTCTTATGGGAAAGGGTTCAATGTCTGTCTTAACTCTACCAAATGACAAAAGTTTAAACTTGTCCAGATTGAAAGCATTTGCAGACGACAAAATAAACGTGACTCAAAAATTGAAACTTGACTTTAGAAGATTAGAAAACATTGTGGGAAAAGGAGAAAATGCTGGTTACCAGCATTTTCTTCTTTTCCCACAATGTTTTCAGAAGGCTTCTTCCTCTGGGTCGTAAAAACCAGTGATTGTTTGGTAAAGGGTTAATAGCACAGATGAAGAATGACCATTCTAATGTAAGAGCTACCCTGACAGAATGAGATTTTTTTTGGCAACACTGAATGAAATAGCCAAAACCCTTTACCAATTTACCACATAATCCCAAGTTTGAACAACATTGTGGAAGAAGGATTTTTATACCCAGTTTTTTGAAAAAAAGAAAAGTTAGTCACCTGCCTTTTCTCCTTTTCCTACAGTGTTTACTACCAATTCAGTGACTGTTTCCAACATTTGAGTCATGTTAATGTGTTTTCTGCAAGTGTTTTCAAGACTGAAATGTTGATGTTTGGGAAAGAACTAAAGCTTGCAATTACTTAAGAAATTTTTCAAATCATTTCTGTTGCAGTCAGTTTGTCAAATGTTTAACCTTTAACTCTTTACCACACGAGAAAATTTTAGACTTGTCCAAATTGAAAGCATTTGCAGACAACAAACTAAGGTGGCTCAAATGATGGATTTTGTCTTTGATAGGGTAGAAAACATCATTGGAAAAGGAGAAAATGCTGGTTACCAGCATTTTCTCCTTTTCCAATGATGTTTTTAAAAGCCTACTTTTTCAGGGTTGCTAAAAAGTGTTATTGTATGGTAAAGACTTAACCAAAAAAAGAAATGAAATTTTAGACATATTGAATTTTAAAGCACTTGAAGACAAATGTATATCAAATAATGAGATATTTTTCTGAAAGGGAAAGGAGGAAATGTTTGTTACTGGCATTTTCCCGTGTTCCCACTTTTTGTCAAAAAACAGAATTGTTTGGTAAAAGGTTAATATCCCAGTTTGTTCAAAAGAGTTCTTGGGATCCTGAAAACTAAAGATTGTTTTGTAAAGGGTTAATCCTTTACCACACAATCTCTGACTTTTAAGGACTGAGAAAGGAGCCTTTTAAAAACATTGTGGGCAAAGGAGAAAATGTTGGTAACCAGCATTTTGGCCTTTTCCGACAATGTTTTCTATGCTTCCCAAAGAAATTTGAATTTTTCAGTCGCATTAATATTTATGATGTTTGCAAATGCTTTCAACTAGGACTTGTCTAAAGTTGTATTGTTTGGTAAAGAGCTAATATGGGGAATGTACTGTATTTATCTACCTTCTTTCATTATCTTCTTCATTAACTCTTTACCACCAACAAAATGTTAGACTGGTCATAATTGGGAGCATTTGCAGACAACATCATAAATGTGGCAAAAATAATGGGATTTGGTTGTAAAAGGTTTGGAAACGTTGTGGGAAAAGGAGAAAATGCTGAGTGCCAGCATTTTGTCCTTTTCCCACTATGTTTTCAAAAGCTTTCTAATTTCAGTGTCGTTAAAACATTGGATAGTGTGGTAAAGGGTTAAATTGTTGAGGGATCAGGAGGCAGTCAAACTGTGATCTGTTTCGAAATAATGGCAGTGTAAGAGAATAGTAAGGTGTCCTTGAAACCATAGGATTTTCTAGGAAAGTGTAATTTCTCTATTTTCTTTCAACAAGTTGATAATCTCTAATTTTCTCTTCCTGCACAGAGAGCTATTAGGCAAAATGCTGCTTATATAGTAAGATTCCACTATTAAGGCAGGCATCAGTGTTATGCCAAGGGATACATTCTTGCGCATTGTCCCATTATATCTGAAAAATTATGAAAAATCATAATAACACAGCGGACTTTGTCCCTATCAAAGTTAGATGACCTTTTCCCAAAATGTCTTCTTACTTTAAATAGAAAAATCCAATAATTTTAATAGCACTAAGAAGTTGCTTTCTGCAAAATGAATGTTTTTAATATAAGTGAGTCTAGGATTTGCTGTCTGGTAAAGTAATTGATTTGACAGTCTGTGGGTTAGCTCAGTTTTCTACAGTATTCTCAGCCATATTGTGGCATTGTAACCTGTTAAAAGAACACTTCTGTTGGAACAAAATTTGTAATGTTCAGGATTTGTAGTTATTTAAGCTAATGTTAATCAAAATACCCCCTCCCCCATACCACTGAATAGAAAGATTATGAAAAATATCTCAGGGGTGTATCATTATTATCCCTAATTTTCCCTTCAAATCAATAATTCAGATACCCATGGAGGTATAATTGAGAGGTATGGGGATTTCCTGTGGTGAAATTGTAGAGTTGGTTGCTTTACATATGTTTTTAAATCCTAGCCCAGTTTGAATAATTTACTTTTTCCTGATTGGTCAGTATTCTGACCTTTAGGATTAATCATTTGGAATCGGATGACTTGGCCCTTAATATAAACAGTCTTCTAGTACTTTAATTTGGCATTACATCTAGCTGTCAGTTTATTGCTGTTGAAGCCATTACTGCTGAAGTTATTTTCTTCATTCTTATTTTCTTTCAATCAGATTTTTAACTTCCAATTAGCAGTGTAGGGACTAGGTGTGTTAAAAAACTATCATTAGGAGAAAAAAATAGACTGAAGCTGAGTTTTTGTTTACTGTTTAATATGTCAAATACAGATCTACTGCTTTACCCAAATACGAAAATAGAATCAAATAATTGTGGATATTAAAATATGTCCTTGACAGTCTTCAAAAGTTGCTCTGAACTGAAAACATTTAGTAATGGTAGAGGCTGGATTAACTTTGATTTGTTTTGTCGATACAGAGTCAGCATTCTCACAATAGCACTGCTCTGACCAATCATGTTTCATGCAGGTCTTTCTGTCTTAAATATAGACTTCTGATGAAAAGACAAGTAAAGAACAGATAAAAGTCAGGGAGTAGTAACTTGTTAGATACTTTATATACAGAATTATAAGTGACTTTTCATATCCCTCCTGTAATCTACTGATTACAAAAAATTGTGGTAGAAGGACCAGTCTGTTTAAAAAAAGCAGTAATTGTTGTACCTCTTTCCCAAATGTGTTCAATATTATTGAATAAAGATATTTACTCCAAGTGTTTGTCTTTTGTGTCATGTGTAGCAGTTTTTCGCTCCACTGGCCGGAGGCACATGAGCTTAAATCATGGCCCTGTGTCCATTGTGAGTGCGTAAGAGCATAACTTTTATTTCAAACATCTTTTGCAATTGCAACAAAACTGAAAAATTTTGAAAATCTTTGAAAATCTTCTTGTTAGAAACTATGTTTAAAACTATAAGGCCTAGGGCTACCAAATTTGGCATGTAGCTTTGTCTCATGGACCTCTACCAAATTATCAAATTATAGCCCTGGGGTCAAAATTGGCCCCACCCTGGGGGTTACAATTTTTACATTGGCTTATATAGTGAAAACTTTAAAAGTCTTCTGGATCTAAACTATTCGGCTTAGGACTATGAAATGTGGCATGTAGCTCCTCCCATGGACCTCTACCAAGATTTTCCAAATTATAGCCTTGGGGTCAAAATTGGCCCTGCCTCAGGGGTCACAAGTTAACACTGGCTTACCAAGTGAAAACTTTCAACGTTGTCTCTTTCCTAACCGTAGGGCCTATGGCTACCAAGTTTGGCATGTAGCTTCATCTAATGGTCCTATACTGAGATGGCCCAAAGTATAGCCCTTGGTCAAATTTTGCCTGGCTCTAGCAGTCACAAGTTTTACACAGGCTTACATAGGGAAAGCTTTAAAAATCTTCTGGTTCCTAGTCATAAGACCTATGGTTTCCAAATTTTGCTTCTATATTTATCTAATGGATCTTTACCACGATTGCTCAAATTATAGCCCTGGGGTCTAAATTAGCCCCACCCCACAAGTCACAAGTTTTACATAGGCTAATATAGTTAAAATTTAAAAGATTGTCTCGTTCCTTACCCTTGGATACAGCTTATTCAAATTAAAGCCCTGGCCTATATAAGTCTTCATTTCGAAACCATTTGGCCCAGAATTGAAATGTTTATTATTTATAGTTTGTACGTATCAGCCAGTGGAGAAATACAGGACCATCATGGCCCCCTTTTTGTTATTCTTATAGCTGCCTTTATAGTAAAAGGCTAACCCTTTTCCAAATTACTAAGTTTGAATTGTTACACATAACAGACCTTTGCAGACAACAGATTGAATGTTCTGAAAGCACTCGAATCATGGGATTAGTCTTAAAAGGTTGCTCATATTTTCTCCTTTTCCAACATTGTGTTCTAAAGGATGTTTTCCCAAGTTGATGAAAACTACAAATTACAGGGATGTAAAATTCCACTCTCCCGCTCACATTGGTGAGGGATCTTTGACTTTAGGCGAGTACAAGAAAGACCTGACTCGCCCAGCTGGGTGAGTGCATTTTCTGACATATTACATGCACTTAAAAGTCCGTAAAATTTGGCAAAATTTCAGTCCGAGAACTGCTATCATACGGAAGTTTACATCGGTCATTTGTCACTTTGAAAAGGTTAGACCAACTGTTTTTTTTGTTTTTTTTTCGGTAGAAATATATGAAATAAAACTTTAATCTGAAACATGATGATATCCATAATATACATATTTATGCCCCCCTTCAACGAAGTTGGGGTATATTGCTTTGCACATGTCGGTCCGTCGGTCGGTCGGTAGACCTTACCTTGTCCAGATAATAACTAGACACAGAACTGACCTAGGTTCGTCAAATTTGGCACAGACTTGCGTCTCGGATTGTAGATGATCCCTATTGATTTTGAGGTCATCGGTCAAATGTCAAGGTCACAGTGACCGTCAACATGTTGATATATAGACCAAACCTTGTCTGGATGATAACGAGACACAGAATTGACCTAAATTCGTCAAATTTGGCACAGACATTCGTCTCGGAGTGTAGATGATTCCTATTGATTTTGAGGTCAATCGGTCAAATGTCAAGGTCACAGTGACTGTCAACATGTTGATATATAGACCAAACCTTGTCCGGATGATAACTAGACACAGAATTGACCTAGGTTCGTCAAATTTGGCACAGACATTTGTCTCGGAGTGTAGATGATCCCTATCGATTTTGAGATTAATCCGTCAAAGGTCAAGGTCACAGTGGCCTTCAACTTAATGATATATAGACCAAACCTTGTCCAGATGATAACTACACACAGAAATGACATAGGTTCTTCAAATTCTGTACAGATATTCATCTCGGAGTGTAAATGATCCCTATCGATTTTGAGATTAATCCATCAAAGGTCAAGGTCACAGTGGCCTTCAACTTAATGATATATAGACCAAACCTTGTCCAGATGATAACTACACACAGAATTGACCTAGGTCCTTCAAATTCTGTACAGATATTCATCTTGAAGTGTAAATGATCCAAATCGATTTTAAGATTAATCCGTGAAAGGTCAAGGTCACAGTGACCACCAGATGATTCAGGGCCCGCGCTGCCGTTCGCCATTTGAGCCATTTGCTCAAAAAAAAATTAAAGTGTCTCAAAAATCATCATGTGTAGCTCAACTTGTGGCTCCAACATTTTATTCGCGTATTATCGGGGACGTAGTAAGCATCTAAGTCAACTGGGAAAAAGCGGAAGTCGAACGCGCGTTTTGATATCAGTTTATGAACTGTTTTACAAACAGACATCTTGTTATTTCCTGCTTTGCAGGAAATAATGGTGGAATATTGTTCCATATTTTATGGTTACAACCAGTGAAAAATACGAGGGTTATTTTCTAACTATTCCATTGAAGGCAGAAACAGTAGATCCCGTACACTAGTGACCTAGGTAAACAGCGCATTTTGTTTAACAAGAGGGAAATATGACATCATTTACACCACATTTCTCACGCTTTTCGTATGATTGTAAAGCGTTGCTATGTGGAGGGGATACACCACGGGGAATTACGGAAAACAGCTGTGCTGGATTTTGATGAAAATTCGAACAAAAAAGACGGTAGAAGCACGAAATAAATAGAATATTTGTTTTTTTCAGTGAAAGATAGAAACGTATTTCATCTCATGCACCATGATGTTCACTTGATGAAATTTATTTCGATCTTTCACCAAAATAAACAAATATCCTCTATACGTGTATATACAATAAATCCGAAACTTGTTTGACAAATTTTGTGTTGTTGTTTTTAATAATCTGTGAATTTAGTTAAAAGTGACACAGTACGTACGTTTAATATTCAGGGAAACTGTCTTGATTGATTGAATGGTGTTTTACACTGCTTTCAACATTACTTCAGTCAATCACGGCTACAGCTCACATATTCATGTATTTTCCTGGGTTTCATAAGGCTAGGGCTGTAAATTGCCTTGTCCAAGAACAGTCCCACGTAAAATGCAGTGGATCCAGTGAGGCTCTAACCAGGGGCCTTCAGGTCATGAGTCCTACACTACCACTGAGTCACGCAGAACCCCTCTGGAAAACTGTAAGCTGTGTCTGAATGTTGCATTAATCTTTACAGTACAAAAAAATTTAAGACTCCTTTTATTTTTCAGTCTGCCAATCAAAATCTTGCTTTCAAGAGGTTGGTTTACAAGGTTTATCATGAATTTTTGCTCAGCTGAATGAAGGCTGATAAAAAAAGGCTTCTTTTTGCAGTATTTCTGGTTTTTCTGACTGAAAATTAACACTATATCACATGATCTTGTGTTTTAATGACCCTGAGGAATAAGGCTATTGTAAAACAAAATAATAATAATTGCTATGTTTTAAGAGGGTGAAAAGACTGATATAGTTGTTAAAGTAATCTTCCATGATGCCCACTTGGAAAAATGTCTGAAATGGTGAAAATGATATCCATACTTTTAAATGGTATGAATGACCATAAATTTGTCTGCACTTTGACCAACAAATTGTCTTTTGGCATTTAGTGGGCCTTTAAATGCAAAGGGGCGTAAAACCATGTGGTATAAAATGAGTAAGTAGGGCATGAAACACATCACATATCTTTCATTCTTTACATTCCTCACTCACTAACAAAAACTCTCGTTAGATGACAGTTACTGCCTCAAGCAAACTACAATATATACCTTTACTTACCACTCATAGCTAAATTCAGGTCCTACTTGCCACTGTTGCTATGGTTATGCTTCACTCTGACTGTCAAGTTTTTTAATGCTCTACTACATTGGATTTTTTTGTCATGCAGTAGACTGTTTCTAGTTACATTGTTGTAAAGGAATAAATTGCTTATCATGAGCAATTTTTCCTATTGCCACAATAATCATTTTCACTTAAAGTCATGCTGATAATGCAAATTTTTCCATGATTTTTCCAAAGTTGCTTACCACAAGTTTGCTTCATTCTTACAAGATGAAGTAATTTAACCCTTAGAGCACCAGATATACCCAATAGATATTTTCAGTCAAGAAATAAGACCCAAATAATCACAATTTCGGGTTGTTCTTGCTTTCAGAGTTCAGGCAAAGCAGACAGTGTAGATCAAAGATCAGGCTACACATTTTGTGCTGCCTGGTCTTGATCTTCACTGGTTGCAAAGGCAACCATAGATGTGAAAGGTGCTTTAAAAAGCGCTGGCAGAGGATAAAAAAGTATGGATAAAATGGTAGGATTTCGTCCTGGAAAAGCTAGAAAATAAAGTGGTAAAAGGAGAAAAAGCTGCCTATAAACATTTTTTTCCTTTTCCCACATTATTCTCTATTTGGGTTGTTAAAAATGGGTATTGTGTAGTAAAGGATTAGGAATATAAAATGTTAACTTCTCAGCAGATGACAAGATGTTGCACTCCCCATATTGAAAGCTTTTCCAGATGACAGTCAAGTACTGCTCAAACAATGGGATGTCTTTGATAGGGTAGAAACATTGTCAAAAAAGGAGACATTGCTTATTATCATCTTTTCGAAATCTAAAGTACCAGAGTTGTAGACTATACACTAAACATGGCTCAAATGATGAACTAGTCTTAGACTGCAGTAATGAAAACAAAGAAAAAGAAGAAACTGCATCTAACACGCAATTGCTGTTTTGGGAATTTTTGTCAGTATTTAAGAAAGTGTTCGAAAATATTATGGGAACAAGAGCAAGTGCTTGTCATTTGCTCCTTTTCCCCAGATGTTTATTTCATAACCATGTGAAAAAGATGTCTATTCTTTCCATCAAAATATTACTGCTGTAATGTCCTGTACTGATTAGTTAACCCTTTACCAAACAGTCCTGTGTTTAACACTTTACCCAACTACAAAACTTTAGATTTGTCCAAATTGAGAGCACTTGCAGATGACAAATGTAGCTGAAATGATAGTAATTTGCTGTGAAGGTGTAGAAAACCTTGTGGGCAAAGGAGAAAATGCTGGTTACCAGCATTGTCTCCTTTGCCCACAAGGTTTTCAAAAGGCTATTTCCTCGTTGTTAAAAGTCGGCATTGTTTGGTAAAGAGTTAAACTGCCCTGATGAAGAAGGCTGTTGAAAACATTACATGAAAACAAGGGAACGCTGGTAGCAAGCATTTTTTTCCCATCACCACAATGCTTTCTTCTCTTTTTAAAGTCCTATGACATTGTTGAACCATATATTTTTTGTGTCTGGGAACTCTTTTTAATTTGAGTCTTCAATTCTGGTGTCTGTAAAGGGTTAACTCTTTGCCACACAAGCAACATATAGCCTTGTTCAAATTGAAAACATTTCAATTGATATTTTTTGTCTTTGATAGGAAAGGAAACTTTGTTGGAAAAGAAGAAAATGCTGGTTACCATCACTTTTTCCTTTTTACCACACAGTTTTCAAAAGGCTTTTTCTTCAGGGTCGTTAAAACACGGGATTGTGTGTTAAAAAAATTAAGTGATGGGCTAAAAGTAGCCTTTTAGAGGTGGGTTTACTCAAATACACAATAATATGAGTTTTGGGTGGTCACCGTTTTTGCCCGATTTATTTTTTTTCACAGGATGGGGCTGGTCATTACTTACCCAGCTTCATGGGTTTAAAAATCTTTACCACAATCACGTTTTAATGACACTGACAGAAAGACAGCTTTTGAAGACATCTTTAAAGAAGAGTAAATGTTGGTAGCCAGTGTTTTCTCCTTTTCCACAATGTTTTCAAAGTTATAAGCCATAATAATTTAGGGATTATTGAATCCCAGCAGTGCAGAGCTGGTTTCCAGGAGTGATGATACTCATTGCTTTATGATTCTGTCTGTCTGTCTCTCTCTGTCTCTCTCTCTATGCTGAACATTGTTTGAACATATTTATGTTTGAAAGTAGCCAGTGGCTTGGAAAGAGGATTGTTTGAAGTACTAGTAGATGAAAATCCAGGAATGCATGGATAGGTGCACAAGCCACGCGGTGGGATGACTAATAATGATGAAAATGGTGTAAATGTGCCTCGTTTTGTTGGTTTTCAGGAAATGCTTTCAATTGGATGATTGCAAAAAATTTGTTGTTCAGTAATGGGTTAACCCTTTACCACACGTTGTTGTCTTTTATCGACCCTGATAAAGAAAGCTTTTGAAAACATAGTGGGAAAAGGAGAAAATGCTGGTAACCAGCATTTTCTCCTTTTCCCTCAATGTTTTCTATCCTTTCAGAGACAAACCCTATCATTAGAACCACATTTAAATTGTGGCCTGTAAATGTTTTTAATTTGGGCATGTTTAAAATATTGATGTGTGGTAAAGGGCTAATGTGGGCTAACAAAAGATATCTGTCTTAAATGTTTTGGTCAGAGATGCTGTAGGTAGGGATTTCTTTTGTCCAGAAACTATTTACATGGACCATGTACCGAAATCACACCTGACAGCTTTTTTTTTTTCAATGCTAGCGTAAAAACCTTTGGGTGGGCAGCATCTTCTAGGTAGTGTCCCTAAACACAGACCTTTTTTTGACAGGCCTGAGAGGTAAAATGAAAAGAAGGTTCAGAACAGCTCTGATTCAGTGGGTCAATGTATCCCTGGAAATAGGAGCAGGGGAAAAAGTGTGTGGGTGGGAACATGTGATTCATCAATATGCAAGAAGAATGTTGGGTGCTTTGAGTATTGAACCATCGATTTTTTGACAAACATGTAAGTCAGCTGGGTAGCCTGTTTTTTAGTGATTTAACCCTTTACCAAACAATTCTGAGTTTTGACCATAGCAGGAGAGAAGGCTTTTGAAAACACTGCAGCAATTTCTCCTATTTAAACACTGTTTTCTAACCTTTCCAAACAAAATTTTAATTTTGAGTCACATTTATTTTGTTGTCTACAAAATTAATGCTTTAAATTTGGAAAGTCTAAAATTTTTTCATTTTATATAGAGTTAAGGCTTTATTAGACAACAAGATTTTGATACGTCCATCATAATGGAAAGCATTTTGTTGGTGAAAAATTAATGCGGCTTAAATGATCAGATTGTCACAAAGGGTAAAAAACAATGTGGGTAGCCCTTGCCTTCCAGATAGAACCGTTTAATAGCATTTATATTGAGTGAGGGTCAAGATCGGACTGCTCAGAACTTGCAAAGTGACCTTCAAGATCTGTACTTTCCAATATTTTGTGACGTACTCCAGCCTTGAAAACCTATTTTTGAGTGTTTATTTTTTTCTGACTGAAAGTGTTTATTTCATTTACTGGTGACTGGCTAATATCTTCTACTCGTAATTTGTGGCAGATGATTTTAAAAGTATCTTTGTTAAATAGTGATAATCTGTGCCAGTCATTGTTGAATCAATACAAAATTTTATGAAAGCAAAGTGTGCAAAAGAATTTTTGTATAAGAAATTATTTCTTGTTTTGCTACAATATTTTAGATCTTGTTTCATTTAGATGAAAATGGTCGTCAGCAGGTAGAAATGAGTTTGTTTAGCACCCTAAGGGGTAATTATTCTTGTTTTCAAGTGCTCTGTGAGCTGTTATTGGCTGGGAGAGTTTTCATTCAGAATTTCTCTAGGAAGGTCTATTTTCGTCAAATTGCCCACACCACAGTGATCAAAGATAGTTGTTTGACTAGATTGGTTCCTTTCATGTTATGTGGGCAGAAATATTGTCTTGCTCTACTCTTTACCAAAGGACAATTAAACCCTTTACCAAACAATCCCTGATTTTTACGACCCAGAGGAAGAAGCCTTCTGAAGGAGCATTCTGAAAACATTGTGGAAAAAGGGGAAAATGCTGGTAACCAGCATTTTCTCCTTTTCCCACAATGTTTTCTACTCTTCTAAAGTCAAGTTTCAATTTTTCAATCATGTTTATTTTGTTGTCTGCAAGTGCTTTCAATTTGGACAAGTCTTAAATTTTGTCATTTGGTAAAGAGTTAAACACATCCAAAATTTAACCCATTTCTAAATGACAAATTTTAGACCCTTCTAAATGGAAAGCATCTGCAGACCCGGACCCTCACCTTGTTTATTTCTGCTGGTACGATCTCCATTTCAGTAGGTCCCAGACCTAGCACCAGCACTATTTTTCAGCCCGGCATAGTTACAGTTATTTAAGCCTTTACCAAACAGTCATTAATTTTGACAACCCTGGAGAAGAAGACTTAACCCATTACCACACAATCCCTACTTTTGACGACCCTGAGAAAGAAGCCTTTAGAAAACATTGTGGGAAAAAGAGAAAATGCTGGTTACCAGCATTTTCTCCTTTTCGCACAATGTTTTCTACCCTTCTCAAAACAAATTTCAAATTTTCAGTCACTTTTATTTTCTTGTCTGCAAATGCTTTCGAGTTGAACAAAACTAAAATTTTGTCGTTTGGTAATGAGTTAAAAACATTTTGGAAATGCTGCATTTTCTCCTTTTCTCAAAGTGTTTTCTGCTCTTTGGAAGAAAAATGTTTTGCATGGCATTTATTATAATGTTGTTGCCATCAAATGCTTTTAACCCGTGTAAACTCAGTAGACATTTTCATTCTAGAATATTAGACTGAGATAATTGCAAATTAATGGACAGTGCGGACACTGTTCATCAAAGATCAGACTGCGGGTTTTGTGCAGTTTTGATGTACACTTGTGGCAAAGGCAACTATAGTAATTAAAGGTGCTTTGAGTGTGAATTTGGACATGGCTTAAATTAAATTTGTTGTTTGGTAAAGAGTTAACAAAGATGAATTACAGTTGTCTGCTGTAAATTTATTTCAGGAAGTAAAGTGTACAATAGCTCTTTTCCAGACCACAAGAATTTAGGTTGGTCTATATTGAAAAAATTTGCACATGCAGGACTGATATAATATTTCTTAACTCTTTGCCAAAGGACACGTTGAACCAATCCAAATTCAAGGCATTTGCAGACGACAAAAAAGATCTAACTCAAAAAATGAATTTTTTATTTGGGCAGAAAGGTAGCAAACATTGTGGGAAAATGAAAATGCTGGTAATCAACAGTTTCTCGTTCTCCCACAATGTTTTCAAAGGCAATTTTCTCATGGTCATTAAAATTTGAGATTGTGTGGCAAAAGGTTAATTGATGGAATACTTTTTCAAAGCGCAAAAAACGCCATATAATGGGAAAAAAAGAAATGCCTCTCTCTAGCAATGGTTACAAAAGTATTCTTCCACAAGGTGGGCTAAACCATAGGATCATTTGGTGAAGGGGGTGCAGTGGGTGATGAAATTCTTTTTCTGTATCACTTTCAGACTTATGTCTCATTTTCTCAACATGTATGCTTCCTTTGTAGTATTTTGATACTAATATGGCTCTGTTGGGAATGCAGTTTTGGAGACATATTCTTGACCTACAGAAATAAGACCCAAATAATTGTAAAAAATTTCCAGGGTTGATTGTGTCTAGAGTGTCTTAGCAAAGTGACAAGGGTAGATTAATCCTACCAAATGATTAAATTTTAGACTGGTTACCAGCATTTTCTCCTTTCCCCCCCCCCATGTTTTCTATCCTATCTCAGAGAAATCCCATAGTTTGAGCCACATTTAATTTGTCCGCAAGTGCTTTCAATGTAGACGACTCTAAATTTTCGTTGTATTGTAAAGATTTAACTCTTAGGCTGCTAAGCGCGACTCACTGACCTTTTGCGGACAGCATAGATCAAGATCAGACTGCGCAGAACATGCAGTCTGATCTTGGATCTACACTGTCCAATTAGGAGATATTATTCCCCAAAACATAACTTAGAAATAGCAATATTTGGGTTTTCACTATCAAATTGAATGTTTTATTTTAGTTAGTTAGCAGGATAAGGGCTAATCTGGAAACAGCAACTAGCATTTTGAAGTACAGTGTAGACCAAGATCAACAAAGACCTAACTCATTAATTTTGCAATTTAATGAGATATTCAAACTCGTTCATTTTGCAATTTAATGAGATATTCTATCTAAAATGCCCTATAAATAGCAAGAACTGAAATTGCTGTAGGTTGCAGTCTAATGTTATATCTTTAGTGTCGATATTTTTTTGAAAGATTTTCATCAAAACAGCCTCTGACATTGCTAACTATGGGTTTCTCCAGTGTTCTGCCAAGGATTTTAAAAAGTAGAGACAAATGTCTCACTCATCCAGAAAAGTTTGAGACATTCTTAAAAATTTGGGGACAAAATTTAGTATGCATTAAAATGGTTTAAAAATAAGAAATTGAAATTAGTTCCCCAATACCCATACTTGTTAATTGCTATGATCTCTTTCACTAGCCAAAATGTGGATTTAAATGCAACTAACACGGCTGATTATTTCTCATTGAGACTTTCTACCGTAGTTTTCTTAAAATCCCCCTGAAAAGACTCGGCCATGATGGCTTATCTACGATAGACGTTCTCTGCATGTCGTACATAAGAGTAGTAGTTCTGAAGTTACATTTTTTTTTTTCCAGTAAATGTGTACTTTTTGGGTTTTTTAGCTCCACTGGCCAAAGGCCAGAGAGCTATTGTCATGGCGTTGTGTCCGTCGTGCGTCCGTCCGTCCGTCCGTTCGTCTGTCCGTGCGTGCGTGCGTCCGTCCGTAAACTTTTTCTTTAAAAAACTTCTCCTCAGAAACTATTGACTGGATTTTTACCAAATTTCACAGGAATGTTCCTTTGGTGGTCCTCTTTCAAATTCCTTCAAATAATTGTGTTCCATGAAGAATTCTGGTTGCCATGGCAACCAAAGTAAAAAACCTTTAAAAATCTTCTCCTCCCAAACCGCTATTTGGATAGCATTATTATTTTGCAGGAATGTTCCTTAGATACAGGTTTACAGAATTCCTTAAAAAAAAAAAAAAGATCTGTCAAAAAACATGGCTTTTATGGGAGACTCATTTTCCTTTTATGGTATAAAGTAAAATCTTTGAAAAATTTCTTCTCTAAAACTGTTCATTGGATTTCATTGTTGTTTTGCAGGTAAGTTCCTATGGTGGTTGTCTACCAAATTGTTTCTTCAGTGAGCTAGCGAGCTATTGTCATGGCGTTGTGTCCGTCGTGCGTCCGTCCGTTCGTTCGTCCGTTCGTCCGTCCGTAAACTTTTTCTTTAAAAAACTTCTCCTCAGAAACTATTGACTGGATTTTTACCAAATTTCACAGGAATGTTCCTTTGGTGGTCCTCTTTCAAATTCCTTCAAATAATTGTGTTCCATGAAGAATTCTGGTTGCCATGGCAACCAAAGTAAAAAACCTTTAAAAATCTTCTCCTCCCAAACCGCTATTTGGATAGCATTATTATTTTGCAGGAATGTTCCTTAGATACAGGTTTACAGAATTCCTTAAAAAAAAAAAGATCTGTCAAAAAACATGGTTGTTATGGGAGACTCATTTTCCTTTTATGGTATAAAGTAAAATCTTTGAAAAATTTCTTCTCTAAAACTATTCATTGGATTTCATTGTTGTTTTGCAGGTAAGTTCCTATGGTGGTTGTCTACCAAATTGTTTCTTCAGTGAGCTAAAATGCAGGATTGAATGATAATTGTTAAAAACTTCCTTTCGTCATTATAGAAATATCAGGCCTGTGGAGCGATACAGGCGCTCAAGCGCCTCTAGTTTAAACACATTTTACAACCCATAAAGTTGCGGTAGCTATCATATTCCAACGAAGAATATTCTTTTAAATACTAAGAACTGTCATCCAGGTATTTTTTACTATCTTCTGATGATGTTGATTGAGTGGGAGGGGTACTGGGCATCAGAACATTATCAGACTTTGAGCTCTGATTGTTGGTATGCTTTGGCTAACCATAGAAGCTTAGGATAATACCTGGCTTTTTCGCTGTGGCGACGAAACCATTTTCCGACTGAAATTGCAGAAGATACTACGTCATGACAGTAAAGTACATGATCAATACTTGGTTGATGTTTATGGTCTGTGTCCAATCAAATTTCATTCTGCATATACACACCTTCGGCGCCCATGAAAAACACTAAATTGTAATAGTTATGAGGCTGATTCTGTGATTTTTTATATGTGACAGGAATCGCCTTTTATCGATTTTTTCTGCGACATTTTGAATTTTTAGCGAGAAAATCGAAAATATGCGGCCTCGGCAGAACACTGGTTTCTCTACAGTCTGAAAAAATGTGTTTCATTAATTTTGTGTAATCTCTCAATTTTCTATGTTTGTTTCAACAATTTGCAAGGGAAGCCTGATTGAAAATGGTTTATGAAAAGTGTTGTAATAAGCATTTCTACTTTTCCCACAGTGTTTTCCAAATTTGTTGTGATTGTTTTATTTTACAAGTCTGAAATTCTCAGTTTTAAAGCGGTGTATATAATTGTGCATGGAAAAAGACAAATATTTTCTAGGATATCCATTTCACTGACTTTACTCTTTTCTGTTACATGGTCGTAAGTGAACTTACAATACTCTAATGGCATACTAGGTCAACTCCCACTTCAACATACATGGGGATAGAGAATGAATAAATTGGATAGCATAATTATATGAATTATTGTTACATAACAGCATAATATTTATTGAGATATCTAAATTATTTTTGCTAACCTGAGCACTTTGTGCATCTTCAAGATGGGTGTGAAAGGCTTTTGAAAACATGGTGGGAAGGAGAAAATGCTGGTAACCAAATACTTGCTACTTTTCCATACCCAGTTTGAACTACATTTAGTTTTGTCAGTAAACACTTTCATCATCACTTTTTCTTAACCCATACGCTACTAAACGCGACTCCAGGACCTTTAGGCCTTTAGTAAAAACCCAATTATTGCTATTTCAAAGGTAGTTTTGCGAAGAAAACATCTCCCGAAATCGGACAGTGTAGGTCAGAGATCAGACTGCACAGAAAGTGGAGTCTGATCATCTTTGATCTACACTGTCTGATTTGGAGAGATATTCTCTCCCCAAAACTGCCTTCGAAATAGCAATATTTGAGTTTTAACTAACAGCTTAAAAGTTTCATTTCACTTATTTAGCAGGATGAGGGTTAATTTGGTCATTTGGTTATTGGTAAACACTATTTTAATCTCAGGGAGATGAATTGATAAACGGACATATTTTCATGACTGAAGAATGTTGAATTCAAACTTGGGCTTGTTGTTACTATTGATAGGGTTACCCATACAGAAGGGCAGGTAACCCTCAAAATATTTTGGACAGAGTTTTGCCCCTTTTGCAACAAGGAATTTTCACTACCAAAGGAACTGCAGCTGAGTGTGGGTGCCTGTCATAAACAGTAGCAAAATCAGACATTGTGCTAAATGAGTGACATCTCTTTTTACCATGATGCTTGCACATGTATGAACTCTACCAAACGACAAAATTTACTTATTCAACTATTGAAAGCATTTGCAGACGAAAAATAAAATGTTGTGCAGGTAGTGGGATTTGTCTTTGAAAGGGAAGAAAACATTATGGGAAAAGGAGAAAATGCTGGTAACTATCATTTTCTGCTTTGCCACTTAATATGCTTTCTTATGTCTTCTCTTAATGTATTGAGTTTTAATGACCTTGTAGAAAGAAAGCTCTTGAAAACATTGTGGAAAAGGAGAAAGTGCTGGATTATGTGGTAAATGATTAACCCTTTACCACAATCCTGAGTTTTAATGACCTTGTAGAAAGAAAGCTCTTAAAAACTTTGTGGAAAAGGAGAAAGTGCTGGTTACCAGCATTTTCTGCTTTTCTCACAATGTTTTCTACTCTTCCCAAACATAAATTAGTTTTTCAGTTACATTAATTTATGTTGATTTCTACAAATGCTTTCAATTTGGACCTGTCTAAAAATTATATCGTTTGGAAGAGTTAATGGTTAAGTCATGCTACCAAAATTTCACATGGATATTTTTAAATTTTTGTCTATTTGTTTCAGGGGTTAACCCTTAGCAAATAAGCCCAATGGACCTTTTTGAGTCCAGAACTTTAACCTAACAAATTGCAATTTCAGGGATGCATTTTGTCCAGAATGTCTTGGCAAAGGAGGCAGTGTAGATGAAGGAAACAGTCTAACATTGATCTACACTGGTCGAGACATCAGTCTGACCTTGATCTAAATTGGCTCCAAAAGCAACCCTTGTTCTGATATGTGCTTGAAGGCTCAACATTCTATTAAAAATATCACGGATATTACACAAGTAGTTTCCTTTACAATAAATTCAACATTAGAACTGAAAAAAAAAACATGCAGGGTTATTTTATTATACCCCTGCAAAATGAATGTTTTCAGGGGTATACTGGAATCAGCCTGTTTGTCCGTCAGTGCGTCCGTCCGTGTGTCCATCCATGTGTCCGTCTGTGTACAAATAATTGCCAGATTCTGTCAAAGCGCTGGCAGGGGTATTAAGTCACATTCAGTGACAGCTCTAGTTTTCCCTGTCTAAACATTGGGCCATAATCATCGCCAAGGAAGATTGATATATTTCTATTTTCGTTTATTATATACTAAATTTAGTACTCCATGTGGAATGGATCCATAGAGGCAAGTTCCAAGATATAAATAGCTACAAATGCTTCAAGTCTTTACCTTCACCCAGAAGAGAATGCTGAGCGTAAGTGCATCTATTGTGTACTCGTGCACACAAAAAAGCATAATTCAGCAAGCAAAATAATCAATACACTACTTTTTCAGCAGCGCTCTCCTTTATCTATATGTAGGTGTAACAATACAGTTAAACAGTGTTTAGAATATTATTGGTTTCTTCTGGTGACCTACAAACTTTTACCTTTCACCTATAGCAAATGGTCATGTGATATAAACAGAGTAATGTACACAGTCTAGTCACATGACCTGATTTACATTTTTCTCTGTCTAAAAATAGATAGGCTGCACAGCAACAGCTCAAATGAGAAAGGAATACTGCACTATGATTGGTTGAAGGCGTGGTTCAAGGTTTAACGAGTTGAATCACATGCCTGAAGCATGATAATTGGTATGGTCATGTGACCAAAACACAGCTGGGGCATGAAGCATGGCTGCCTTAATTTCCTTTCATGCTGGATCAAATTTATTGTTTTCATTGTTAATTATTGATTATTTTGTTGTGAAAATATAAACAATAGAATAATATTTGTTTAGTGCAGAATCTCACTGTGTAGATTTGAAAAGAATTGGATTTACTTTTCATTCATTATTGAAGATGTGTGTGTCGGTCGAAACTGTCCACATGGCACATCAAGTTCTGACAGATGTTCCTAATGAATGAATTTGTACATGAATGCTGCATGAGTGGACTTGTACCTACATTGAAGGAGGTTGATAGATAAATCAACAAATGTTACCTGGCCAATATTTGTGTATTCTGTGACTGATTGTTGTTCCTGTTGGATATATGTGGAAGTTTGGGTTAGTTGCTCAGTGAAAAGGACTATTTATAGAAATTTTATAGACTTCCATTCATGTTGCTACATGTGTTTTGTCTAGTAGTTTTTGAGGGTCAGCTGATTGAAGTTTTGAATTTCTACTTCCTGCTTTTTGGAATTTTTCACAATATCTATGATACATGCCAGGGAATAATTCATTGTTGCAAGTAGTGAAAAAGAATTAGTGATAAGTTGAAAACAATCAACTTAATGTTTAAATTCCTATGACTTACAGACAGGTTTGATCTCGCTACATAGGAAAATTACATTAAAGGCGTGAAAGGTCATTTAGGTACAGGGAATATCATTGTGTTATGGACTGGACAGACTAACCACACAATATAGATTCTGATGAGACCACTTCATGGTGTTTGTACAGCCTATGTGTGGTCTGCAATTATACCCTGACCCATCAGGTAATGGACATGAATGTTTATAAACACGTTGCAGGGAGGGAATGTAACCTTTCTGTGGGGGAGGGGCATGTCAGGAATACTTAACTCTTCCATAGATTATTGTTTCGTTTCAGATGAAATCAAACTTCAATTGCAATAGCTGCAAGAGAAAGTTTGTTAGAAATTTTGCTTCCTCTTAACAACATCAGGAAAAAAAAAAAGCAACAGTAGACATATAAAATGGTTAACCCGTAACCACATATTGCTGAGTTTTAACTACCTTGAGAAAGAATGCTTTTGAAAACACTGTGAGAAAAGTTTAAAATGCTGGTAATAAGGAAATGCTGGTAAATGGCATTTCCTCCTTTTCCAAAATGTTTTCTTCCCATTCAGAGAACCTTCCTATCATATATATGAAATTTTATTTGTTGTTTCCAAATGCCTTCAATTTGGACAAGGTTTGCAGCTTTTTTCCCCTCTTTCCCACAGTGTTTTCAAAATCTTTCTTTCCCAGGATCATTAAATTTTGGGTTTGTGTGGTAAAGGTTAAAGGGTAAAATGGAAGGTGGGGGAAAGGGATTCAGATCACACCCAACTTCCAAAATGTTTCATCACTGAATTCAATCTGGTAATTGTAGGCAAATTATCAGTAATTGTGAAAGAGAAGTGTGTTACTGTTAGAAAGTCTTAACCCTTTACTTCACAATCCTGACTTCTAACCACCCTGAGAAAGAAGCCTTTTGAAAACATTGTGGGAAAAGGAGAAAATGCTGATAACCAGCATTTTCTCCTTTTCCCACAATGTTTTCTAGCCTTCCTAAAACAAATATTGATTTTTTAGCCACATTTATTTTGTTGCTTGCAAATGCTTTCAATTTTGAAATTTTGTCATGTTGTAAAGAGTTAAGTGTGAGTACAGGGTATGAAATATACAGTACACATCCCACATGTAGAAACTGAAGATGATTAAGGATTATCCCTTGACTTGTCTTTGAGCTCTTGTTACTTAACCAGACAACAAAGTTCTAAACTTACCTAATTTTAAAGCAAAATTTTTGTAGACAACAGATAATATGTGGCTCAGACGATAGGTTTTGTCTTCAGAAGGGTTGAACACATTCTAGGAAAAGGAGAAAATGCTGGTTATCAGCATTTTCATTTCTTTCCTCCATGTTTTCAAAAGCTTACGGTAGTGCTTCAGGGTGGTCGAAAAACAGGATTGTATGTTGAGGGGTGAACCGTAATTTATTCAACAGCAACTCTTTAACCCTTTACCACACGATCCTGACTTTTAACGACCTTGAGAAAGAAGCCTTTTGAAAACATTGTGGGAAAAGGAGAAAATGCTGGTAACCAGCATTTTCTCCTTTGCCCACAATGTTTTCTACCCTTCCGACAACAATTTTCATTTTTTCAACCACATTTATTTTGTCGTCTGCAAATGCTTTCGATTTGGAGTGGTCTAAAATTTTGTCGTTTGGTAAAGAGTTAAATCATTATTGTCTACATTGAGAACAAGGCCAGATTGAGTAAGGCATGCATTCTAATCATAGAATGATATTAACTGATATTGTTGGGGATATTTGGGGCAATGCAGGCATGACATTTTGCAGTTCTTTTAGTTCTTTTCAGATTTACAAAATGTCAGCTCCATTTACTGATTTAATTAGTCTAATCACTTTAATCGTGTTATATAATAGAGTATGTGTCTCCTATAGAAGCAACTGTCTTGGTTAACTCTATACCAGATCATGAGATGAGGAACATTGTCCTAATTGAAAGCTTTTACAGGAGATGTATTGAATTTGCTCTAATGATTGGGTTGGTCTTTGAAAGGCTAGAAAACATTACTGAAAAAGGAGAAAAATTGAAGAAAAATTTTAATAATTTTCCTAGTAGTAAAGAAAGATTAATGTGATGTAGGGTTGAAGGAGATTGGACAAAAAAAGGGTAGTAACCCTTTAATATTTGAGCCTGGCTCTATAGTTAACCTCTTCATCTTCATGTGAAAACAGGTTGCAACAGAATAGTATGGATCAAAATCAAATTGTACAGAATGTGCGGTCTGATCTTAGATCTATTCTGTCTGCTTGATTAGTCAAGCATGGAAGATGAAAATTTGAATTAGCTTCAGTGGAACATATTTTCAGTTATGGAAATATATTTTATGTGGAAAGAGTTAAAGCCACTATTAGAAACTTAAATGTCTCTCTCTCTTCTCTCTCCCCCCCTATAATATAATTAATATGGTGATCAACAATAAACAACTTTTTGTCAGTGAGCACTATTGCTGGTTCCTTTTTGTCAATGTCGATTGTCAGCAGCTGTCACAGCGATGCAACTGAAATACTTTTGAAATCCCATTCATATAGAAACAATACCATTGACTCACTGAAGCAAGAAAAGATAAAAAACAGTGCTTAGTGCTCCCGTAGACAAATTGATTAATGATAATAACTGGCAACTCACTGCAAACATTTCAAGTTGTATGTACTTGGACTAAATGAAAATTGTCATTAACTCTTTCCATACCATAGACAATACCAGGAGCTTTTGTGGACAGTGCAGATCAATATCAGACTGCACAGAACGTGCAGTCTGATCTTTGATCTACACTGTCCACTGCTGTATTCTTGGTTATGACTGAACTCTCTCTTGATCTTGGAGTGAAACTGTATTTGTAGCCTTTGAGAATATGCAATTTTTATTTATTCAGTAATTAATGAAGGAGTTACAGAACATCTGCTAACAAATCCTAATATCCTGAAATTTCCGTAGAAATATCGTGTTATGGACAAGAAAACACTTGAATGTACATTTAAGAAATATAATCAAGGAAGAAATGAAAGTATTGGAGTAAAGGGATAAGGAGACAAGAATTCTGCCAAAATGAGACATTGGTTTTAAAAGGAAACCATGGGGTGCTCTGTAGCTATGCACATTTTCTGCACTCTAGCCCCACTGACCTAGTTGCTGCTGCATCAACAAAACTAAATCAATAGTATGGAAACCAGTGCCCCGCCTCTAGACTCTGTCATTGTTTGGTGAATTGACCTGGAAACACAATTGATTTTATGGAATTTAGGTTCTGACCTTGTGACCTTGGATTTTAGCTTTGTTTACATTTGGTACTCATGAAATTTCCTGTAAACAATTTCTGGTAAACCATTGTGGGTATTCAAGCCCCTACAGCAGACTGCTTTATAAAGTATTTTGAGGAAAAGGGTTCAGTCCTTGTTACATGTACAGGCAATTACAAATGAATAATTATTTTATTGACAAATAACCAGACAACCCTTCCAAATGTCTCTAGGTTTCAAGATAAATTTTAACCAGAAATATCAGTAAGAGTTTTTACATGGATGAGAAAATGGTTAGGGTGCACAACTTTTTACTGGAACTGGTTTTTAGGGAGTAGGTGATATTTTGTTTTGAACATAAATGTCATCAAAACTAAAAGGATAGTGTTTCAAGGGGGATGGGGGGGGGGGGGGAAAGAGGAGTGTGAACAAAATAGCCTGGCCCTGGCACCTCCATCTCCTATGCTGATGAAACCATGTTGTACAGTAACTGTTGTAATTAGATGTAATCTATCACTAAAAGAATTGCTCTTTCCATTTGTAGCAGTACATGTACTAGCTGGTAAGTCCATTTTAGAAGGAATCGAATGATAAGGGGACCCTACCGTATCAGTCAATGTGAGAAAGAATGGAATCATAATATGACAAGGAAGGGTTAGGCAGTTGATTATGTGTAATTGAAATGAGCGGCTTAGTTTTTTCACACCATGTTTACATGGCAAAAGGCCATAGAACCTACTGATCTTGGTAGATTTCCCACAAGTTTTGTTTACATAGATTTCAAAATGTTAATACTTCAAAATATTGCAATACCTGAGAGTAGAGTTAGAGCCAGATCATCTTGACTAGACCAAGATCAGTATGCACATTTATGTCTGTGGTGATTTATTATTCTGGAATCACCATATCCTTTACATTGTTTCCCTGTTGGGCTCAATGGATATACAGGGAAAAAAAGAACTTGGTTAAACTAAACGTTTGTAATGTTTGTAACAGAATACAGTTTCAATAAAAGCTGTAGTTGGGAAAACTAGAGAACCTTTTGTAGCACCCATTAACTTATGTGCTAGTGTCAGTTTTTCATAGAGAAAGATAAATCTGATAGGATGTAACAGCTACATTTTCTGAGGGGATAGTTTTATTCAGGGTTTAAAGACAACTGTATCAAATAGATACCTCCATCAACATTTCTTTGCTATCACCTATATTGTTTTATGGGACAAATGCTTTTTATAAAAACCTGTGGACATGTTTATGAACTATTTCAAAAATTGTTCTTATTCAAAAGGCCAATCTGATTGACTGATATAGAAACTACATTTAGAATAGTTGGCATACCAGGGGTGTTTTTGTGGGCAGCGTCGATCAAGATCTGACCATAGGCTTAACAGTGTTCCAGCTAGTAGGGAATAGAAGGGCACAGCGCCCTGCCCTGTCTTCTAGACGCCCTGCCCTTTTTCTGGAAACCCTGCCGTATAATAGCGCCCTGGATTGCCTTATGTTCAGTATTGTAACCAGTAATCTAAAGAATGCTTGTCTGTTCAAGACATCATGGATATCTGCCTCCGAATATACAATCCAATTTACAGCGTGTCACTAATCCCATCCAGGCAGCGAAGTGTGAAAAGATCGACCCCGACTGTATATTACAAGTCCGTCAGAGTACACAAGGGCTGAGAACAATAGAAGCAATTATCCATCATTGTCTTTTATGTTCCATTTAAACGGATTACGGTATCCTTATGATAAGTGTTCTTATGCAACAATATTGGAGGCTGTCTCTGAAGACTACCCGGTATTTTTTTTTCAGTTTGTTATCAATAGCATTTTATCATTAATGTCGAATATCGTGCTTAATTTCCCGTATCAAGTTACATGTTCAGAGTTGAATCTAGGGTGCATGATTGGTAAAATTACCCTTTATGTTGTGTTTTCTGTTCATAAGCAAAGTAATTTATTCTTATATTTATTCCTGGTTTCGAAAATAACTGATAAAGTTATATTAATACTCGGGTAGAATTGATGAGTCAGCAAATTAAACTGTCTTAAGTCAGAAGATGATGCATTAATTAAACAGACGGAAAATAATACCACAGCATGTTGTTGACTTACATTTTGTGGAATGTATGTCAAAATGTCCAGAAATGACTTTCCAAAAGTTAAAATACATGATAGAGGACCGATGCAAAAAACACGGAAACCCATGACATAACAAATGTCAACTTCACATTGACCATATCACAGAAATTTCAAACTGTCTTTCCAGCTTGAATAATGAATTTAAACAGGAGATTTGCTTACTCACTGCATTAAACATAAAGAAGAAGCTAAAATCTCCCCTTTGGATTTAACAATGAAAAATATTTGTCAAATTCCATGGGGGGGGGGGGGGTCCTTGCCTAACCACTCGAGATTGTAGAAACAAGAGTAATGAAGGGAAGTATGCAACATTTATGTAACATTTAACATTTATCCTAGATGTTGAATGACATGCAAAGTGATAAGTTACTCAATAAAGACCAGTTTTTTGCCTCATTTCACTAACTCTACAGATTTAAAATCCTGTAAATTGAATAAATAATTTTTAGAAAAATGAAAGACACAGTTACATTGCAATAACAGAAAGAAATAAAGGGTTGAAAGTTTGTATTAGTTTTTGTAGCTTGCTTGTCTTGCATAGCACTAATAAAAATGAAGACATGAATTGTATTAGTATCAAGACTGTTGTTGAATGGCATGAGGCTTTAGGAAACATTGTGTGAAAAGGAGAAGATGCTGGTTACTCTTTGTGTTCAGCAGTGGCTTTCAAATTTGGCAAGTCTGTTATCTGGTAAAGAGTTAATGAGGGTTATTAAATGAACTTCATGTATTGCTTCTTGACTTAGCTAAACTACTCAAAATGAAAAATAGTTTTCTTGTTAAGATGAAGCTGGAAGATTCATATAAGCCAATATAAAAGAATTATTTCTGTTGTGAAAATCCCTTATTTTACATAAGAAATTGCAGAAGAGATTGTCAATAGGGCTCAAATTAAAGAAAAAAAAGTTTCTTATTTCCCCCGTGAGATTGAGACGCCCCCTCCCACTCTTATGCCTCCCCCCCGGTGCTCTACGCCTCAAAGTGCCCTTCTTAGCCCCAGCACCCTGCCCTTTTTTGACCCTGGCTGGAGCACTGGGCTTAACTCCTGACATTGTCATAGGATTTAGAGGACTTAAAAGTTATTCTGTACCTTATCTTTGGTCTTCACAGTCTGTTTGCTGAGACAATAGATTATACGAGTCTTATTCTAGACAGAAATGTCTTTTGGGTTTGTTTTTTGGCTTTAACCCTTTACCACACAGTCCCAAGTTTAATGACCTTGAAGACAAAACTTTTTGAAAACATTGTGAGAAATGGTAACTAGCATTTTCTCTGTTTCCTTTAATGGTTTTTTATCCACTCATAGACAGATACTTTCATTGGAGTCACATTTGATTTGTCATCTGTAAATGCTATCAATTTGGACAAGTCTAAACCTGTGTAGCAGAGCCCCGGTAGCTCAGTGGGTAGCATACAGGACTTGAGAACAGGGGGTCATTGGTTTGGTCCACGGCTTGGCCAATTTCTTTCCGAGGATTGGTGATAGTTATTGCTACAGGACTCATTCATCTCTCACCGCTGACTGTTGTTTCGACAGTAATTATGTGGGAAAGCAGCCAATGGCTTGGAAAGGATATAGTGCGGAGTACTGGTAAAAGAAAGTCCAGGAAAGCATGGATAGGTACACTGGCCGCAGCAATATTACTGAAATAATGTTGAAAACTGCGTTTAACACCATACAATCAGTGTTAACCTTTGTCGCTAGGTAAAGAGTTGATGGTTAACATAAGACGGCCCCTGATGATTCTGGAATGAAAGTACACTAGGTTATCTTGGTTTCTGTGAATGAAAAGCAGCAGGCAACTTCTCATTCACAAACTGGGACTGTCAGATGGAAAAATGAGAAATATTTGGAAAGATAACTGTATTCTGATTCAGCAGTCCTGAACTCTTTGCCACATAGTCCCGAGCTTTTGGGACCTTGAGGAAAAAGCCCTTTGAAAATATTGTGGGAAAAGGAGAAAATGCTGGTAACCAGCATTTTCTCCTTTTCCCACAATGTTTTCTACCCTTTCTAGGAACAATTTTCTAATTAGTGCAACATTTATTTTGTTGTCTGCTAATACTTTTTTTTTTGACTAGTCTAAAATTTTGATGTTTGCCACAGAATGACGAGTTTTAACGACCCAATGAAAGAAACCTTTTGAAAATATTGTGGGAAAAGGAGAAAATACTGGTGACCAATATTTTCTCCATTTCCCACAATGTTTTCTACTTTATCAAAGAGAAATTTCATCTTCCGAGCTAGGTCTAAACTGTCGTCTGCAAAGGCTTTCAATTTGGACAAGTCTAAAACTTTGTCATTTGTAAAAAGTTAAAAACCTATGTGTTCTTACTTGTGTATTGATCAGAGTTTAATCTAGGATCTGTTAATATCTGCAATTTATTGTTCAGATTGGTTTTAAAAAAAAAGTATGAGATTTTTATTGAGTGTTCAACAAGTCTATCATATGTTTAATCTTGTTCCAAAAATGTTTTGTTTGAATAGTGTGCCTAACATTTTGTTGAATGGAAAATATCCTCACTGTGACCTCTTATCCGATCTAAGTTAACACATAACTACATGTATCTTCGGACAACCTTATTAAATTATTTGTCTTGCGACAGACCTCTCGAAAACATTGTGACTGAAGTAGAAATTTCTCATGCTGAGCTGTTCCAATTCAGAGACCTATCACATTTATCACACTTTTCCACTTGACAAAATTTTAGACCCTTTGCATTTGCAGACAGATGACAAAGTAATATGGCACAGCATTTTCTCCTTTTCCTGCAATGTTTTCAAAAGCTTTCTTTGTCAGGGTCTTAAAAACTGAGGATTGTGAGGTACTCATAAATGGTCATTTTTTAGTAATTTATGTAATTTTGTATCTGCATAATGTTACAGTTAACTCTTTACCAAACAACAATTTTAGACTGGTAAGTAATCAGCATTTTGTCCTTTTTCCACAATGTATCTATCCTTTAATAGATTAATTTCATCACAGGTTAAATTCAATTTGTCTGCAAAAGCTTTGAATTTGGACAAAACCTTTTGTCTTCTGGTAAAGGGTGGAGAGTTGCAGGTACCTGGGGGAAAAAATTCAACAAAATGGTGGAGAAAAACTGTAAAGGAAAGTGGATTAACTCTTTACCACACAACACAATTTTTCGACATGTACGAATTGAAAGCATTTACAGATAACAAAATAAATGCCAATAACATGACGAAACTTTTTATTGAAAGTAGAGAAAACCTTGTAGAAAAAGGAGAAAATGCTGGTTACCAGCATTTTCTCCTTTTTCCACAGTGTTTTCAAAAGGCTTCCTTCTCAGGATCGAGATTGTGTGGTAAAGGGTTGTGTATGAGAGGTTTATAATCGGTATGTAAAAGATCATGTAGGCAGCAAATTTCATTCAACTTGTCCTATCAAGCTTGGACAGACCATCCAATGAATACAAAATATGTTATCTACAATATACTTACATCTTACCACAATCTGAGCTATAAATAGATTCATATCCATGTCGACTGAAATTATATCATTCTCAAAGGATAGGTTTGATGCATTTCTTTTTTTCTCTGCAGAAATCAAAGGATAGTCTTACGATATGAACCCATTTCCTCATTGGCCTTGTATAGTACTAACAATTATGAATTATGAGACTGCTTTTCAACTCTACCAATCACCAAAATTTATGACCTGACCAAACTAAAAGCATTTGCAGACAAAATAAGTGTGACTCAAAAAACTTAAATCTGTGTATGGAAGAGTAGAAAACATTGTGGGAAAAGGAGAAAATGCTGGTTACCAGCATTTTCTCAATTTCCCACAATGTTTTCAAAAGTCTTCTCACTAAGGGTCATTAAAATTTGGGATTGTGTTGTAAAGGGTTAAAAGAAATTTGTCAAAATCTGTAAGACTGATGGATAACTTGCTGGGCTTTGGCTGAGTGCTGAAAAAATTTAAAACTCGGGATAAATGTCATTTCTTCTTTATAGAATATGGTAGTAAGTCATAGCTTAGGCCTAACAAAAAAATATCTGTTTAGGGTTTCGGTCCGAGATGCTGTAGGTAGGGTAGGTAGGGATTTCTTTTTTTTTCTCAGAATTTTTTTACATGGGCCATGTACTGAAATCACACACACACACACAAAATTTTTTTTCAATCGTAGGGTAAAAAGTTTAGGGTCAGCAGCATTTTATAGGTAGGGTCGGGAAACCCTAAACATAGATATTTTTTTTTTAGGCCTTACCAAACTAGCATTGAAAAAAATTTTTTTTTTTCAATTGCTTTGTCACTGGGTGACAAATGGCTTAAATATCCATATGAATTATAGGGTGGTTTAGACAAGGTTGTCAGTCTTTTTGAAGAATTTATTTTTCTCCATTTGTATGTGAAAAAACAAATTTATAGGCATGTTCTCTTTTTCCCCCATCATGTTTTTCAAAAGCCTTTTTCAACAGGGCTGTTACAATACTGGAAGGTTTTCCACACAGTGGTCAGAGCACAAAATTGTTTGTTAAAATTGAAACTCATATTTTTAGGGTGTGGATGGAATTGCCATTTTCATTGAAACTGACATTTTTAGGGTGTGGATGGAACCAAATTAAATGGAATATCAGCCAGTGTAGAACTAAGATTAGACTACACATCAGCAGCATTAATATTTAATCGTAACTTAGTCGTTCATAAATGCCCTATCAGAGCTCCAGACAGTGATTTTGATTTCAAAATTGAAAATATGAATTATTCTCCACTAAACCCTGTGGTATTGGTACTCATTAGAATAGTCTCATCAAGACGATTCTAATGAGTATCCACAATATAGGGTTTGGAAGAGAAATAATGGATTTAGAATACCATCACTCCCTCTTATCTGGAGCTCTGCTCAATTCTTTGTCCAATAGTTTGTGAAGTAAAATTAGAGCAGATTTTTTTTAAATTTAGCTTGTCCACACTTGCTGGTGGTCATCATTTACGACAAGAAAATTGATTTGCCATCCCTGCATGATATAAATTTGTGAAGTCTGATCTTCACTGCCCATTGAAACAGCAAGAAAAGTGACTGACATCCAAAGTTGAAAGGAAAAAAAAATTAGCTAAAATCTTGAAATTTCTCTTTTATCCAGATCTTGATCAGGACTTTTTTCTTGTGTTTTTACAGGACAGTTGTCAAAAGGCCGCCATGTTCCGATGGTATATGGGCGACTAACGGAGGCTGATCAGTTTGTCATCATGGCAGACACGCTGCAGCAGCAACAGCAGCAACAAGAAATGGTGGCCATGCAAAATCGAATACCAACAAACTTTCGTGATGCAGGATCAGCACCGTTGCGAAAACTAAGTGTGGACCTCATCAAAACTTACAAACACATCAATGAGGTAAAATTTTAAATTCTTGCTTGTAAGATACAATGTTTTTTTTTTTACAGTAAATGCTTGCGGAAGTTATCCTTAGAAGGAAAGACATGAAGGAATAGGGTAGACTTGTTGATATGGTAACCTGTTTAGGAGCATAAAGTTACCCAAAAGGACTTGTAGTGTGTGTATTCTTTACTAATAACATGGTCCGATTATATTTTCATGAAAATCCATATTCAGATTTTTGCTGACTCTGCAGAATTTTCCCCTGAACTTCCTGGTTCAATAATAACATGTTGCTGGGAGTTTTTTTTTGTTGCCAGAAAGACTGCTTCTTTATTTCAGAAGCTGATGTAACATATTATCCCAATCAATGAGCTTATGCCTGCCCTTGAGTTACAGCATGTGTACAACAGAACAAAAATAATAAACTGTTGTATAATGGCTTTTTGTGAGCTAGGTTTTAGTTGGTCTAAATTAAGCTTGTATAATATGTTGACTCTCTACCAAACAGAAAATTATTGTACTAGATGAAATTGAAAGCATTTTCAGACAACAAATAGGATATGTCAAAAAAGATGAAATATGTCTGTGATAGAAAACATTGTGGGTAAAGGAGAAAATACTGTTTAACAGTATTTTCACCTATGCCAGTAGTTTTCAAAAGCTTTCTTCCCAAGGTATGTTTATACACAGGATTGTAAAGGGTAAAGTAGCAATGCAGGGTTGATGAGATTTGACATTAACTATCACTAGAGAACATGGAATTCTGTCATAAAGCTAATTTTGCATGCAATCTAAGCATTTATGTAAGCTACATTCAACCCTGGAAGTTCTGAGGTAACTCTAAAGTTATTTTTACTCAGTTTTCTACTTGAACATAAAATTTTCACCTTGAAAGCTATAGCTGCCATGCTTTTGCATCAGCATAAAGTGCTCTTGCTTCAGCTGTGCATGCAGTGAAGCTCTTCTTTTCAAAAGCTATCTAAGGCAATGAAGATGCAATCCAATCTTAGATTAAAACTGCAGATCAAGATCAGAGGTTGGGCACTTGAGTTTGTGAGAATTTCTTGGCAGAACATTGCAAGGTCTGTGTTTTTAGCTAACCTGAGCATGAAGTGCTTAATTTGAGCTTTTGTTATTGCACTGTGTCCAGCATCCATTGTATGTTGTCTGTTTTGCAGTTGTCAACATGTGCCTGATCATGCACCAGAGCTCCAGATAGAGGGAGTGATTTTGATTTCAAAATTGAAAATATTAATTATTCTCCACTAAACCTTATGTTGTGGGTACTCATTAGAATCGTCTCACTGAGATGATTCTAATGAGTACCAACAACATAAGGTTTCAAAGAGAAATAATGACTTAAGAATACATGTACCATCACTCCCTCTTATCTGGAGCTCTGATGCACTCTAGAGGCCACCTTTTTAGTCTGATACAGATGAAACTTGGTCAGAATGTTTGTCTTAATAAAATCTTGGACATGTGTGAAATTGGATCATGTGGAGTCAACAAGTAGGTCACTGGGGCAAATCTTAGAAAAACTTTGTTTGCAATCTTGAGGCCACAATTTCAGCCTGATACCTATGAAACTTGGTCAAAAAGGTTTGTCTTGATGCACATCTATAAAAAACCTGAAATTGGGTCATGTCAGGTTAAAAAGTAGGTCATTGGACCAAAATCGTAGGAAAACCTTGTTTGCAATCTTGGGGCCACATTTTCAGCCAGGTACTCGTGAAAATGGCTTGAGAAAGCATGTCTAGATGATATATTGGACAAGTTCAAAATTGGGTCAAGTCAGATCAAAAAGTAGATCACTAGGTAAAATATTTGAAAAACCTTGTGTGCAGTGTGGAGGCCACATTTTCAGGTTGATACTCATAAAACATTGTCAGAATGTTTGTAATGATGATATCTCTGATAAAAAGGGGTCAAGTTTGTCAAAAAGTAGGTCACTTACACTCTCTTCAGCTTTATCAATCCTAGATGATTTTTCTCAGGTGAGTGCTTTAGTGCAATGGCCCTCTTGTTTCTTGTGACTTATGATGTTCTTTATGTGACTTATGATGTTCATTTATTTAGTCCTGGTCCTTCACAAATTGGTCCTTTACCAGACTTTTCTTGTTTTCCCGCGATGTTGTCTAAGGCCTTTTCCCTAAGGTTGTTAGAAATCATGACTGTATGGTAAAGGATTAACTATCATTTCTTCCAGAAACAGGCCAAGAAAAGTGATTTTATAGAGTACCTATATATGTGTATGTAAACAACAGAGAAAAATTTGTTATTGTGCTCCAGTGTCCCAATAACAGGACTTGGGACTATCCAGATTGGATCAATAAATTTTACTTGTATTTGTGGGAGTTTCCATGGAAACCAGACAGAAAGCTTGTAAGAAGTCTAGGACAATGTCCAAAAAGAAAAAAAAAAAAGCACAATAACAGTAAAACTGAAGTTTTCTTGAAGCTTATGTGGACTTTAAAAAGCCTGGATGAACAGTTTATATCTCTACACTGAGAGCTGGTAACCAGCTTTTTCCCCTTTTCTCTCGATGTTATCTACCCTTTCAAAGACAAATCCTATCATTTGAGCCATCATGAATTTGTTGTCTGCAAATGCTTTCAGTTCAGACACGTTTAAAATTTTATTGTTTGGTAAAGAGTTAAACAAAACCTAGCAGATGCAACAGGATGCAGAATCTCAGACCAGGCTGGCTAGTCTTACAGTGTCCTGGGAATACCTATAGGGCTATTTGTTGGAAGCAAAATGATTTAGGTACTGTGTTTTGGCAATAAAGCTAAATCATTTGTAATGCTCAATTTGCTGTGAAAGTCTTACTTGTCAAATTTTTGCAAAACAAAGATGCAGGCACATTTAGCTTGAAACCAGCAAACAATGAGGTGTGAATTAACTACTAATAGATCAATGTGATACTGGCCTCAAAAGTTTGGCATTATGATTACTTTGGTTCTAGGGAAGAAAACAAATTTATAGCAAGCTTTAAAAAATGCCAGAAGCTGTCATGCAGAGAAAATTGTCATCAAATTCATAGGATAAGGAGAGCTTACAAGTGGGAGATTACAAGAGAAGAGGTTTACAAAAAAAGTCAGTCAGACAATGACAGGGAAAGGAGGATTTTTAAGATGCTGCGGGCGGTCAGCTGATTCGATAGACCAATCAAGATATTTTGTTGTCGAACTCCTGCGTAAGAATGTAATTATAAGAATGAAGACATTTTGACGCAGTAGGTCTAGACTGCCAATTTATGGCCATGTTTATTTGGTCTGCTGTCTGAGGTTGCTCCCTCCAGTTCTTGTAGAATTATCCTAAGCTGTTCTGGGCATGCAAGCATCATTTTACACTTTGTAAAAAAATGTATTAATCCTTTCCTAAACAAGCATTTAGACTTGGTCAAGTTAAAATTATGTGCAAATAAACAACAGATGACCAGAACAAAATTGATCTTTTGACCAACGACATGGTTATAACAATATTCTAGATTTGTCCAACTTGAAAGCATTTGCAGACAAAAATTAAAGGTGGCTCAAGTGATAAAATTTGCCTTTGTTAAGGTAGAAAACATGGGAAAAGGAGAAAATGCTGGTTACCACTGCCTTGTTTTTCAGAAGGCTTTCTTTCTCAGGGTTGGTAAAAATCAGTTTGTGTGGTAAAGGGTTAAAGGATACAAAACATTTCGGTTATCAACATTTTCTCCTTTTCCCACAATGTTGTCACAAGCTTTCTTCCTTGATGTGTTGCAACAAGGAAACATTTGGTAAAAAGTTATGCAAATAGTGTAGGAATTACTGAAAAAGACAGAAATTTACATATTTTATAATTATATATATTTTTTTTGCCCTCATATCCATTTTAATAACTACCATAAAAAGATGTTAAATGTAACATTGTTTGTACTTTTTGCTCAACTGAGCTAAGAGTATATTTTTTTCATAAGTCGTTTTGATAAAATCTTGGTGAAGTAAGAAATATTGGTTCAATATAAAGGTTACTAGGAAAGTGGGTTATGAGAGCAAAATATAATATGGAAGCAATGTGTGTAGACATGGTTGTTCTCCAGAGAAGGTATAAATTTACAAGTACAAAGGGAATAGTAATAATTCTTTGCTAACACAATGCATTGTTAAATAATTCAACATCCTGAGTTAGTACCTACAGTACAGAGGCTCCAGTCCTTACCTGATCCATTAATCCTATTCGAAATAACCTAAGGATGAAGGCTTTTGAAAACATTGTGGGAACATAAGAAAATGCTGTTACCCAGCAATTTATCCTTTTCCCACTCTGTTTTCTTCAGTTTGATAGACAAATTCCATGTTTTGAGTAACACTGAATTTGTCATCTTCAAATGCTTTCAAGATGGACAAGACTAATGTTTTGTTGTCTGTTATCCCTTTACCACACAAGCCTGAGTTTAAGTTTCATAAGGCTTCTGAAAACATTGTGGATAAAGGAGAAAATGGTGGTTACCATCATTTTCTCTTTTTCCCACAATTGTTTTTTATTGTTTTAGAGACATACCTCAGCATTTCATTTCATGTAATTATAGTTTGTCATCTGAAAAAGCTTTGAATTTGGACAGGTCTACAGTTTTGTTGTATGGTAAAGGATGAAAGAGTCTGTGAATTTTGTTTGTTGATCATTATAGGTAAAATGGTAATTTCTATCCCTGCAAAGATGTTGGGATAAAAATCAATAGTGCACCGCAGGAGGGTGTTTCTTGTGCACTACAAAACTTAGCCTTCAGGCTTACCACTTCTTACAGTTCTTTTTGCTTACCGTGTGGATCAAGATCAGATTGCATAGAATTTATTGTTTCATTGTGATATAAATAAGGTTTGTCTTAGATGTTCTGACCAGCTCTTGAAAACCCAATATGCACTTCTTTGGGTCCTTTATCCCTAAACGGAAAATTTACATTAATTTCTGTTGAGTTGAAGGACTAACCCTTTCATTCACACAAGCATCATATTTCACAGACAGCTTGGATCAAGGTCAGACATGGATCAAGATCAGACCATACAGGACATACACTGTGATCTATGTAGTCTGCTATTTCATTAAGATTGAAAAGTCGCTCAATTTTCAGCTCAGTGTTTACTGCAGAGAAGTCTGAAAAGGAGTAATCTGGCCATTTTGGCAAAGGATATATGCAAAATGCAGACAGTTTGGTGTGAAACTCCAGGAGTAAAAGCCTGCAGGGAACTGGAAGAAGCTAGACACATTGTCTACATACTATTGACCATAGTTTTCTTGGTTACCTTTTTACCAGACCACAAAATTTTAGACTTGTCCCGATTGAAAGCATTTGCAGAGGACATATTAAATGTTACTCAAAACATAAAATTTGTATTTCAAAGAACAGAAAATATTGTGGGAAGAGAAAAAATGCTAGTTACCAGCATTTTCTTATATTCCCACAATTTTTTCAAAATCAGTCTTTTTCAGGATCTTTTAAGTCGGGATTGTGTGGTATAGGGTCAACTCTTTACTAAGCAACAAAATTTTAGATCTGTTCAAATCAAAATCATTTGCAGACAACAAATTTGTTGTGGCTAGGATCAAGGAATTGGGCTTTGATAGGTTACGAAACATTGTGGGAACAGGAGAAAAATGCTTGTGACATTTTCTCCTTTTCATGAGCCTTTTTTGGTCATGATTGTAAAAAAATGGGTTGTTTGGTTAAATCTGTGCTACATTAAGATGCAATCTGATGCAGCTGTATAATCAAATGCTCAAAAACCAACTAACAGAATAAGTTTCTGGACAATTATACAGTAAATTAATGATTTCTTTGAAGGCTCATTGTTTTCTGGATCTCATGTACATTTAAAAGTGAACAGTTGCAGTGACGTAATATATGAAAAAAAAAAAGGACAACAGTATATCAGACTTGCTAAATTTGAAAACAATTGCAGATGACAAATGAAATGCGGCTCATACTGATAGATTTGTTTTTAAAAATGTCTGAAAAGAAGAAAATTCTGGTCAGCAGCCTGTACACCTTTTCCCACGTCACTTTCATTAGCTGTCTTCCTCAGGATCATTAAGGTCTACGGCCCCTGCCCATCGGTAAACATCGACTTTTTCGTAAAGGCTATTTGGTCAATCTCGGCAGCTTCCATCTTTTAATATGAGAGTTAGGGGCTGTTGACTCACTAACCCATTGGTAAATATCGTGTAACATCGACGTTTTCGTAAAGGCTATTCGGCCAATCTCGACAGCTTCCATCTTTTATTATGAAAGTTAGGGGCCGTAGACCGTAAAACTTTGGACTGTTTGGTAACGGCTTTTATCACATAACCTCCCTTGTTAGCTCCACTGGCCGAAGGCCAGCGAGCTATTGTCATGGCGTTGTGTCCGTCGTGCGTCCGTCCGTTCGTCCGTGCGTGCGTCCGTAAACTTTTTCTTTAAAAAACTTCTCAGAAACTATTGACTGGATTTTTACCAAATTTCACAGGAATGTTCCTTTGGTGGTCCTCTTTCAAACTCCTTCAAATAATTGTGTTCCATGAAGAATTCTGGTTGCCATGGCAACCAAAGTAAAAAACCTTTAAAAATCTTCTCCTCCCAAACCGCTATTTGGATAGCATTATTATTTTGCAGGAATGTTCCTTAGATACAGGTTTACAGAATTCCTTAAAAAAAAAAAAGATCTGTCAAAAAACATGGCTTTTATGGGAGACTCATTTTCCTTTTATGGTATTAAGTAAAATCTTTGAAAAATTTCTTCTCTAAAACTATTCATTGGATTTCATTGTTGTTTTGCAGGTAAGTTCCTATGGTGGTTGTCTACCAAATTGTTTCTTCAGTGAGCTAAAATGCAGGATTGAATGATAATTGTTAAAAACTTCCTTTCGCCATTATAGAAATATCAGGCCTGTGGAGCGATACAGGCGCTCAAGCGCCTCTAGTTTTTAGTGTAATACACCTATTACCAATTTTCTTACCTTATATACACAGAATTGTGTGATGTCATTTTTGACGTCATTTTGTACGTATTTCATAAAAGTGAACAGATTTTAAGGATATTACCGCGGTGCATAGATAGATGCTTTCGTATCTTCTGATCTGTAATTTGTGAAATATGGTAATGTGATAAAAAGAGTCTGACACTGGTTGGCGTTTGAGATAAAATTTTATTAAACTCATCAAGAAAAAATGTTTTTAAGATCGCCAAAGGCTCACTTAGTAACATTTTCCCTAGACTTGTTTAGCAAAATTTTATCTCATAACACCAACTGCTGTCAAATCCTGCTCGCCCGGGTGGCTCAGTGGTGAGCGTGTTGGACTCATGACCTGGTGGTTCAAGTTCGATACCCGGTTGAGGCAAACTTTCTTTCCGGCATATTTTTGCCTCTCACCTCTGCTGAAGCATGTGAGAAAAGTAGTTGGTGGCTTTGGAAAGAAAGTTGTGTTAGTACTGGTGTGAGAAAGCCAGGAAACACATGTGCGTCACCGACCGCCATGATATGACCTTAGCTGTTAAAGTGGCGTTAAACCGCAATACAACCAACCAACCAACCTGTCAGATCCTATATATCATAGATGTCATTACATGCTCTGATAACTAAAAATGGGATCATTTCCATTCATGAAGATACATGTATTTAAAACATTAAAGCAAGAGGAGAAATCCTTTGTTATGAGCAGAATTGGTCTAATGCTAGATTAAAAAAAGCCTGCTCTTAACCCGTTACCACGCAATCCCAACTTTAAATAACCCTGAGGAAGAAAGCTTTTGAAAACATTGAGGGAAATGGAGAAAATGCTGGTCGCCAACATCTTATACTTTTTCCACATTGTGTTCTTCCCTATTAAAGATAAATTCCATCATTTGAGCTGAAGTTAAATTGTCATTCTGCAAATGCTTTCAATTTCTACAATTATAAATTTTTCTGGTATATCACCTTAGGAGCCAAAGAGTAAGTTTTCAATTTGCTGTATGTTTTAGTCATTACCCAAACAACAAAATTTTAGACTTGTCCAAATTAAAAGCATTTTCAGATAACAAAGTAAATGTGACTCAAAAATTGAAATTTGTTTTAGGAAGGGCAGAAAACATTGTGGGAGAAAGAGAAAATGCTGGTTACTAGCATTTTCTCCTTTTCCCACAGTGTTTTCAAAAGTATTCTTTCTCAGAGTCATTAACCCTTTACCACACGACAAATTTTAGACCTGTCCGAATTGAAAGCATTTGCAGATGACAGTTTCAATGTGGCTCATATGAAATGATTTTTCTTTGATAGGGTAGAAAACATTGTGGGAAAAGAAGAAAATGCTGGTAACCAGCATTTTCTCCTTTTCCCACAATGTTTTTAAAAGCCTTCTGTATCGGAGGTGTTAAAAGTTGTCATTGTGTGGTAAAGGATTAAAACTCAGGATTGTGTGGAAAGGGTAAGACAGTGGCCTAGTACAAAAGAAAAGAAAATTTTATGCAGGTGCTAAAGTTAACAGACAAATCATGTTAGGAGAAAAGCTTTTGCAAAGAAAGTGTTTCTTTTCTGCTGTCTTTCACCTACAGTCATTAATTTAACCCTTTACCACACGACTAATTTTAGACCTGTCCGAATTGAAAGCATTTGCAGAGGACAGTTTCAATGTGGATCATATTAAATGATTTTTCTTTGATAGGGTAGAAACCATTGTGGGAAAAGGAGAAAATGCTGGTTACCAGCATTTTCTCCTTTTCCCACAATGTTTTCAAAAGCCTTCTCTATCAGGGGTGTCAAAAGTCGTCATTGTGTGGTAAAGGGTTAAACAGTTGAATGGGATTGTATTAACTTTAGGGATTACGTCAACGTCACCGGAAAGTGACTTACCAAATATGGCAAAAAGTCATCAATAAGGATATGACAAGGTCAGGGAGGATATAGAACCCCTTAATTCGTAGATAGGATGTGACAAATTTGGTCAAATAAAATTCTGAGACAGTTTTTGGAAAATGACTACCGGTTAATACCATTCACAATCTTTTTGAATACTCTTGCAGTTTCTAAGGTCTGATTTGTGTGTCCAGCCATTTCCAGGATGAATGTTTCTCAATTTCTAATCAATTTTTCTTTTTCAAAAAGATACTAGCTTTGTAATAAAGTTATGGATTAACCATTTACCAGCTAGATAAATTTTTACCAAATGACTTGGCCAAGCAATTGCACATGACAAAGGGATGTCCAAAAGATGAATTTAACTCCTTACAAGACAATCCAGTGTTTTGTACATGTCAGAGAAAGACAGTTTTTGAAAACATTGTGCAGAAAATGAGAAAACACTGAAAATACAGTTGAAAATCAGTTGTGGAGAAACTCTGGCTGTAGAATTGCTTGTTACTGATATATATAAAAGCTCACAGTTTAAGATCAGGAGCAATTTGAAGTTTCATGCGCTTCTGTTTCTTTTTCTTTTTCTCTCTTTTTCCCCCATTCCCCCCCCCCATCAAAATATCAATAGTCTTTTAGTCATTTGAAGAAAAGAAGAAAAAAATTTTTGAGGGGGCGGGGTCTAAATTTATTTTCATGCCGCTATGAATACTGTATGTATTATGAAGGCAAATATGCAATCAATTTAAGTGGTTTTTGAAATACGGTCATTGACAAGTTGTTGACTATTCCCACCTGAAAAAGGTTAATGGTACTGTTTTGCATGTTGCATCATGAAGTAAAAATATGTCGCATGAATGTCCAATGGTGCGCTTCCTGTCCTTTATGTTGCAGCGTTTAAGCAGACAACATCAAAGCTTTTCTCATGTCCTACCTTATCAAATACAACCGTGAGGAACCAGGCGTTACATTATGTAAACACTGTTGATAAAGGAGAAAATGGGTAACATCATTCTGCACTGCAGAGATCTTTAAGCCTGTACTACACAATGTCGACTTTTAATGACCCTGAGAAAGAAAGCTTTTGAAAACAATGTGGGAAAAGAAAATGCTGATAACCAGCTTTTTTTCCTTTTCCCACAATTTTTTTACCCATCCCAATATAGATTTCGATTGTTTTAGACACATTTATTTTGTTGTCTGCAAATGCTTTCAATTTAGACTGGTCAAGAATTTTGTCGTTTGGTAAAGTCTTAACTCTTTACCAATTTGACAAAACTTTAGACTAGTTAGACCACTTTTAGACCACTTTGTGGTCAGGCCAGGTAGCTCAGTGGCTAGAGTTACTGACTTGTGACCTTATGGATGTGAATTTGATACCTGGCTAAGGCAAACTTAGTTTTTGATGACTTTTTGCCTCTCACCTCTGATGCATTTGAGAAACGTAGTTAGTGACTTGGAAAGGAAGTCGTGTCAGTACTGGAGTGAGAAAGCCAGGAAACATGTGTGGTTCAATGGTAGCCGTGAAATGACTTAAGCTGTTAAAACGGCATTTTGCTCCAACACAAACAAACAGAAAAGACTTTGTGGAAATAGCAGTAGCATTTTAACCCTTTACCACACAATCCTGAGTTTTAACGTCCCTGAAGAAGCCTTTTAAAAACATTGTCTGAAAAGAAGAAAATGCTGATAACCAGCATTTTGTCCTTTTCCCACAATGTTTTCTTCCCTATCAATAATTACATCTTTTAGCCCATTTGAATTGTCATCTGCAAATGCTTTCAATTTGGACAAGTCTAAAATTTTGTCGTTTGGTAAAGAATTAATTGTATATACTTGTACAGAAGGATTTTCAACCTGGGCTTTCCTATCATTAAAGGTGAATGACTCTGAAACCCCACTAAGATGATGTGTTATAACCCATTTTTCCTTTAACTCTTTACCAAACGACAAGATTTTAGACTGGTCCAAATTGAAACCATTTGCAGATGACAAAAGTGACTGAAAATTTGAAATTTGTTTTGTGAAGAGTAGAAAACATTGTGGGAAAAGGAGAAAATGCTGGTTACCAGCATTTTCTCCTGTTCCCATGATGTTTCTAAAGGCTTCTTTTTCAGGGTCGTTAAAAAGTCGGGATTGTGTGGTAAAGGGTTAACCATGTTTTAGGGTATGGTGAATAACTTGGTTACATTTTGATTTTTATGGGAGGGAATTACTGGGCTCTCAGTGCTTGCTCTACTGTTCTGAAAGGTGGATTACTACTGTTCATGTCAAAGTGGGAGTACATGTTATTTCCTGTACTCATGGTATGGGTTATTCATGGAGAGCCATTGCAGCCATTCCATACCAGAAGAGAAAAAACATGGGGTATGGACAAAAGCCCCATAGGACAAATCTCATAGGATGGAAGCCCAGAAGACTAAAGCTCAGTTATATAATAGCCCCTAGTTCCTTAGGAGAAAAACACAATCCCCATGATATGAAATTATGTGTATCTAATGACCTTTTATTTTTTTAACAATATGTTTATGAAAAAAGGCTGAACACAGAAAGTTTTAATTAGTATGACTGATTTAACATTGAGGATTTGAATATCGATTTTATTAAAGATCATAAAACCATCAAAGATCAAAAGGTAATATCACTTAATTTGCAAGTTTGCAGCACTGTATGTTTATTCACTGTCTTTGATCTCTTAGTGACCTCATCAAAATCTGATATTTTAAAACATCTTTGTAAATTAAGAAAATCTGAAAACATCATAGATCACAGGCCATTTCCTCATGCAATGTTTTCAAATATGTATTCAAGTAATTATCACTGATATCTCGTGGTTGTTTGAAGACAAGGAAAATACCAGAGAATCTACATCAACTCATACACCAAAATAGTTTTACTTAATGCTAGAACAGAAATAACGGATCACAAAAACAAGATTGAGTTTGCAAAGTTCTGACGGTATGAAGTCGTTACTTATAATAATAACCAAATGACAGGTAGCATGGTACAACTTATGTCTCGTTGGGCATTTGTTCGAGGGTTTTCTTTCCATAGTGCTTTTGCCATAAAGGGATTTTTTGTCCTACATCCATAAAACAATGTGTTTGTCCGATGTCGACTGTAGACCATGATAGGGTGCTATTTGTGATATTTTAAGTGTTTTGGACTGTTTGATGCTTTACTTAGCAATCTGTATTTTAACAATCCTGTTCTTTACCTCGGGTTTTTTTTTTTAAACTCAGATTGTGTGGTATAGGACTTTTGAAAACATTGTTGAAAAAAGGAGAAAATGCTGGTAACCAGCATTTTATCCTTTTTTCAAAATTTTTTCGACCCTTCCGAAAAACAAACTTCAATTTTGAGTTGTATTTTACTTTGACAACTGCAAATGCTTTTAATTTGGTCAAGTTTACAATTTTGTCGTGTGGTAATGGGTTAAAAGATTGATAAAATATCCGGGGATATGTATTCATTTCACATATTTAGTTCTCAAAGGGTCAAAGGTAATCTTTTGCAGGTTCTTGCGTATAATGTAAGAAAAATTATCAGTGACAGATGACATACTTTTGCTGATATGATCATCAGTGTAGATTCTGCTCTGGTTTCTGTGTGCATTCCAGTGTTTACTTCTCCTACCCTTGTTGTGCTTTGTAAATCTTACCGACAATCTGTTAGGAAAAGAATCCAAATTACTGCATTTTCAAGGATGTGGTGGGCCACGTTATTGTGCAAGATATAGGACAATGTACATCCAAGATCAGGCTGCGTATTTTGTGTCGGCTGATGTGGATCCTCTTTGTCTACAGAATGCAACTTGTGTTTCCCATTGCATTATGAATCGTGAGCTTGTGGAGCTTGTTATCTAAAAGGGTGACAGAAGCAGGATTGTACTTAAATATATAAGTTTGAATTGTTATTTGTGGAATTTTAACCCACAGAGCGCGGAATAAAACCAAGGCACATTTTCTACCTGGATATAAGACCCATATAATTCCAGTTGTTAAGTCGCTATTTTCCAAGATGTATCAAATGCATGTTCTCTGCAGTCTGATCTTGATCTGCAATGGCTGCAAAGGCAATTGTAGATGTGAAAGGTGTTTCTAAGGATTACCCTGGTACATTTTAACTCTATACCAGGGGAAAAGTAAGACTTGTTGAAATTGAAAGTAGTTGCAGACCACAAAATTTAATGTGGCTAAAATGGTAAACTTGCCAGTGAAAGGTAAGAAAACATTGAGGAAGAAGGAGCTAATCACTAGCATTTTCTCCTTTTCATGCAGTGTTTCCAAAAGCCTTCTTCTGCAGGGTCGTTAAGACATGGGATTACGTGGTAACGGCATAGACATAGAGGATCTGACACGAGTTGGTGTTTGAGATAAAATTTTATCAAACGAGTCCACAAAAAATGTTATTAAGCGAGCCTGTGGCAAGCTTAATAACATATTTTGTGGATGAGTTTAATAAATTTCTACCTCAAAAGCCAACGAATGTCAAGTTCTTTTTAACATATAACTGTTACACATAAGTGTATGACAAGAGTTATAGTCCATAATGTGTTAAAACATAGGCATATGTGTATAATGTGCAAGTATAGGATATCGACTGAGTACGAGGTCTTTCCGTATAAGAACGACCTGGACACGAGCTTCACGTAACACCGAGAGCGCGAAGCGCTCGAGGTGTTTTGTGAAGCTTATGCCCAGGTCGTTCTTATACGGGAAGACCGATGTACGAGGTCGATATCCGACTTACATACCGGCCACCATCAGTATTGAGCAGATGACTTAACCATCATGTCGAAAAGTATAGATCCATTCGATGAAAAAAGAAGCGTAAAACATGTTTTATGGTTTTATAACTTTGGGATATTTCTTTTTACATATAAATTTTATTTTCTCACTTGAACATTTTAATGAATCTTGGCTTGAAATTGACACCTCGTGAGCATCGACCCTTGGATTTTTTTTATTTGATTTTGTTGATGCTGCACGAGTGAGTTCATTGCTCAGTATAGGTTTGAACTGATTAAAATACTCATGGATTTAAGATTTAGCTGGAAACTCTCTCGTGTTTTCAATTCCACAGTCTGTCCATTGACTGTTTGCACTAATTCATCCAGTTATATAGGACCATAGGTCAGTAATCCTTGAATAATTGATTGATTGGTGTTTTACACCGCTTTCAACATTATTTCAGTCATATCACAGCCACACTTCCAGTGAGGCTCAAGCCTGGGGCCTCTAGGTCACGAGTTCTACCCTTTACCACTAAGCCGTGCAGGACCCCTAGGTCAGTGATAAATGGTACGCAGTTATATCACAGCAGCTACTGTAACCAGGGAACATTCCCCAATACGTTTTATAAAAGGGATAAAGGCTAGGAAAACATGCTGTGTCAAAGAGCACACCATCGAGCCTAGGACAGCTGGTCTCAATGCAGTTGTAATCATTCGACTGTGGGAGTGATCGGGCCGCTCAATTTGCTTTTCGTTTCATTTCTTGAGGCTAGCTGTGCCGGGTCAGTCATAGAAGGAGAGTGCTCCTATGTTTCTTTGCTTTCTCACAGTAAGAAGAAAAAAGACGAGGGTTTTTTCGCTCCAGAAGCTAAACTTTGCTAATACAGAGAAACCAACAGTTAGTCACATATGAAATGGGGTGCATAGAACCAAAATACAACAATATTGCAAACATGTTTTAGTACATGCGTCGGTCATTAACATTTTCGCACTTTTGCTATTTCACTTTTAAAAATGAAAACTAGAAAAGTACGAAAAATGAGTTGGCTTTAGGTATGAATGAATTAAGTAACTACAGAACTTTAGGAAAATGCACATTATCAACAATGTTTTAAATGTTGGCCTTAATGTGACAGCACATTTTGTAAATAGGAAGGGATAGATTTTTTTTAATGGTCGCTTTGAAAGAAAGTTTTAAATAATTACTGAGTTGGTCACCAATAAAAAAAATGGATTAAAATCTGTTTTTTTCCAGATGCATAATTGCAAGATTTTCCCCTGTTATTTAATAAATTCCTAAAAATGATCAATATCGCACGAGTACCAATGTCCTTCACGACCCTGTCTGCACGACTTCAGGACCGTCAATGCACGTGGACAGGTCTTTCTCGCACGGGAGCAGGTCTTTCCTGCACGTGGGCAGGTTTTCTATCTACGGAACAACCTGTGCACGTGCATAGATAGACCTGCGCTTGTGCACTCCATTGTTAAGACAGGTCGTTCTGAAAAAGATAGACCTGGTCCAAACAAAAGAGCCGGTATGTAATGAAATTTACATGAAGCCAAGTCGCTTCTTTGACAGGTACATTACGAAAGAAAAATAGATCCAAAGAAACTTGCATATACTGATTTTGTTTTGAATCTAAAATTGATTAATTTAACAACTTTATCATGATTACAAATTTAACCGTTTCTTTCACTCAGGAACCTAGGTCAGCAATGTTTTAGAAGGTGTATAATTACAGAATGCTGACCAAATACAGTGGTATTTTCTTAACTTGCACGTGTGAAACAAGAAAATTCGTAATGGCTGTATTACATTGAAAACAAGGGGAATTATGTGATTAAAAGGTTATCTTTTTATCAAATTTGTCAGTTAAAGGGAAAAGGGAAAATGTATTTGTAAACACAAAGCACATGGAACTAGATCCTGTAAGATTTGATTATTCCAACACAAATCTGAAAAGCTCATAAGCATGGATAATAAAGTAGAACATAGTTTCATACTTGATCATTAGGATAATTCATATTCGTTATTATGATAATTCATGATTTGCTTCTTGGGATTATTAGGAAAACTTTGTGACAAATGGTAAAACCTGACTTTTTGGAATTTCTCAGGTTTTTCCATTTCTGTTAGAATGGTGCTACATTACAGAAAGGATCAAAGGAATAAAACAAGAAAAAATTCGCAGGAGTCTATTTATAGAAAGTAGAGCGGCTGTTGTCAGTATTCAGAATTGTTTTTTGTGTAATTTTCAAGGAATTGATAACAATGGGAGAGGAAGTATTGCGTGGGTTCCGCAACCCTTAGCTTTAATCCTCACAATGTTTGAAACAGTGATTAATCCTTTACCAGACGACAAAATTTTAGCCTTGTCCAAATTGAAAGCATTTGCAGACGACAATTTCAATGTGGCTCACATGGTGCAATAATTCTTTGATGGGGTAGAAAACATTGTGAGAGAAGGAGAAAATGCTGTTTACCAGCATTGTCTCCTTTTCCCACAGTGTTTTCAAAAGGCTTCTTTCCCAGTGTCGTTAAAAGTTGGCACTGTGGGGTAAAGGTTTAATCAACTGATATTTTCTCCCAGGAATCTTAAGTTGAGCCTGGTAGTACAGTTCATGGTGAACAGGACTTTAGAACAGTGGGGGTCACTGGCTGGCATTCCCAGCTCTGCCAAATTCTTTCGGAGGATGATTTAAGTCATCAAGATGGAATTCTCCCATACTCGAAATCATTTTTTCAATGATGGTTACAGGAGAAAGCAGCCAGTGGCTTTGGAAGAATATTTTGTGAAATACTGATAACAGAAACTCCTGGAGAGAATGGATAAGACCACTTTCTGCGGCTATATAACTGAAATAATGTTGAAAATGGTGTTGAACACCATACAATCAATCAGTAAACATAACTTTCATACATGCATATAGTTGAGCTTTAACCCTTTGCCGCATGGCAAAATTTAAGACCTATCCAAATTGAAAGCATTTGCAGAAGACAGTTTCATAGTGGCTAAAATGACTTTTCTTTGATAGGGTAGAAAACTTTGTGGGAAAAGGAGAAAATGCTGGTTACCAGCATTTTCTCCTTTTCCCACAATGTTTTCAAAAGGCCTCTTCTTCAGGCGTGTTAAAAGGCGTCGTTGTGTGGTAAAGGGTTAACCCTGAAAGCTCCGGTCACAACTACCGGTATGTTACCTTTGCGGCCAGTATGGATTAAGATCAGAAAGCACAAATTGAGCAGTCTTCTCTTTGATCTACTCTGACTGCTTTGCTTAGAAATTTTTTACAAGAGCAACCTTGACCCTTTACCACACAGTCACGGGTTTTAACGACCCTAAGGAGGAAGGCTTATGAAAAAATTGTGGGAAAAGGAGAAAATGGTGGGTATAAGCATTTTCTCCTTTTCTCAATGTTTTCTACCCTTCCAGAAGGGAATTTGATTTTTTTTGTCACATGTATTCTGTTGTCCGCAATTGCTTTCAATTTGATCGTCTTAAGATCCTGTCGTTTGGTAAAGACTTTTTAAAAGGAAAAAAACATTTCATTAGGTCATATTTCCAGACTGAAAGGGTCATTGGGTTTATATTGGTTTACCCACACATATCCTTGAGTGATGACTTCGAGAGAGAAATCTTATGAAAACATTACGGGAAAACGAAAAAATGCTGGCCTCCTATTCTCACATTTTTTTTACGGTTTCAAAGGGTAAATCACACAGATGGTAGCACTGTAACATTGTTCAAATGATGTAATTTGTCTGTAAAAAGCCACAATGTTTGTCTCCCTTTTCACAACGGTTACCATAATTTGAGCCACATTTAATTTCTTGTCAACAAATGCTTCTAATTTGGGAGAGTCTGTAACTTTATCATCTGTTAACCCTTTACCACACAAGAAAAATTTATACTTGTCCAAATTGAAAGCATTTGCAGACGACAATTTAAATTTGGCTCATATTATGGAATTTGTCCTTGATAGGGTAGAAAACATTGTGGGAAAAGGAGAAAATGCTGGTTACCAGCATTTTCTTCTTTTCCCACTATGTTTTCAAAAGGCTTCTTTCTTAGGGTCGTTAAAAGTCGGGCTTGTGTGGTAAAGGGTTAACTCTTTACTAAACAATCCAGACTTTAAACCACACTTAGGAAAAAGACTTAAAAACATTAGGAAGGGGAGAAAATGCTGATTACAAGCTTTTTCTCCTTTTGTGGTAATGTTGTTTTTAACCTATCAAGTACATATTTCGACATTTGGGCCACCTTTGTCATCTGCAAATGCTTTGAATTTGGACCAGTCTGAAATGTTGTTGGGTAAAGAGTAAGAGTCTACATCTAGTAAAGAGTAAACTCTTTGACAAAATAATGTTGGACTTTTCTAAAATATTTCTTTAACCCTTTACCACACAATCCCTAGTTTTAACGACTCTGAAAGGCAATACTTATGAAAACATTGAGGGAAAAGGAGAAAATGCTGGTAACCAGCATTTTCTTCTTTTTCCACAATGTTTTCCACCCTTTCAAAGAGAAACCCTATCATTTGAAGATTATTTAAATTGTATCCTGCAAATGCTTTTAGTTAGGACATGTAAAAATATTGTTGTGTGGTAAAGGGTTAAAGATGAAATAACTCATTCCTTTCCCACCGATGACCATGGCAATGGTTATGTGGGAAAGCGACGTGTGGCTTGGAAAGAAAATCGTGCAGAATACTGGTAAAAGAAACCCCAGGAAAGCATGGATAGGTGCACTGGCAGATGCGATATAACTGAAATAATGTTGAAACTGGCGTTAAAAACCATACAATCAATCAGTCAACAGATGAAATATTACGTGTTGCTGATAGCATCGTGTGATTTGTCTTGGAAAGGGTAGAAAACATTTTGGGGACTGGATAAAATGTTTATTACAAGCTTGACCTTCTTTTTCCTCCACAATACTTTTAAAAGCTGTCTTCTTCAATGCAAAAAAAAATCCACATGGGATTGTGTCATAAAGGGCTAACACATTACCAGACAATCCCTTCTTTTAACCCTTTACCGTACAATGCCAGCTTTTAACGCCCAAGGGAAAGCAGGCTTTTAAAAACATTGTGGGAAAAGGAGAAAATGCTGGTAACCAGCATTTTCTCCTTTTCCCACAATGTTTTTACCCTGTCATAGAAACATTGCACCATTTGAGCCACCTTGAATTTGTTGTCTGCAAAGGCTTTCAAGTTGGACAAGGCTAAAATTTTGTCTAGTAAACGGTTATCCACCTCAAGTAGAAGGCTTTTGTAAACGTCATGGGAAAAGGAGAAAATGCTGGTTATCAGCATTTTCTCTTCTTCGACCTGAAGTGTCAAAGAGAAATCATCTTCTAGGTTACATTTGTCTTGCTAATATGTCAGTTTGCTCAGATAAAAAAAATTCCTTTGGTAGAGAGTTAAAAGCTATCAAGGAATTACTGGTATCAAACTTTGCAATGGTATTGAACAATTATCTTTTGTTCTACCTAACCCTTTCCAAAAGTACATATTTTATCCTCTTGAAATTTCAAAACATATTATGCAGAGGACAAAATTTGGAATTGCACTTAAATACAATGTGCCTGAAGTCTCTGATAGTGTTGAAAACATTGTGGGAAATGGAGAAAATGCTAGTTACCAGCATTTTTCTCATTGTCCAAAAATGTATTCAAAACTTTTCTTCCTTCATGGTCGTTAAAACTTTGTACTGTTTTGTAAAGAGTTACAAAGCTTACAGTCCAGCTATATTTAGAACTGAATGGAAATCCCAAAAATTGACCTGGTATACTTTATTTTTGCTGGTACTTAGGTCAGCATTTGTTTATTTTTCCCTGACAATGTTATTGTATCAAAATATGAGTGAAGATGTGGAGTAAAATTATGATATAAAAGTAAAATCATGCCGAGACCTCTTGGTAAAAGGAGAAACAGTGGTTTGGTGGCTATTTTTGTGCTTTTTCTAACAGAGAAAAAATTGATTTCGTCATTTGGCGTCTAAGGGTTTAACTATTTTATGTTGTAAATGTAGTGCACTGGAAAAGTGGAGCATAATGGAAAAAAGATGAGTTTTGCTGTGGAAAAACTATCAAATGAAGTGCAGATATGAATTTCTTAATACTTTGAGATATGTACCAGTTTTGAGGAGGTGGATTGTGAACGACTATTGTGGAATTAAAAGTGGACAAAAATTTGTAACAAATGGAACTTTAGCATGTCAGAATAAACTGGATTTAAGTAAAAATTGTCAAAATGAAGTAAGCACTTGTATAGTTGATGTTGCAAAGCCTTCTTTTAACACATTGCAAGTCTTTTAAGGGAAAACAGAATGTATAAAGTATTTCCTGAAGGCCAAGTTGCGGTAAAAAGTAAACAATACAGGTGTTAAAATGCATGTAAATCATACCAATTACAAGTTACTGTGAATATGACAATTTGTTATTATGTGGTCAGTCCAAGCAGTAGTTGATGGCAGAACAATTTGCTTTATCTTTAGTTTAATTTTTAAGTGGTTACTGGAAATGAAACATTTTTTCTCTTTTGTAGGTATACTATGCAAAGAAAAAGAAGCGAGCGGCACCAGGAGCGCAAGGTGACGACAGCAGCCATAAGAAAGGCAAGGTCAATGTCCATGCGTATAATGATGGGTACGATGATGCAAACCATGATTATATCGTCAATCCGGGTGAAAAATGGATGGATCGATATGAGATTGATTCCCTTATTGGCAAAGGTTCATTTGGACAGGTATGTTTCTTTTTATCTATGCAGTTTGCACTAATTGATACCATCTCTCCAGTCTATTGTTGATATACACAGTCATCTTGCCAACTTGCTGCACAGCTGAAGGGTAAAGACACCAAATCATCTGGGTCTGTATTCACCAACCATTCTTCAGAACATTCTTAGTCTCATTTTCCAGAATTTTCTAAATATTAAAGTAACACAACTACTGATTGGCTAAACCAAATGGTTTAGCCAATCAGAAGCTGTGTTACTTTCAAATTCAGAAAATTAAGAATGGTTGATGAATACATACCCTAATATTATGCAGTTAACTCTTTACCTACTTAATCCCAAGTTTTAACGACCCTGAGGGAGATAGCATTTGAAAACATGGTGATTTTATTGTACGAACCGACTTGGTCAGTTAGTTTTAGAGGCTTGCCGAAATCACCACTGTTTTGAAAATTCAGTTTCATGGTGAAATGAGAACAATTTGTCTATCTCCAAGGTTTCAACCTTCATATCTCTCTAAAAGCCCCAATAGGGGCCAAAAGTAAACAAATCATACCATTTGAAAGTATGGAAAGTATTGTGAAGTTGACAATTTGTAGTATTGTGAAGATGACAATCAGTTATTGTGCCATCAGTCAAAGTTTTAGTTGCTGGCAGAAAAATGAAAGTTAACAAGAGGACCATGATGGTCCTATATCACTCACCTGAGTTTTAGTCCTTCGAAAATAATGAAATTATATAATTGATACATATACATGTAATGTTATCCACAATGCCTTTGTCATCCTGTACAGTAAGAGAAAATTAGTAGTATTTGAGCACATTAATTCCAGGTGCCAGACACCTGAAAGAAAACAATTTTTTAATATGGCCCAAAATTGTGACCCCTGGAGTTAATGGGTTAATTCAATTCTTTTAACAACTTTGGTAGAGCTTCACCCAAGAAACATGCCTGTCAAGTTTCAGCATGATTGGTTTAAGAGGAGAAGATGTTTAAAGCAATTGTGGACAGACCGACGCAGGACAACGGCGAATCACAATACCCCACCTAGCACTTTGTGCTCAGGTGAGCTAACAAATAAGCATTATCTGTGGCTTGTCATAAACAACATAAAGATGAAGTTTCATAACATTTTGTCCTGTAGTAAAAGAGATATTAATCCATAATGAAAATACATGTGAAGCCCCCTTTTTCCATGACACGACATTTAATAAAAAAAGCTAAAATAATGATATTGGTGGACTATCATAAGGAACACATGTATAAAGTTTCATAAATATTCGTCAAGGATTTTGAGTTGAAGATATATTGATCCTTTACAGAAATATACATGAAGTCCCTTTTTCCATTAGCACATATTTGATATTAAAAAAAAAAATCGGCAGACATCATAAGGAACACCTGTATGAATTTCTATTAGTTTCTGACAAGGATTTTAGAAGATATCTGTCCTGAAAGACGGACAAACAGATGGTCATTGGTCCATGATGAAATTAAATATTTAGCCCCCTTTTTTCATGACATGGCATTTCATGAAATAAAAACAAATAACTATTGTCTGTGGCTTGTGATGAACAATATAAAGATGAAGTTTCATGACATTTTGTCCTGTAGTTAGAGATATTGGTCCACAATGAAATATATGTCAAGCCCCCTTTTTCCATGACACTGCAATAAAAAAAAACAAAGGTATATAACTGTGGTGTTGCTTGGTCAATCTGGGTAAAACTTGTTGTCCTGCATTTCCTAATGGTGGTTGATAGATGTTACAAGTTTGATGTAAAAACTCCGTATAGTTTTCAAGATAAGACTCACAACAAAGTTCACTCTATATACCTTAATGTCCTACTTTGTGACCCCAAGGGCAGGGCTGATTTTGAACAAACTTGGTAGAGGTTCACCAGGAGATGATTCATATAAATTATCAAAACTCTAGGCCTTCTGCTTTCAAACAAGAAGATTTTCAAAGTTTGATCTATATACGATTTTGCCCGAATTTGTGACCCCTGGAGCGGGCCAATTTTGACCCCAGGGGCATCATTTGAACAAACTTGGTAGAGGATTACTAGAAGATACTACATACCAAATATCAAAGCTCTGGGCTTTCTGGTTTCAGACAAGAAGATTTTTAAAGATGTTGTAAATTTTCCCTTTTTTGTTGCCATGGCAACCAGAGTTAATGGGTTAATTCAATTCTTTTAACAACTTTGGTAGACCTTCACCCAAGGAACATGCCTGCCAAGTTTCAACATGATTGGCCCACCGGTTTAGGAGAATAAGATGTTTAAAGGAATTGTGGACAGACGGAGAGATGGACACCGGACAACAACCGATCACAATACCTCACCTTAGCACTTCGTGCTCAGGTGAGCTAAAAATAAGTCAAAAGTTGCAAAGTCACATTTCCTTTTGTTTACTTTTTATGTGCTTTTAAAATTAATTTTTCTGTCAGCAACTAAATCTTACACACTTAACCCATTTTTTCCTCTTTTCCCATTTTAGTGAGTGTCCTATCCCAGGGTAGTTCACATAAAACATAGGTTGTTTTTGTATTAGGTTGACCAGCTCAAGTATTCATAGAAAAGATTTTACGCAGTAATTATGTTTGCTGTGAGTGTTTTCCAAGAACGCACAAATTTAAATTATATCTACAGCCTCCCTCTGGATACCTCCAAGAGAACAAAGCTGCATCAGTTGTCTTCTAGAGACTGTTTCCATTTCTATTGGAATTTCCCTGCACTTTGTTTTTCCGCTTCCCTAGTCTGGCGGTCTATTGTTAATGGTTGATATGATTTAACCTTTTACCACACAAACCTGAGTGTCAATGACTGAGAAAGAAGCCTTTTGAAAAAATAGTTGGAAAAGGAGAAAATGCTGGTTACTAGCATTTTCTTCTTTTCCCACAATTTTTCCTACCCTCTTATGGATGAATTCCATCATTCGAGCCTTATTTATATTGTTGTCTGTAAATATTTTCACTTCGGACAAGTCTACATCTATGTTGTGTGGTAAAGAGTTTAGTCTTTACAATACAATCATGTGTTATAGTTATCTTTAAAGGGTAAACTGTAATTTATAGAAGACAACATGCAAAATGTGGGTAACCCTTTCTTTAACTCTTTACCACACAGTGCCGACTTTTAACGACCCTGAGGAGGAAGCCTTTTGAAAACATTGTGGGAAAAGGAGAAAATGCTGATAATCAGCATTTTCTCCTTTTCCCACAATGTTTTCTCCCCTATCAAAGACAAATTTCCTCATTTGAGTCACATTTAAATTGGCGTCTGCAAATGCTTTCAGTCTGGACAAGTGTACATTTTAGTCATGAGGTAAAGAGTTAAGATGTAAGATTTTTTTAGGTCATCCATATTTAAAGCTTTTTCAGACAACATATTAAACATGGCTCAAAACTGATTGATTGATGATAATACAACTACATGTATTTGTTCTATCTGTGAAAGAACAGAAAGCGGTGTCAGAAAAGGTGAAGATGCAGTGATTGCCGCATTTACTCCTTTTTCGGGTTTCCAAAAAAATGTTATTCAGCTAGAACAACAAAACACAGGATTGTTTGATCAAGGGTCAAAATTTAATTGATTATTTAAATTGTTCCAGCATGTTATGTATGTAACTGCACCACTAGACCTTTGAAAACATGCCAAAAAATGGAGAAAAATCTTGCAGAATGTGCACTTTCCTGGCAGAAAATGTAACTATCCTATCAATTAATTTTAATTCATGTGCAAAAAAAACCAAAATTTCTTCCCCAATTTTGTAACAAAAAATATCTTTAAAAATAGATAGACCGCTTAAATTTGCCAGCAAAATAGGCAGAGGCCCTTAAAAAAACATGTCAACATATTTGACTAATTACGAATTTGCATTTATTCATTTGTTGTCAATACGAAAAAGTAGGTCAAAAGCTAGCACATTCAGCTACGTCGATAAAGACTAAAAAAATATTGAATTTGAAAAAAACCCACTAAAATTAGAGATAACTTTTGGTTGGAATGAATGAATGGTATCTCATGAAATGGACAGGGTCGGCTGTACACAGTCCACAATATCTGTACTGAAAGACACATAACTGGATGATGGGATTTCAAAATGTTGGGAGATTCAATAGCTTTATTGCTGATTGTCTGTGTGGTCATTTTCTGACCGCTGTAACCCACTTCAAACCCAGACATCTATTTATAGTGCTCATCTGACCTCACTGAACTGAATCTGACCCAGTTCATGGATACAGCTAGTAGTACAGCCTGTAAAATTTTCCTCCTCAATTATTATTTTTAGATTGAAAGGGAAGTGATCTGTTTTCATAATGATTTTGAACTCTTTACCAAAGAACGATATTTTGGACTCGACCAGACTCAAAGCATTTGCAGGCAAATGTAGTGCAAAGAAAGATTTCGGTCTTTGATAGGGTAGAAAATATTGTTGAAAAAGGAAAAAATGCTGGTTACCAGCATTTTTTTCTTTTTCCACAATGTTTTCAAAAGCCTTCTTCTTTGGGTCAATAAAAATTTGGTATGTGTGGTAAAGCGTTAACCCTTTACCACACAGTCCCGACTTTTAACAACCCTGAGAAAGACCGCTTTGAAAAACATTGTGGGAAAAGGAGAAAATGTTGGTAACCAGCATTTTCTCCTTTTCTCACAATGTTTTCTACCCTTCCCATAATAAATTTGAAACTGTGAGTCCCATTTGTCGTCTGCAAATGCTTTCAGTTTGGAAAAGTGTTGAATTTTGTTGTCTATAAAGAGCTAAATGTTTACTCCTGAAACAAGTTTACGGTAGATGACTTTGAAAACGTCATTGTTTAATGCCGCAATAATTTACCAACCCTGCAGGAAGAAGGCATCAGAGACATTAAATGTGTTGCCTGCAAAACTTACGTTTTCAATTTCAACACATCCAGCATTTTGTTGTTTGATAAAGCATGAATGCCTGTTGTTAAAGGTCTACGACCCCTAAAAGAAAACAGCTATTTCCACTATAATATTATCCTACAAAATTTGCTATGATTAAAAATGAGTATTATTGTACTAATCTAACCTAGCCACTTTTCCCGTTTTTTCCTTCTTAGAATTATCATTTATAAATCTAAAATCACTGTATTCTCATTATGAAGGGAGATAATAATTACCTCCTTTTTCAGGAAACTATCTGTATCAACAAATAAGTTCAAGATAGAACTGTATCTTTAGCCTATGAGAAAATTCAATTTATTTATTCAGTAGTGAAAGAGTTAAAAGTACCTTTGGATTTAAGATTATCATAATTTCAATAATGCTCAGAATAACTTTTCAATAATGCTCAGAGTAACTTTCCAATAATGCTCAGAGTAACTTTTCAGACTATCTAATTTGAACGCATTTGCAGACAATAAATAGACAGTGCTTCAGATGATACTAGGATATGTTTTAAAAAGGGTAGATAAACTTTATGGGGAAATTAAGGGGACAAGGTTGTTTGGCAGCATTTTCTCTATTTCCCACAAGGTTTTTAGAGGCCCCCATCTCAGCATTGTAAAAAGGACCCATAGTATTATCTCCTAGATAGGTAATACAATCATGACTGTGCTTGCATGCTCTTGACTTGTTGAAGGTCTTAAAAACTTAGAAACAGGAAGTCAATAAAACAAAAGATAAGCCTGGGTGGGGGGGGTGGAGTTACGAAAAAAGTTTATCACTTTACACCATGTGAAAAATTTTTAGACTTGTCCGTATTAAACTATTTGCAGGCAACAAAATAATGAGACTGAAATATGAAAGTTAGTGTTCAAAAGGATAAAAGACATTTTGGGAAAAAGAGAAAATGCTGGTTACAAAAAAAAAAAAACTGTCTTCACAGTTGTTTGTTTGGTAAAAAGTTATGATCTATTTGACATGTTGTTTTGGCTGCTTCAAATTGAAAACAATTGCAGACCACAAATGATGTGATTTTGTCTGTGAAAGGTTTAAAACATTGTTGAAAATGGTGGTTACCAGCATTTTCTCCTTTCCCCACATTATTTTGAAAAGCCTTCGCTGTTATGGTTGTTCAAACTTTGGATTGTGTAGTAAAGGGTTAAACAGGGTTCCTAAAATACTGGATGCTTTGTAAATGCTTTGTGATATGATGCATGTGATACACAGTGTGATTTTGATTAAGCTGCAAAGGAACCTATTTTTGCAACTTACTAATTTTTTCTCAGTTTCGACTATAGTATCTCATGAAATATTATGTCAGACAGTGTAGATTTTCAGTGTGCCAAGCCAAGTAGCTCAGTAACATTCAACGCTTAAAACTAGGGGTGGCAGGTCAGAAACCCCAGCTGGGCCAGTTTCTGTCGGAGGATTGATGATAGGTGGGACAGGGATTATTCCTCTCTCACCGTTGATCATTATTTTGACGATGTCTAAGTGCTAAAGTAGCTAGTGGGGGGAGAGTATTGTGTAAAGTTTCAGATAAAAGAAACTCCTGTAAAGAGTGCACTGGACACCATGAAGTATCTGAAAAAGTACTGAAAATGACATTAAACACCAGACAAATAAAGAAGATCCAGCTTTAACTGTCTGATCTTTATCTACAATGTCTGAAAAAGCATCAAAAGTTGATCGTGCCTGAAAGGGTAACACAAAGAAATTTCTTTTTGTCTCTTTTCAGGTTGTGAAGGCATATGATCACACTGACCAAGAGCCTGTAGCCATCAAAATCATCAAAAATAAAAAACCTTTCCTCAATCAAGCTCAGATTGAGGTGAAATTATTAGAGCTTATGAATAAACATGATGCAGAAAATAAATATTATATAGGTATGTATTAATAGTTTTGTCACATTCCTGAAATAACTGTAAAGAGGTGCATAACTTCCTCAAGTCTTTACCAGAACACAGACTGTTAGACTCTTCTAACAAAATTCAAAGCATGTGCAGAAAACAAATTAACCTTTAGGCTGCTAAGTACGACTCGCTGACCTTTTGCGGACAGTGTGGGTCAAGATCAGAATGTGCAGTATGATCTTTGATTTGCACCGTCCGTTTGGGAGTTATTTTTCTGAAAAAATAAGTTTGAAATAGCTGTCCTTGGGTTTTTACTATCAACTTGAAGGTATCAAATTTCATTCAGCAGGATAAGAGTTAAACTTGTCTCAAATGATAAGTACTGTCTTAGAAATATTAGAAAACATACAGGAAAAAGCTCTGTAATAAATGACAAGGCTTGCAACACGCGAAAAGGGGCATTCGGACATTTGCGTAAAGTGTCGTCTCGGATCAGCCTGCGCAGTCCGCGCAGGCTAATCCGAGACGGCACTTTACGACTACATTAGATTTTATGCTACAGTAGACTTGCGCAAAAGAGAAAATTACATAAAAACGGAAAGTGTCGTTTTGGATTAGCCTGCGCGGACTGCGCAGGCTGATCCGAGACCACACTTGACGCAAATGTCCGAATGCCCCTTTTCGCGTGTTGCAGGCCACAAAATCCATATTGAAAGCATGTTTAGATGGAAACAAATTGTATCTTGTTCAAGTGGTGGGATTCATATTTGATAGGTTAGAGTACATTGTGGGAAAAGGAGAAAATGTTGGTTACCAGCAGTGTGTTTTTTGACAGGTCACTTCCTTTGGTTTTTTTTTTTTTAAATTCTGTATTATTTTGCTAAAGGGTTAAAGATTAAGCAGTTTGAATAAAAATGTTCTTGACTAGACTATTTTAATTTTCATATGTCATGTGTTAAAATTTTCATAAACACAATGAAACCACATAAAAAAATAAAACTACTTTGTACTACTTTTCACTTGAAAAAGTTCTGCACCCATACAACTTTTAGCAGTCTACAGCATTGCTTGAAGTACACATTTTTTTGCTCATCTCAGAAGACTGCTTTTTAATGCTGCTTTTAATGATTGATAAAAGGTATTCCTCCTCATATGACAAAATGCTCCCAATCCATCTAGAGTTTGGAAAGTAAAGGGAAATAACTTCAATATTGGCCAACTGTATTACCTGTCATATATCTCATCAAAGTTGTCTTTCTTTGGTGTGTACATTTTCGTTATCAACATTTATGTAAAATATTGTTGTGAAAGAAGCAGTTGCTTGTGAAAAGCAATAATGACTTCTTTTCTGGCAACATTTTGCAAAATTTTCTTCAAGTTTTTGCCTACTGTGTCACTCTGACAGGTCTGTATGCTTGTATTGGCCTGTAAGGTGACAGCCTCACTTGAATTGTTTTATTCATAGCTGTCTTTTTTTCTTTCTTTTCAGTGAAATTAAAGAGACATTTTATGTTTAGAAATCATTTGTGCTTAGTGTTTGAACTGTTATCTTACAATCTATATGATTTATTACGGAATACGAACTTCAGAGGTGTTTCGTTAAATTTGACTCGGAAATTTGCACAGCAATTGTGTACGGCATTATTATTCCTGGCAACTCCGGAATTGAACATTATCCATTGTGATTTAAAACCAGAGAATATACTTTTGTGTAACCCAAAACGCAGTGCAATCAAGATTGTGGACTTTGGAAGCTCATGCCAATTAGGCCAAAGGGTAAGTGATTACTTAAAATATTAGTGTAATCCTTTGAGTGCGAAGATCAGCATATAGGTCAAGGCCAGATAGCACAGATTGCTCAGTAAGATCTTTGATCTAGACTACAACAGTCTTAACCCTGTCCCTGGTTTTCATGGCCCTGAAAAAGAAGCCTTCTGAAAACATTGTGAGAAAAGGAGAAAATGCTGGTAACCAGTATTTTCTCCTTTTCCCACAATGTTTTCTATCCTCCCAGAACAAATTTCAATTTTTGAGTCACGTTAGTTTTGTCGTCTGCAAATGCTTTGAGTTTGGACCAGTCTAAAATTTTTTCGTTTGGTAAAGAGTTAAAATTGATAGTTTTCTCTTGACATCAAAAGTATTTGCAGAGAACAAATTTATTTGTGGCTCAAATGTTGGAATTTGCCTTGGAAACAGTAGAAAGTATTGTGGGAAAAGGAGAAAATGCTGGTTACCAGCTTTCTTCTCCTTTTCCCATAATGTTTACAAAAGCCTTTTTTTCCTGGTGTTGCTGCAACTAGGTATTGTTCGGTAAAGGGTTAATATTGCAATGATTGTTCAAGTACAGTGTTTTTAGCCATGCAAAGAAAAGCTTTTGAGGATACGGAGGGGAAGTGACATGCTGCTTCATTTCTCTTAAAATTTCCTACATTTACATCATGCTTAGCATTATGAAGTCTTGGTATTGACTTTTAACATGACAAAAAGTGTGGCAGATTTGTCCAAATTGAAAGCATTTGCAAGTGACAAATTTGATATAGGGCAAAAGATAATTTCTGTCTTTGAAATGGTAAATAATATTGTTGGAAAAGTAAATTGGATGAAGTTAAGCAAATTGGACAAATCTACATTTTTGTCATGTGTTAAAAAGTAATATACCAGATGAGAGATATTTGGAATCCTCAAATTTGATATTTATTATTATTTGCATACATACTCAAACGATGAACGTTGTCTTTCAACGAGTATAAACACATGTAGGCAAAGGAGAAAATGCTGGTTACCAGCATTACTCTTCATCACACAACAAAGATGCAGACTTGTCCAATTTGAAAGAATTTGCAGATGACAATTCAAAATTTGGCTTAAGTTACGGGATTTGTCTTTAACCCTTTACCACACAATCCCGACTTTTAATGACCCTGGGGAAAAGGGCTTTTGAAAACACTGTAGGAAAAGGAGAAAATGCTGGTAATCAGCATTTTCTCCTTTTTTTCCACAATGTTTTCTGCCCTTCCAAAGGTGAATTTCTACTTATGAGTCACAATTATTTTGTTGTCTGCAAATGCTTTCAATTTGGACAAGTCTTAATTTTGTCGTTTGGTAAAGAGTTAATATGATAGAAAATATTGGGGGGATAGGAGAGAATGCTGGTTACCAGAATTTTCTACTTTTCCCACAGTGTTTCAAAAGGCCTCTTGTCTAAGGTCATTAAAAACTTGGGATTGTGTGGTAATGGGTGAAAGAGTTACAAACAAGAGTTATGAAATGTCTGCGTATATCTTACCTGATTTATTTGTGCATTTATTCTGTAGGGGTGTATTGACTTTATTATTGAATTCAACTCAATCTTTGGGCCTTGCCATATTGGAATTGCTTAGATTTTATTGTTTTGCAATTTTATTTTTAACCAGATCTACCAGTATATTCAGAGTCGGTTCTACAGGTCACCAGAAGTATTATTAGGGATACCCTATGATCTAGCCATTGACATGTGGAGTTTAGGCTGTATTTTAGTAGAGATGCATACGGGAGAGCCCCTTTTTGCTGGTTCCAATGAGGTAGGTCAAAGCTTTTTCAATTTGCAAGCCCCATTTGACCATATACTAGCTTTGCTTTTTAAGTTTTAACCATTTACAAATGAATCCAGTGTTTTAACAATCTGAATGAGGGAGCAGGCTTTTCTAATTGTTGAGGGAAAAGGGGAACATCCTGGTAACTAGCTGTCTCTCCTCTTTATATGCCCTTGGTCTAATGTAACACATTATGCAAACACCCAAGGTATGCAGTGTATTATCTCCTTTGATTTGTGTGCTCCTTTTCTTTCCTACCTAATTCCAAACTTGAAGAAATTTTACAGGAAAGATCAGTTTGACAAATAGTTTTGCCTAGCTTCAGCATGTCACTTTGCTTTGAATATTAGCAGAGTTAGGGCCTCTTTTATATGAAATGCAATGTTTGTGCTTATACTTAAAATCTCTATGGGGTTCTTGATAAAATGTGAAGGAAGAAAGACCAGTTGGCAATTTGTGCCATGCTATCTTTGACTGGCATATCTTGTTAGCCACATGTTCCACTGTTTTCTGCCTTGCTGAAGTAAAATTCAAATATTTGAGTCAAAGAAATCATTAAGGTATTGTCATAGTCTGCATCATCGTCACGCAAAAACTTTGACATTTTCAAAAACTTTGACATCTTATGATCTCTGTCATTACTGAAGATAATTACATGTACTTCAAACCTAAACAAGTTGTTCACTATCAAAAGGGGGATGCATACAACAAGGGCAGGCACTGGTAACTATCAAGGTATTTTGACACAGTTATGCTCCTTTTTCAACTTCAAATTTTCACAATAAATCAGGCACCTGCAGCAGAGGGTCGGCACCAGCATGCAGTGCTCTTGTTACTTTCTATCTTCAAAGTTAGTACTGTATATTAGGACAAGTTTACTATTCTATCCTAACCTCTTACTATGTAGTATCTCTTTAGACCATGCCAGTGACCAGCATTTTCTCCTTTCTCAATCTTCTTTTTCAAAGACAAATCCCATCATTTGAGACATATTTGATTTGTCATCTGCAAATGTTTTTGATATGGACCAGTCTAAATTTTTATCATACAGTAAAAAGTTAAGGGGAAAAATTTAACGCACACATTTTTTATTTCACCAGTTTGATCAGATGATGAAGATTGTAGAAGTACTTGGAATGCCCCCTAAACACATTTTAGATCAAGCACCAAAGGCACGCAGATACTTTGACCAACTGTCTGACGGTTATGTGTGCAAGAAACCAAAAGATGGAAAGAAGGTAAGTAAACTAAATTGTTACAGGGTTGATTGAATGATACAATAGAATGTGAATTCTTACAGTTTCAAAATGTTACCAACCAAATGAGCTTTTTCCGTTTTCTACTTTTTCAGAGACAAATTTCAACATTTGAGTCACATTGGTTGGCACATTTTTTTTTAACCATCCAGATTATTAGTTGTTGAATTCAGGATAAGAACATAGTATGGCCTGCAACACGCAAAAAGGAGCAATCGGACATTTGTGCAAAGTGTCGTCTCGGAGCAGCCTGCGTAGGCAAATCCGAAACAACACTTTCCATTTTTATGTAATTTTCTGTTTTGCAGAAGTGTACTGTAGCACAAATTCTAATGTAGTCATAAAGTGCTGTCTCGGATTAGCCTTCGCGGATTGCGCAGGCTGATCCGAGACGACACTTTACGCAAATGTCCGAATGCCCCTTTTTGCGTATTGCAAGCCATATAGATTGGTTTGAGAATTAGCACCATTCATGTTCACCAACCATTCCAAATTGCAATCTAAGTCTTAGACTTACAAATTAATACAATTTTTATTTGACTAAACCATTTCATTCAGCTTATCAAAAGTTCTGTTACTTTAAAATTCAGAGAAATTTTGAAGAAAGAGACTAAGAATGCTATTGGCCCTGGTGTTTTAAAACGATATCAATACATTTAAAAGTCAAAAGCCTTTTCTGTCAGGGTCTTTAAAAGTCATGATTGAGTGGTAAAGGGTTAATTGTCAGCTGCAGACAGGGGGAGTAATTTTGATTTCAAAATTGAAAATATTAATTGTTCTCCGTTAAACCTGAGTACCCACAACATAGAGTTTTGAAGAGAAAATTGATTTAGAATACCATCACTCCCTCTTATCTGGAGCTCAGAATTGTACCATATTTACTGCAAGAAAGATCTAATCTGATCTAATCAACATTGAAAAAGATCTAATTATGATTATTTTCAATGTTACAGTACAAGCATCCTGGAACGAGAAAACTTCACGATGTGATTGGAGCCGAGACGGGTGGACCAGGTGGAAGAAGAGCAGGTGAACCAGGTCATACGGTGGCGGACTATTTGAAATTCAAAGACTTAATTCTCCGAATGTTAGATTATGATCCAAAGACTCGAATAACTCCATATTACGCTTTGCAACATAATTTCTTTAAAAAAACAACAGATGAGAGTACAAACACGACCAACAGCACTTCCACCAGCCCAGCAATGGAGCAGCAGAATGTTGGCAGTCCTTCAGGTATGGGACGCTAGTCTGTTCTCTTGTAAGCACCTTTTTGGCTCTCCCCAGATCAGAGGTCTTTATAAGGGGAAGAATTTGAATCCTAAAAGCATTATCCTTCACTAGAAGCTTTGTTGTTGGTACCCAGATTTGTCTTCATGAGACGACACTCATGAGCACCTACAATGCAGGGTTTAGAACAAAAATTCAGCTTTAGTTAACTTGTCTATGAACAAAAAGTTTACTATACTACTTTTCCCTAAATTTATTAACAAAACTGTTTAATCCTCTACTGAACAATTCAGTGCTTTAATGTTACTGAGGAAGGACTTTGAAAACATATTGGGAAAAGGATAAATTGCTGGTAACCAGCATTTTCTCCCTTTCCTCCAATGTTTTCTACTCTTAAAAAAAAAACTCATCATTTGAACCACATTTCATTTATCACCTTCAATTGCTTTCAAATTGGATGAGTCTTGTATTTATTTTGTGTATGAAAGAATTAAAAAAGTACTTGTTGAGGGGGACAAACACTACAACATAGACAAGCATTGGTCACCCCTGCCTCTCTGTAATCTTTATTCCTCCCTTTATCTGTACCTCTGTTCTGGGTATAATTGTTTGCCTGTTTTGGACTGTAGCTTGTTAGATACCACATTGAACAAAAAGTGCTTCTGTGGACAGTATAGCAGTCTGATCTTTGATTTGCTCAGTTCTATGAGATAGTCGGACTTGAAGGAAAACAGTAAAATTGTTAGTTTTGTGGAAAACAGAGATATAATTTCATTCTTTAGCACCAACATTTATTCTTTTTACTCATGGTTTCACCACTTGTGAAAGTAATTCAAACAAACAGTTATCCTCTATTTCCTTACTGCCCAAACCTAGTACAGGTAAAACCCAGGAAATACATGAATATGTGAGCTGTTGTCGTCATATGACAAAAATAATGTTGAAAGCGGCGTAAAACACCATTCAATCAATCAATCAATGTATTACCTTACTGCCAAGCCTGGTAGGCCAGCTGGTGTTGTGCAGGGTTTGAAACCCTGGGGTTAATGATTTGATTTCCAACTTAGCCAAAGTTGTTTGGGGATTAATGACATGTCTTTGTAACAGGAATTATTCCTGCCTTACTGCTGAATACTGCTTCAACTTTCTTTTTATAGAAAGGCAGTCAGAGGCTTGAAAAAAATGTTGTGCCTATTAATGGTAAAAGAAAACTAGAAAGTTTGAGTAGGGGATATAACTGAAATAATTTTGAAGACAGACACCAATCAAACAAATGTTCAAACAAATTGATTATTTGACTTTTTCCTTACTTTTGACGACACCCAGAAGCTTTTGTGGACAGTGTAGATCAAGACCAGAATGCACAAAACATGCAGTCTAATCTCTGATCTACACTGTTCACTACATTAATTTTAGATTAAGGCCAAACTGTCTCTCCATCTTGCAGTGGAACTATATTTATAGCCAATGAAAAAGTGTAAATCATTTACTTGGTAGTGAAAGAGTTAATTGATTTATTGTTAGGTATTATTGTCAGTGACCTATGACAGAGGAAGAATTTGCACATGATAAGCTCTTTTTCACTTTGCTTAAGAGTTTTTTTTTTCACCCTTTTTAACAATCTATACAATCCAACTAACCTGCAGAACATGGAGAAAGTATTTTGTACCTGGATCAGATGGCATTTTGAAGCATCTGATTCAGGGCATGTATTCATGAACCATTCTTAACCCTTGAGCCCTTTACCACACAAAGCCGACTTTTAACAACCCTGAAGGAGAAAACATCTTGGGGGAAAAAGGAGAAAATGCTATTAACCAGCATTTTCTCCTTCTCCCACAATGTTTTCTAGCCTATTAAAGACAACTTCCACAATTTTAGCTACATTGAACTAAAAGTTCATGTTTCCTCATCTCTTAAAGATAAATATCATTATTTGACTAGATATTTGCAAATGCTTTCAATATGGATTGTCTACAGTTTTGTGTGGTTAAATCAAGCAGGAATTTTGGAAAGTTATATGACTGACAAGTTGTCATGTTTTTTACAGTTGGGTCATCTGGTAGTGGAAGGGCAAGGTCAGACCCCACCCATCAGCATCATGCTCATCCCCATGTACACTCCCATTCTGCCCATCAGGGTGGTAACCATGGAAACCCGGTGCAGTATGCAACCATGGAGTGTGAAAGCCCACAGAGAAGTCAAGGTCAGCACCAGTCTCATCAACAAGTGTACACCCAACAGAGTTGGCCAGGGTCAGTAGAAGGTCAAGGACAGAGGTCAAGTAACAGTTCACATTCCCAGTCCTCACACCGGCACCACTCCTCACACCATCATAGACTGCAGTCCCCACCCTCAGGCGGACACGCCCAAGGGTCATCATCTGCATCGTCACATGGGAATTCCGCAAGTTTATTAATAGGACCAGGGTTTCAGTCTTCGGCAACCCAGCCTCCCCAGCCAGGTCGGACTGTAGATATTGTACCTGGTGGACATACTAGGGTCCTGAGTGGATCAGACCCTCCCCAGATAGGGACAGTAAATATGCAGTTATCGGGCTACCAGGCCCAATATGGACAATATCCCCAGCCCCAGTGGCCTGCGGGAACGTTTCCATTTTCATTAGCAACAACGGTAGAGACACAGTTACCTGAAAACCCCAATGTGCAACATGCACGGACTTCTTCAGAAAGAGGGGATGAGTCCCCGATGGTAGGTGTAGTAGTTCAACAAAGTCCGGTTGCTAGTCATTGACGACAGCCTTTTCATAGTTATGTTTGAAATTTTCAGTATTTTCAGTTCATTCATTTGCGCTGGAGATTGGTGTGTGACAAGTATCCATTGTGTAAATGGATGTTCATGACAAGGGGAATTTTGTCAAAATTTAATGCCTTTCATCTATTGACAAGTCCCATGCAAGATTGACATTGAAGGAGCAAATGAGGTAAAAAGTTACAGTGTGGTAAAGGAATAGGGAAAGCTTTGTTGGAGAGGTTTTGAACGATACTGATTTTAAGAATATCTCGTCTCATTCAGCAAGAATTGGTCATTTGTCTGACAGACCTGTAAAGATGTGATGAATTTCAAAATGTTTGTGGAAATAGTTTGCTGATAAACAGTGTGACAGTGATATATAGATGTTGTACTTGTGTACTTGTCATCCACAGACATTTAATGAGTGTAGATAAAGAGCACAGGAGTTGAAATACACCCAGAACTACAAGCAACTCCTTGTTCAGCTCCAAGCCGAGGATCATGCAATGGTGAATGGAGGAGAGGAGAAAGATGGGCAAAGCCTTACTTTGAAAGTGATAGAAATGTAGTCAGTGTCTGTGTGCAAAGATGGAGAAAATATTAACCTGTACCTTGTTAGGCAAAATTAGAATGGTCCAAAATTAGAACAGAGAATATTACAACTCACTGCACATTCAAAATGTACATGAGTTGTAATATTCTAAAGCACAGTGCTAAAATTGTAACAAAAGCAAAATAACGAAATTGGGTCAGCCATATTTGGATAAAATGTAGTCAGATTTTAGGTTTTTGCACTGTAGTTAACACTTTTGGTAAGGTAAAATGATTTACACAAAAAAATAATTTAAATATCTAAGTACTGATCATTTAAACTATAATTTAAAGACATTTTGGGGGGGAAAAAAAGATGTGATACTGAGAGAAAGCTCTTTTATAGCAATATGTCCATTGTCATAATGCCTTTCGAGACAACTACAGTAGATGTTGAAATACACTTATACAAGGGAAAGGGTTAATTTTTCTTGGTGTACCCATTTATGAGACTTGAGTGTTGAGAAAAAATATGGTGATATGTACGGTGATCAGATTAGACATATAGAATTTGTTGTTATGTATGAAATATAGAACCGTGTAACACAGTGAAATTTGAATGTCAGGCTAGAAATTAAGATGGGATATGTCTACCCCTGAGCCTTTTAGCTTCTTGTCTTATCAACCTGGTAGTAAGCCATGTATGTTACAGACTAATAGGAAAGAATTATTGGAAATGAGTAGACATGTTATGCGTAAATCTAGATAATTTTGGATAATGTCCTTTTAAATGTAATCTTTAATCTCCAAAACCAACCTGTGATGTGTGTATTCATTTGATTTTTCTTCACAGAACTTTTTCTGTGAGAACCCACAACATAGGCTTAGGTGAAGACAGGACTCAAAAATTTCACTTTGCTACTTGTTATGCCATAGCGTGAACATGTTGTTCATGTGAGAGGCTAATGGCCATAAGATGTCCTGATGAATGAGTAGAAAATAACACATGAAGTCTAATTTAATCTATTACCACACAATCCTATCATTTAAACAACCGTAGGGAAGAAGGCTTTTGAAAACATTGTAGGAAAAGAAGAAAATGTTGGTAACCAGCATTTTCTCCTTTTCCCACAATGTTTTTCTACCCTTCCAAACGAGTAGTTCTATTTTTGAGTCAAAAATCTTTTGTTGGTTCCAAATGCTTTCAATTTGAGCAAGTCTGAAATTTCCCATTGGGTAAAAGACTTACAAGGCAAGCTTTAAGTTTTAACCAATGGTTATATCTGTAGACTGAAATGATATAATCAGCTGTTAGGTGCCAGACACTGAAAGTGCTTTTGAAGAGACTGATAATTGGACAACTTTCACACATTGTTTAATTTGTTGTCTGGAAATACTTTCAATTTGGTTCTGTCCAAAAGTTTGTTGTTTGGTGAAGAGATAAATCTTTACAAAGCAACAAAAATTCAGACTTGTCCATATTCAAAGAATCTGCATTGGACAAAACAGATGTAACTGAAAGAATTTGAATTGTCTTCGAATGACAGAAAACACTGTGGGAAATGGAGAAAATGCTGGTTACTAGCATTTTCTCCTTGTCTCACAGTGTTTTCAAAAGTCTTTTTTTTTTATGGTCGTTGAATGTAGGAACTATGTGGTAAAGAGTTAAAACGCTTCTTTCTTGATTTATTTCCCTAAAGCTGTGTACTATGAGTTGGTAAAAAAGTTCTATAGTTATGAATTGTTGCACATAAATTGAATATAGTATAGGATTTGGGGAAGAGATAAAAGATTCTTCACTTTTCATCCTTCCCCAAATGATGATTTTTACCTGTAAGCTTTTAAATCATACAATCATATTTACTATTGATTTTTTTAATCATGAAAAGAAATGTTAACTGTTGATTTTTATGGAAAGTTTTACACATGCAATGAAATTATAGATACAGATTTTTAACTATAATCTTTTTATCTACTTCTTGTGTTGATATTTGCAAATGATTTTGCGTAGTTGAGTCACTTGAATGCTGTTACAGGGAGCAAACCTCAACAGCCCGTCCCAGACCATCCAGTCAAATCAAGTTACACACTTTGCCCTTTGCTATTGTTAAGTAATTGAAAATTGAGAACACTTTATGAATGAACAAAAAATTATGAATTAAAGGGTGAAAAAGTAAATGCATACATTTTCAGTAGTATTACACAAAATAAAAGAAAAAAATAGTAATTAACATGATTGTGTATAAATTTTATGTTTCCTGTAGTAGATGATACTCCAATGATGGGATTTGTATCAGAAGAGGTAGAAAACATTGTTGGAAAAGGAGAAAATGCTGGTTACCAGCGGGTCGACTTTGATGATGTAAAAAAAAATAATTGGTTCAAAACATGAAATTGATTCCCCACCCCAGTTCAACAACTTTCTGTTAAATTACCTGTTGATTGCTCAGATTTTTTTTTTAAGATTTCAACAATCTTATTATACATCTAAATGTAGAGATAAATAGCTTTACTGTAGGCATATCAGAGACGTGTAGATTGTGCCTGAATTTTTGTTGGGACTTTGGAAGGATCCATTATAAATCCAGCATTGTTCAGCTGGTTAAATACATGACTGTGTTTTGATGTGTGTAGCTTTGTTTTCACCTATGATGTACATAATCATGAACGCCTAATTTAACATTGAAAGTTGACATCAATGTGTGTTGCATTATTGCCAAAAAACTTGTGCAGCCCCCTTTTTTCAAGGCTCCCCCTCCTTCTTATGTTAAGATTGTAGGAGAGATTTATTTATCTCATTCACTTACAAATTCTAGTTTTTATGTTCCGTGCAGCGGACAGCTTTTGGAAACACAGTGGGAAAATCACAACTTTTCCAAGTATGTTTACCAATGAGCAACAGCTATTGTCCCTCAAGTAGTTCTTTATAATGTCACTTGTTGTCTCAGGACAGAAAACATGTGTCATAATGTATTAGAAGGACAGAAGAAATTAGTTTGAAATTTACTCACTTACATTTGAGCCATCTCTGGCAAAAAGGGCTTTAATGCTTTGCCGTGATTCATATTACCATGCAATCCATGGATCCATAAAATCCATTTTGTCCAACATACAACTGAATTGTTAGGTAGACCTATCCTATGACTTGCAGAAAATTGGCCAATAGCAAAAAGTTTCAACCGAGTTCAGCCTGTGTGGACTGCCCAGGCCGACGCGCGTCGATACTGTTTCCAAATGCATTAAATCCCCTTTTCACAGAGCATGCCTCATTAATATATGTAGCTTTGATTCAAGGCTTACTAAGAGAGGATACAGTTAGGATGTGAAGACCAAAAATTTGTGGCATATAAATAGATTTAGTTTGAAAAAGTTCTCTAGTTGACCAAGTGAGGATTAAATCCTTTACCACACAATGCCGACTAAACGACCCTGGGAAAGAAGCCTTTTGAAAATATTGTGGGAAAAGGAGAAAATGCTGGTAACCAGCATTTTCTTCTTTTCCCACTATGTTTTCTGCCCTATCAAAGAACAGTTTTACCATTTCTGTTACATTGAAATTGTCATCTGCAAATGCTTTTAATTTGGACAAAACAAAAATTTTGTTATCTGGTAAAGGGTTAAATACCTTTACCTATTGCGTTTTAAATCATGAAGAGTTCATAGGCTTTTGTCTATCATGCATTAGTTTTTATGTCAAACATCTTTTCTCTGAAACTACTGGCCAAAGTGGGAGCAAATTTCTTAATTATGTTCCTGCAATGGTTTAATTTAGAACTCTCGAAGAATTGTGGTCCCATGAAGAATTCTAGTTGCAATGACCACAACAAAGATAATAACTGGTCAGAATTTATAGACTTTGACATCAATGATTCTTGGAAAGACCTCTCTTAGTTCTCTTGGCAGAATGTTGATCCACCTCAAGGGGAATAAATACTGCTGTGGCCTTTGGTTCAGATGGATAATTTATCACGGCCTGTCCAAATAGCAGCTGTCTTGTTATTAGCCATTTGAGCAATACAGGGCCATCATGGCCTTCTTGTTTTTATTATCATTGTAATGATATTAGCCCTTTACCAGTGACACCCCTGTTAGTGACCTTAGCAAAAAGGCTTTCGAAATTATCATGGGAAAAGGAGGAAATAGTGTTAGCCAGAATTTTCTCCGTTTCCAAAGATTTTTTATACAACACTGATAAATACAAATACCATCATTTTAGCCATATTTTATTTGTTGTCTGCAAATGCTTTCATACTGGGAGAAGTCTAAAACCTTTTTTGCCTGATAAAGAGATATGGAAAAAACTTTGTTGGAAGAAAAGGACTTAATTGTAGCAAACAATTCCTCCTTTTTCCCCTCTAATGTACTCAAAATTAAGTGTTACCATACAGTCACAGGTTTTTAAGACCCTGAGGAAGAAGACCTTTGAAAACTGGGAAAAGGAGATACTGCTAGTAACCAGCATTCTCTCCTTTTCCCACAATTTTTTCTCGTCTTTGGAAGACAATTTCATCATTTGAGTCACATTTGAATTGTTGTCTGCACAAGCTTTCAATTTTGGTTAGAATAATGTTAAGTAAATACTTAAATTTATCATAGCAGCAACATAGAAGTGGTCTTTATTCAGTAATGTGCCTAGAGTTTATATTGAACCAGACTGAAAAAAAAGTGAATGTAAAATGCATTATTTGCAGTCTGATCTTGATCATCATTGCCTATGAAAACATCTTGATAAGTCACTGGTATCCCAACCCTTTACTGCACAATCACGAGTTTTAACAACTGAAGAAAAAGCCTTTTGAAAACGTTGAGAGAAAAGGAGAAAATGCTAGTAACCAGCATTTTCTCCTTTTCCCACATGTTTTCTAGCCTTCCCAAAACAAATGTGAATTTCTTGAGTCACATTTATTTTGTTGTCTGCAAATGCCTTGAATTAGGACCTTTCCAGAATTATGTCGTTTGGTTTTTAGAGTTACTTCATGTAATATGGGATAACACTACCTTGTGTTGTATTTGTATGATGGAGATGGTGATAAGAATTTGTATGAAGTAGATCTTGTAGACTACACTTGTTAGACTATGAAAATTGATCTCATCTGTTACGTAGCCTTTTCTTAGTTGAAATACATGTACAACACATTCTTAGTTGGAATACATGTACAACACATGGGAAACTTACTTAGTTGAAATATTGACAGTAGATTCATTGCAATAGTAATTTGTTCTTAGTTTTATAGTGAAAGTTTTTGGACGCTTTCATTACAGCCAGTGCTATATATAATTTACTGGTGTAACTTTGTGTTAAATGAAGTATAAAGATTTTAAAAGCATGGACTGAGGGGGAGGAGGAGGGAGTGAAAGAAACAATCGCTTGCAAAAAGCAGTTACTCCCTTTTCCTGCAAGTTTTCTGAACTATTCACAAATATATTTGTGGTTTCTGCAGTGTTCCCACTTGGATATGTACTTTTGTAGTAGGTCTAAATTAAGCCTTTGAAGCAATGAGTTACAACAAAACCTTTTACATTTGAAGGAAGACGTGAAAAGAAATAGAGGGTATTTATTTTTTTGGGTGAAAGATCGAAAATTATTTCATCAAGTGAACATCATTGGTAACAGCCAAGAGTGAAAATAATATTGATGTTATTCACAAGATGAAATAAATTGTGGTCTGTCATTGGGGAGAAAATTTTATGTAAAGCGTGAGAAATGTAGGGTAAATGTGAGTAAATTACGTCATATTTCCCTCTGGTTGAATGGAACACACTGTTTACCTACTAGGTAACTATTTCACTGGTCCTATGAATTGTCAAATCTGATAATCAACCATTATTTCCCGTTGAATTACCGGAAAGCATGAAATAAGGGGTTTTACTGCACAGTCCATACGAATTATGAATGGAAAGTTTGTGGCTTGTGTCGACATTTCTTAACTCTTTACCAAACGACAAAATTGTAGACTTGTTCAAATTGGAAGTATTTGCAGACGATAAAATAAATGTGGCTCAAAAATTGAAATTTGTTCTGGGAAGGGTAGAAAACATGGTGGGAAAAGGAGAAAATGCTGGTTACCAGCATTTTCTCCTATTCCTATAATGTTTTTAAAAGGCTTCTTTCTCAGGGTCGTTAAAAGTCGGGATTGTGTGGTAAAGAGTTAACCCTTTACCAAATGACCAATTCTTAGACTGGTCCAAGTTGAAGCATTCACAGACGACAAATTTAATGTGGATCAAACAGTAGGATTTGTCTGTGAAAGGGCTGAAAAGATTGCAGGAAAAGAAGAAAATGCTGGTTACCAGCATTTTCTCCTTTTCCCACAATGTTTATAAAAGGCTTCTTTCTCAGGGTTGTTAAAACTTGGAATTGTATGGTAAAAGGTTAATAAAGAAATTGATAAATTAGGTCTTTAATTATGACTCATTTTGATGTGTAGACTGGAAACTTGTCAGAATACACATACAAATAAGCCACACTCTGGCAAAAGGGGGCATTATGCATCTCCTAGATGCAATATACCAAGCAAGTCATCACATACTTATTGTTCCATAAAATCTATTTTGTTTTACAACCAACCAAATCATGAGGTAGAATGGTCCTTGTACATGTAGGAATTTGACGAATAGCAAAAAGTTTCGGCCGAGGTCAGCCTGCGTGGATTGCGCAGGTTGACCTCGGCCGAAACTTTTTGCATATGCTTTAAGCCCCCTTTTCACAGAACATGGCATAAATTGAAAAGAATAAAACAGTAGAATCAAATGTGATAAAATAGACTATGGGCATTTTACAACTCCGCAGTATTGTCATCATTGAACTTTATATTCAACTTTATGTGTCACTGCTACCTGGTGTGAGAAAATACAATTAATGGCCCTCCAAAAGAGCCCCTTGTGGTCTGCCAACATCAACCCTGAAAGCCTGTACTTATTGGTGATTTACAAATAGCCTGTATACAAAAGGGCTTCTTTTGTTTTCAAATCCATACTGTTATTTAAATGCTTGGCTCTTTGAAAATCTTTTATCAAACAATCTCCTGTTCTATCCACTCTGAGAAATAAAGCCTTTAAGGACTTTGTGGGAAAAGGAAAAATTGCTGGTTACCATTAATTTCTCCGTTTCCCACACTATTCTCTAAATTTTTCATACACAAATTCCATTATTTGAGCCAAGATTGATTTGTCATCTGCAAATGCTTTTAATACCGTATGGCCGAGTCAATGATTTTGTTGAAAGGTAAAGAAATAGTTAATTGCCGGATAATTTCCTGTCAAAATTGTAAAAGAAGGTAAGGTAATGAAATAATTATAAAGTCATAAACAGTGTAAATTGTATACATCAAAGATATTGTAAACTAAACTATTACAAAAAATCATCACTTATCATTAAAGATGTCAAATGGAAACTTGTGTCCTTCTTTTACTTCTATTGTTGTTATTTCCTTTTACCACACAATCCCATATTTTGACGACTCTGAGGGAGACGGGCTCTGAAAACGTTTTGGAAAAAAAAAATAATGCTGGCAACCAGTATTTTTTCCTTTTTTCCCCCGCAATGTTTTACCCTTTCAATGACAAATTTCATTTTCAGCTCCATTGGTGGAAGGCCAGGGAGCTTATGTTGTGGCCTTGTGTCCGTCGTGAGTCCCTCAGTGTGTGTGTTATCCTTTTTTCAAATATCTCTGAAGCTGCCGATCCAATTTTGGTGAAACATCACAAAAATGATCCTGCCATGGCCCTCTGCAGAATTTCGTCATAGAATTTGATTCCCGTTAAAACAGTAGATGCCATGGCAAGAAAGCTGAAAAATACTGAAAATCTTTAAAAATCTTGTCTAAAGCGGTAAGGCCTTAGGCTACTAAATTTGGCATTTAGCTTCATCAAATAGACCTCTACCAAAATTGTTGAAACCCTGAGGTCAACATGTGGAGTTAATAAGTTTTACAGGGGCTAATATAGTAAAAACTTGAAAAATGTACTTGTTCCTTACCTTAAAGCACAGGGCTACCAAATTTGGTATGTAGCTTTATCTAGTGAACTTCTACTAGGATTATTTAACTCTTTACCACACGAGAAAATTTTAGACTGGTCCAAATTGAAAGCATTTGCAGACGACAAAATAAAGGTGACTGAAAAATTAAAATTTGGTTTGGGAAGAGTAGAAAACACTGTGGGAAAAGGAGAAAATGCTGGTTACCAGCATTTTCTCCTTTTCCCACCATGTTTTCCAAAGGCTTCTTTCTCAGGGGCGTCAAAAGTAGGGATTGTGTGGTAATGGGTTAAATTGTAATCCTGGGCTCACAATTGGCACTACCCTAAGGTCTAGGGTCAATATTCACCATCCATTTTTAGCTCCACTGGCAGAAGACCTGTTAGCTTATGTTATGGCCCTGTGTCTTTTGTGAACCTATCCATCCACGCGCACGCGTGCGTGTGTGTGTGTGTGTGTATGCATGCGCGCGTGCGTTAACTTTTATTCCAAAGATCATCTTCTCTTGAAACTATTCATCCAATTGTGATGAAACTTCACAGAAATGATCCTGCCAAGGCTTTCTTCAGATTATCTTCAAAGAATTTGATTTCAACAAAAAAATGTGGTTGCCATGGCAACAATACTGAAAAAATACTGAAAATCTTTAACAATCTTGTCCAAAACCATAAGGCGTAGGACTACCAAATTTGGCATGTAACTTCATCTAATAGACCCCTACCAAATTCATCTGCCCTAGGGTTGAAATTTGTCCCATCCTGGGGGTCAGAAGTTCAACATGGGCTTATATAGTGACAACTTTAAAAATCTCCTCGTTCCTATTCATAAAGCAAAGGGCTGCCAAATTTGGCATGTAGCTTCATATCGAAGACCTCTACCAAGATTGTTTCATGTATAGCCCTGGAGTCTAAATTGGCCCCACTCCAGGGTTACAAGTTTTACATGGGCTTAGAAACTGAAACTAAAAGCATTGTCTGGTTCTTAACCAAATTTTGCATGGTGCTTCATCTTGAAGACCTGCAGCAAGATTGTTCTCTTGGGAGTAGCAGGTTTTACATAGGCCGAAAGAGAGAAACACTTTAAAAATCTTGTTATACATGAACTCAGTATGCTTTAAGGATTGGGCACCCTAATGGGATTTGTGAAACATCGCCTTTCATCACCAAAAAACGTATGGATTTGGCTAAGACTTTGGTAATACATAATCGATCAGCCAATAGATGCTGGTTCCCCGCATCGATTACGGATTACCTGAGTCTTAGCCGAATCTACAATTTTCGGCAATGTTACACGAATCCCATTAGGGTGCCCTATCCTTAAATTTATATAGTGATCAAGAGAAACAACTGCAATAAAGGTATATAGTTTGTTACTATTTACCTCCCTTGATTATCATACTGCATGATTGGTGTTAGGTATTCAAGATTTTTGGATAGAAAATTTTCAGGTTTCAGGAAAACTGGTTTATTGTGGCGCCGCATGAGCGGCGGCACTATATATTTCTATTCGCTTTTGAAAAGTACCTATGGAGGTAGCCATATTGTTTACTATATGGACTGGTTCAGTGTTTTTTTAACATACATGTAAAAATACGGTACTTTCATTACCAGATCGAGCCCGTACCAACTTTCATTTTCTATTTGGATTGATTTTTTGTTTTTGAACATGTAAAATACCGTACTTTCATTGCCAGATGGCCCAGGGTTTAAATATTTGTCATGTAGTACCACCACGTGGATCCCTACGAAGTTTGTTCAAGTGATGCCCTTGGCGTAAAAAATTAACTCGCTGTAATGTGCCCTATTTCAGAAACAACTGATTTGCGGCGCCATTGATGTTATGCATCAATATTTTCTTGTTCTGATGCTAATACTTATGCTCAAATAGGAGGAATATTTAAGAAGAAGGGGGATCAAAACGTTGACGTCAAAGTGCTCTTTCCTTAAGTAGGTTGATGAACCTTTACCATAATAAAGATAAGAAAATTATCAACTGACATGCCGTTTGCTATTTTTCTGTCACCCGTATGTTGCAGAGATTTGTTTCTACAGAAACGTTGGAATCGCTGAGGAGTCCAATATTCCAAAAATTCGCATGTTTAAGATGGCAAATAATGTCCCTTCGCCCCTTTTGTTTGCACGCCAAAGAGAGCGAGTTGTGTTTTTCCGCCAACATCTAGCATATCATTCATGCCGTCATTTTGTATTTTGGCGTCAAACAAACAGAAGGCATAATCAAACCAACACTTCCGATGACAAACAGTTTGTAGCCCTCATGTATTTTCTTACGTGGTCTGTCAAATACATTGGCATTTTTCAGCGATAGGTTGCTTATGTAACACTATAGCCTCTCTGATCACACAGAGAGGCTATATTGTTCAGGCAAGACCACAAATCCAAAGAATTGAGTAATAAGATTTCTGTTGTAAACATGTGTCAACCGGACTGAGGCAAACAACTGACCGTTACATCACTGAACTTTAATTAAAACCATTCAACAATACCTCGAGTTGTTGCACAACGGTCCAACAATACTTGGGGTTGTTGATAACAGTTCATAAGGCAGATTGTTTGGCACAGCATGTTATATGGTTGCTAACTTCGCACTTTCTCGGGGCTATAAAAGCCCAGCGATATTGCTAAACGAGGGAGAGTGGCGGTGAAATACACAGAGAGTTTCAGTGAGAGTTAGGGTAGACTTCGGCACACAGCGTGCAGACCTCGGAGGTAGTACAGATAACTCCCCAAAGGCGATGTTACTTTTTGACTGGTCGCCTCTGGGTACAGAGACGATCAAGACAAAATCAGTTGAAATCTCCGCACAGATCTTGTGCGCAAGTTTGAACTCTTATAATTTCGCAAATAGAGCACAAAACTAGGATTTAAACATACCTGTTGCTTGAGTATTCAATAATCCTTCGTTTGAAATACAAATATTTTCAATTTAAACGCTGAACATAAGAGAAAACCGTGCATTTCATTTGTTACTCGAGTTGTTTACCTTCCCAAAAACACACAAAATGGCCGCCATGCACGATAAATTTCGTCATTGATTTTTTCCAGATTTACATGTTATAAACGACTTCTACAAGCTCTTTACGAATAAAGGGTTTAATAATTTGTCTTTGGTTATGTTTGTTACTAAAAGTTAATTGCATTTCGCTGCAATACAGATTAAACCGACGAAATAGAAAGTCAGTATAGCGCTCTATCTTTGCTACCGAAAAAATTACGATGGAATTGAGACGGTGCGGTGTACAATAAATGCCCAAATATGAAAAAAATCACCGTAGCGTTTCATAAGGTAGAGGTTAAATGTACACCGAATAAGTCTGTACACCGAATAAGTCTGATGTCAGTCATAATACGGCAACGCCCTAACTTTCATTTTACCGAAACTCCGCCCCATTCGGCAGAGCTTTTTACAAACTATTTCTCTTTTCTCACAATGTTTTCTACTCTATATAACACTTAGATTTCAATACACACTTTGAAATGTCGTCTGCAATTTCTTTAAATTTGGACAGTCTTTTATTTTTTGTCATCTCGTAATGGGTTAAACGTGGTTTGAAAATGTCAAATTGGGCGCCCGCTTAATGCACAGTTCCTGACTAGATTTGTTTAACTATAAACTCCGCCCATAGGCGGTATCGGATAAAAATAGACATCAGACTTAAACGGTGTACAGACTTATTCGGTGGACGTTTAACTTTTACCCGTTTCATTATTGGGGCACCCGTAAACAGTTTGTTTCGAATTGGCCATGGGTCAAATTTAGAAATAATTGAGAAAGGTAGGTTTTCAGTGCAATTTTGATAAGAAGAAGAGTTATTACACCCATGAATTGTGTTAGATTAAGGAAAAGAAGCATTTAGTTTGTCTATGAAACAGGAGGTCATGACCTTTCCTTCTTTGTTCGGTTTGACCCCAAATGCGAATCTGAGGGGTCATGGAGCTAGCAGCTATTTTTAGCGGCAAAAATAAGGGTGGGGTAAGGGCATGAAAGATTGCGAAAAAACGGCATGGAAACGTGCTATTTTTGACTTTAACCCCAGATTATGTGTTGTTTTGAGTTTCAATTTAGCTTGGCATTTTCAGGCTAGCTTCCCGGGTTTGCATTTTGTGAATTTTGGAATATAGGCTAAAATGGCATATTTTGCCAGTTTTTTTCCGACTATCCGACTTGCCTGTATTGATCAGTAATTTTACCATTTCACAAGTTGAACATGATTTATTGATAAAATCTAACGAAGTAGGACTGTGCTGTTGCATTTAAGTGCTTTTTATAATTTCAGGTTGATTATATTGACTGTTTACTGGAAAAGTTTGGTGTGACGTCGTGAGTACCTACAACATTTTACACGGAAACCGTGTGCTGCAGGGATCGTATATACACAGGGATAGGCAACGCAACTGGAGTTAAGACCAATTATCGATTTTTCACTGACTTACCTGTACGGCGTCCAATAATCCGCTGTCGTTCCTTGCGAGTTGTTATCTTCCTTTCAGATAATATAATTCCTTGCCGATTGCGACAATTTTTATATCCGCCAAAGAAGTGTTTAGTATGAAATGCGTTTCAATGTTTATGTCAATGTTTTTCTATTATTGTTTTTTTCAGTTAAAGTGTTTTTTTTTTTATCTGGAAAATTTAAAGTGTCGACTAATTGGGCGTTTCAGATATACCGGTCATGTTGTCAGTCTTCATTTCACACGAAGTGTAAATTGTGAATGGAGATCAAAACGGCCCGCTGCCAAAACGACCCATTACCGAAATAACCCTCTTTTTCGTAGTAACTTAAAATATTTTGATATTTCTGCAGTGGATATCTATTGCAAACAATTCGGGAAAAGCACACATCGCCTGTTGAAGGATTAAGTCCTTCTAATGTTTCGGAAGTGGGCTGCTTTTGTCCACTCCCGCCATCTTAGTTGTAATAAACGCACGTTCGTGAACCCTACACTTGAGTTGTTGTATTACAGCTTATCACAGTGGCTGCATTATCTCCCGCTAGATGGCATTCTACAAATACACATCTATCTAATGTGGGCATTCTGGGTACAGAACCGGACTACTTTTCAAAACAACAACCGTTACTTTGAATTTCAAAATGAAACAAGACAAATTTATGATGCATAGCATCATAGAAGCCGCAAACTTATGGTGGACAATTTCAGAAATACTTCAACTCTCTTGAAAGAGTATTATTCATTTTTGTATCTGTTTTTTCCCCGCAAACGGAAAATCTTGAAAAATGGTACTAAATTGCTGGGAAAAAAATAACCAGAATTTGATAGGTATTCTAATTCTAAAAAGAAGTGTAGACATTAAGAAAGGAATCTTAAATTATCTTATATCATTATTATTTACTGATAATGTTCATGTGAAAAAACATTAAAAAAAAGCATTGGAATTTCTAAATTTCTACTCGAAATTTGAAAATGGCGAAATTGCGCATTCACTTACACCATTTTCCATTTGTTACAATGATTTTAAAAAGCAAATTTCTGTAGGGGCATCAAAGGTGATACTACGGAGTTATATAAGTTAGTAATTATTCAAAGTGATATTTAGATCGCTATTCACGCACACACATATATTTACAATTTTTATCAGTGGTCTTTTATTTTTGAGTTATATTTTTTAAAAAGAGAAAAACGAAAAAAAAAAAAACCAACACAACTTTCTTTCTAAAACATGACCTTCCTGCCAAAAAGTATCTTAGCCTGCTTGTAACCAAGTATATCTTTACATTTCAACTCCAGAATCACAGACTTTTGCATGGCATCTCCAAAATTCTTCTGATCGTAGCCTTCACAGTTGGCACAAACCCAAAAAAATATTTTTTAAGTCTTTAAGGATCTGGATTTATTTAACACATCAGAATAACTATTACTATACATATTTCTTGTAATGAAAAGTAGTTCTCTGCATAGGCCTTGTACAAACCTATAAAACTTATAATGTAAATTTCAAGTGCCATTCCAAACCTATGACCAGCAGCAACGTCAAAAGTTGTATGTGCACAGTAATAGGTTCGGTAATAACTTTAACCCTTCGACTACACACTGAAATTAATATACTGAGAAAAGAAAAAGAAACATGATATTTTTACGCTTACGAAATTTTATAAACGATTTAAAAATATTACACAGACTATGTGCCGTCTGATCTTGATCTATTTCTGTCATTTTCGAGCAGTTTCAACCCTTAGAGCACTGGGCACCACTTTGGTAATTTCTGTAGACAATGTACATCACGATCCATACATTTTTCACGGGTATTGTTGATCAGGACTATACTGATTAGACCTGTTTGCTATGACGCATCACCCATTCCCGTATACCTGGGAAAAGTAGGGCTTATGCCGAAGCTATTAGCCTATTACCCAAGCATATAGGGGCTGTTTTAATAAATGGCCGATGCACAGGTTACATGCTAGCCGATCATAGCTGAATGAATCGCACCAGGTAGCGTTTTATTGAGTTAACGTTTATTGGAAGCCGCTCGAAAGCGGCTTCCAGTAGGAATGTACCTAAACTATTTACCATGTAGATGATCAGTAATTATTCAATTGGTTTTTATTTTTGGAAATTTTTCTAATAATGACGTGTTAGTGTTGCAAAAATACTCCACACGACTCTTTCTTAAATATTCAACCAGACCTACATAAAAATCAAACCCAGGTTTGAAGCATTATGTTACTCTCCATGCATCACCCCTGGGAAAATTGACTAGCAAATCGTCGTTTCTTATGAATATTCATATGGTCGGGAAGTACCCTAATAGCCAATCGAAAGATCGATAACATAATGATACTCTCTTGTAGAGAGGATAATTTCATTTCTTCCGGCAGCGACTCGAAAGAATAGAGCACACGAAAACATCGTGGATAATGGGGGAAATGCTGGTAACCAGCATTTTGTCCTCTCGCCACAATTCAATCCTCTCAGGCATTTATTTTAAAAAGTTTGAACCACATTTAAATTGTACTCATGCATGCAAACACTTACAATATCTCCGGATATTTACAAATAGTATGGTAGCCTAACCCTTTCAGCATTATTAAGGATAAAAAAAAAAAAAACCCAAAAGGAGCATTTGTGGAGGACATAGATCCAAGATTTGACTGCACGTTGTGTGCAGTCTAACTTGGATCTATTCCGTCCGCTTGTTAATTAAGCCTTTGAGATAAAAATCTCCCCGAGTTCAATTGGAGTTTATTTTTAGCCGTCGAAAGAGATCAAGTTAACAGGTTTGGTCTGACAGAGGTAACTCTTTCCATACAGTAGACGACACCAGGAGCTTTTGTGGACAGTGTAGATCAAGATCAGACTGCACAGCACGTGCAGTCTGAATTTGATCTACACTGTCCACTGCTATGTTCTAAATTATGACCGAACTGTCTCTTGATCATGCAGAGGAAATGTTCTTGTAGCCGTTGAGAAAATGCAATTCATTTATTCAATAGTGAAGGGATTAAGCGATTAGTAACCCATACAATTATATCTGAAACAAATTTGCAGTTCGTGTATGAAAAACTTTTCTATAAAATATTGACGTGCACATATATCAATAATGATAAGATATCTGAGTACAGAAATATACAATGTTTATGTGAAAACAATGTGGCACAAAGAGAAAGAGCAGTTTTTCCTACTGTCACGTTGTTTTTGAAAAGTGGTCCACTGTGACAGGAAAAATCGTTTGTAGGCAGTAAAGGGTCAGCCAGATACGGGACAAAGACAGAAGGCTAGAATTTCAGCAGATTTACAAAATGAGCCATGCTCTTTGAAAAGGGGATCTAATGCATCTGCAAAAAGTATCGACCCAGGTCAGCCTGTGCAGTCCGTGCAGGCTGACCGTAGTGGAAACCTTTTGCTAGTTGACAATATTCCAATGACCAGTCTACCTCATGATCTAGTTGGTTGTTCGACTAAATGGATATTGTGGACCTACAATTATAACATGATGACTTGCCTAGTATAATGCATCATGGAGATGCATTAAAGATGCCCGTCTACAGCCGGTGAGCAAAAACGCTGTTAAATTTCAAACAATTTAGAATGGTACAGAAATCAGTCCTTTGTGTAAACATGGATAAATTACTGACATATATGGTGTACTTGAAAAAAGGAAACACAGAGATTTGTATTAGAAACCGAACACTGGTCAGAAGAAAACTGGCTGACGATCGGAGCGGTAAACAATGGCGGTGCGTCACGGAAATTTATCGTTGGTTTCCGCCTAGAGTCGGATACGGTGTAATTTGCATATATAGGCCGCGACCTCCGTCTGAAGATCGAGGCTGCAACAGAGAAGCCTCCATTTTCCTTCGTTTACCTCATTAGACACAGGGCGAAGGTCAAATATAGTCACGTGACAGAATGCATGATCATCATACGAATCTACCCGAGTGTATAACGGACATATCGAAATCTTCGATTCAAAAACCGGAAACGACGAGTCTGTTTACATGGAAGGCCGCAACTGAGCGAAATGCATTTTCTATCGACCGTAATCTAAGCAACCTTGCAACCGTGAGGCGCAATATTTGGCATGAAGATATGAGAATGACTATAGTTTGATAAAATAAAGACAAAATGAGTTAAAACTGGCTGAAAATGAGTATTAGGGCCTCTTTAAGTCCCTTTTTGTCAGAGTGCTGCTCAAATACAATAGAGCTAAGTACTTATTGGATAGGATGACATACATGTACTTTCTGTTTGAATTCAAGGAATTTGAAATTAAATGTTTCATGTTTGCCGGGAATCTATTTAAAGCACACACACAAAAGAAACGTGTCCCTATAATTCACGACTACGGAAGCCAAGTCATGCCCTATTGTTGATGGGAGCCATCAAATCCCTCGGCTGTATCTGGTAGCTTGATATGCACCTACACGGTACATTTCATCGCCGGAAATACGCCGGCTCACCGTTCTGAAAACTGTAAGGCTCCTCTTAAAAAAGAAAACTTGAGTCTTAATTTTCTATCGAAATATTTCTAACTATATTTCAATTGACAAACAGTTCGTAGATCTACATTCATTTTTTAACATGGTTTATCAATTCCGATTAAAGTTTTCACCGACAGATAGATACATGTAGATGTGAGTAACTTTATCGAGGTTGTTTATGTCGTTGCTAAACTACTTACAGTGGCGCCGCCATGTATAAGATCACGTGATTGGCTGTTCATATGGAAACGACCGTTATACAGACGAGGTTAGATCAGGGATTCTATATATACATGTATATACGATCCCTGGTTAGATGTAGGCACGGAATCGGCCGAGTTGTGACGAGTGACTATTACAGGACACTCTGAGATAGGCTAAATCATGAATCAAGTTAAAATCGCATGAGTTTAACGGATACTGCCTGGCGAATCACAAAGTTCTTCTGTACAATATTTACCTTTGCAGTGTTGTAACTGTCCGTTATGTCAAATCACACGAAGATCTGCTAAAAGCACATAGCGACTTTCAGTATCAAACACTTACTGCACAAATCGAATTCACTTTACAACCAAGAAAACAAAACTACACAGTACTCGTATTGTAGATCGCAATCTACAAAATTAACTGCACGATGTATTGAGTACACATAACAACCAACAAAAAACACTGTACACTACACTGATCGCAGACTGCAACCCAGAAAAACTACAGCACGATATTCTGGTTGCACACCACGGCACAGAAAAATCACCTCACGATACACTGTTTGCACAAGATAACCCCATCATTCCCGGAAAAAAATCACGTGGCGATATTTTGGCTGTAAGAATACACGACGAGAAAGAAAAATCATTGCAACATACACTGACAGCACTCGGCTACTAACAAAAAACACTGCACGTTACACTTGTTGCACACCACGGCACAGAAAAACCACTGCACAATACACTGGTTGAACACCACGGAACTGCAAACTTACTGAACAAAATATTGTTTGCACCCTACAACATGACAAAAAACAAGAGGGCCATGATGGCCCTGTATCGCTCCACTGGCTAAATAAGTAAAATCCCTACATGCCAAACATTACAATACTTGGCCAATTGGTTTTAAACATAAGACCCCTGAGACAGGACTAAAATTGGTAGCCCTAGTTAGTATGGTTAGTGACAAGAAGATTTCTAAAGTTTTCACTATATAAGCCCATGTAAAACTTCTGACCCCTGGGGTGTGATCAAATTTGACCCTAGGGCTATAATTTGGGCACTCTTGGTAAAAGCCCACTTGATAACGCTGCATGCAAAATTTGGTAGCCCTAGGCTTTATGACTAAGTACAGGGAGATTTCTAAAGTTTTCTCTATATAAGCCCATGTAAAACTTGTGACCCCCAAAGCGAGGTCAAATTTGATCCCAGGGCTATAATTTGGGCACTCTTGGTAGAGGCCCACTAGATAAAGCCACATGCAAAATTTAGTAGCCCTAGGCCTTATGGCTAGGTGTTGGGAGACTTCTAAATTTTTCTGTATATAAGCCCATGTAAAAGTTGTGACCCCCGGGGCGGAGTCAAATTTGACCCCAGGGCTATAATTGGGGCACTCTTGGTAGAGGCCAACTAGATAAAGCCATGTGCAAAATTTGGTAACCCTAGGCCTTATGGCTAGGTAAAGGAAGATTTTTAAAGTTTTCTCTATATAAGCCCATGTAAAACTTGTGACCCCTGGGGCGAGGCCAATTTTGACCCCAGGGCTATAATTTGAAGAATTTGATAGAGGTTTACTAGATAAAGCTACATGCCAAGTTTGGTAGCCCTACACCTTATGGTTTCAAGCAAGAAGATTTTCAAAGATTTCCAGTATTTTTAAGTTTTGTTGCCATGGCAACCAGAGTTTTTGAAGGAATCAAATTCTTTCGAGAAATTCTGAAGAGGACCATGGCAGGATCATTTTTGTGAAATTTCATCAAAATTGGCTGGGTAGTTTCAGAGAAGTTGTTTGAAATAAAAGTTAACGCACGCATGGACGGACGCACGACGGACACCGGGCCATAACATAAGCCCGCTGGCCTTCAGCCAGTGGAGCTAAAAACCAAAGTACTGGTTGCACACCACGACCTTCACAATACATTGGTTGCACACATTATACCTAGAAAAATCGCTGCACGATGCATCGATTGTTAAACGCTACGTTGTTTTTCGACAAACCACAAAAAATCTAAAGATGGACCCCATGACTATGTGGTCTTATACAACGACAACAGGAAATAAAAGCATAATCACGATAGATATCGACACGACGACCCCTAAACGCTACACATCTAGTTAATAGGAAATTTACTACTCCAACTTGGCGTATTTAACATAGCGATTTAATAAAACCATAACACCATTATTATACAGAGTCGACTGTTAAAAATAGCTTTTTGAAGACGTATTTTTCGACAGTTGATAATTTTATGTAGCAACCCAAGATATACTGATTGCACATCGAGACTTAATGCTTGTACCTATACAACAATACGTGAAAGATACGACTACATGACCGTTTGCATGCGTACATGTATGCATATCGTGATATCCTAGGAGCGAGCATGAGGCAATTATGGTATACCATACTTAACAAGGATTGCTACGTGACCATGCTCATTGGTTATGCTTATGATTTTCAGCCTTGTACATAGGACACATACCAATGATTTTTACCCTGGCAGGAAAACACAGCATGAAGCTCAAGTATTAACAAAGGTAAGCCAATGACATTTTGTACAACTTTATTTTATAAATATATTTACGCAAAGTTATTTCTAAACTAAAACTAAAATTTCTAAAACTAATACGATTGTGGTATCGGTATCTTCTATTTTTATTAATTTCAACTTTGAGATATTGTATGTTTGACTGCCTAAATCAGCTTCAAATGCTAAATAAGAGGAAATGGTTCTTTCATTCAATTGAAAATGCCTTGTTGCACTTTCAAGGGCAACTGAATACCTCACAAAATACCCGATCATATGTGAAACTCCACGTTGCACTTGATTTTTATCTACATTGTTCGCAACAATGCCATTTGTAATTTTAGGCCGACATATTTTACGTTCTATATAGAGCGCTCTAGATTCGTAGAAAACTGCGCCATTAACAGCTGTTTTGGTACACGGTGAGTGTATGAACTTTCTAGATCCTGCACATCCATAAGCGATGCTGTAACAAAAAGGGGCTTTAATGCATCTTCGTGATGCATTAAACCGAGCAATTTATCTCATAACTATGGTTCCATAAAATCTACTTTGTCTTGTAACCGACTAAATCGTGAGGTACAATAGTCTTTTACCATGTAGAAAATTTACAAATAGCAAAAAAGTTTCGACTCATGTCAGCCTGCGCGGACTGAGCAGGCTGACATGAAACGAAACTGTTTGCAGACGCATTTAACTCCCTTTTCACAGAGCATGTCTCATATCTATTTGTCCGTCTCTCTGTCATTTTATCAGGAAAAGACAGGGATATCGGTGGACTGGGCGACTGTCGTGGCGTTATATACCGGTGGAGGCTATATACCGTCCAACTATCACCCACATGTCATCTATTTTTTTATGTTTCTCATTCTTTGTCTATCATGGAAGAGAAAGCCTGTGTGGCAGGGGTGTGGGGCCAATTACTATGTTGAGCAATAGGGAGGGGTAAATAAATATGACCAAACTCCCTTGCACATGTATACCATAGAAATAGATAGGTCAGGATGGATACGGGGCTCGGGGCTACACTCTATGTTAGATATCGGGTAGGGATGAATTACATGAAATGTTAAACACCCTTCATTAATCCATTTTTAATTTGTTCTCTTCCTGTGTCTGTCTACCTCTGTCTGTGCCTGTCTATAAAGGACAGAGAGGACTGGAAGAGGCTTGGCAGGGAGAAGAGGCCACTCGCGATGTTGACTATGTCGGGTGGTTTGTTGAATGTCACTTATTACTCTCAGATGATAATCTTAGCCTTTGTCGACAAACACAATGTTACAAAACAAACAGATAACAGGTAAGACAGGTTGAATGCATTGCTTCATTACATAAACAATACATCGGGCATTTTAGAAGAACGGTATACCGGTTTCCCCTGTTATCCTGAAATTGGCCGACTGTAATAAGACATGGTTTTCATCTGAGAGTAATAGCTCTCACATCTCTCTGACTACCAAAAGAGTAAACTAAAACTCTTTCAGAACACAACGAATATTTTCTAACCAAAGCTCAAAGATTGCAGAACACCATGGGTTCTTTCCAACTGTAACTCTTGCAGAGCACAATGGGTATTTTCTGACCAAAACCCAGAATACAACGAGCATTTTCTTACCAAAACACTTTCAAAACACCATTGGCAATTTCTGATCGAAACTCACTCAAAACACCGAGGGTATTTTCTAACCAAATCTCCTTCAGAACACAACGGACATTTTCGAACTAAAACAAAGTTAACGCCGTTGTAGTATGAGTTAAAGAATGCTATAAGTGGCCATGGACCCGTGTGTTTTTTGTTGACCGAGACCATCCTCTTCATATGTGCGGGCTTTACTCTTATTCTGCTCTCTTAATTTCTGTATTATATATAACTTCAGTCATACATGTACTGGCCTTATCAAGAGCCGAAAAATTTAACTCTAAAAAATCATAGCACGCCCAGTTTGAAAGAATTCGCAATCGATAAATAAATATGGTTCGAGTGATAATTAACCTTTTACAAAAAAAAAAATCCTGAGTTTTAACGACCCTGAAGAAGAAAACTCAGGAAAAAATAATGGAAAAGGGAGAAAAATGTGGTAATCAGCATTTTGTCCTTTACCCACAATGCTTTCTACCATTTGAAAGACAAATTTCATGTTTTGAGCAACATGTCATTTGACGCCTGCAAGTGCTTCCAATTTGAATATGGTTAATGTTTTTTTTTGTCTGGTAAACAGTTAATGATGAACAGATGTATTTCGGGAAAATAAATAATAAACCATTCACCAGACGACAAAATTTTCGTTTTTTTCGTATGGAGTGGTAACTCGAGGTATACTGTAAAAGTGGATATTATTGCGGGTCTAAAATTTCGCTAATAACAAAATTCTGACCTTACGCGTGTTTATATTTCCGCGAGAACTATTATCATTATCATTCAGTTTTACAAAATCCCAATATGCACTTCGATGAAACGTATTTAAATGTCTGAAATTGGCAGTACAAACCGCCACTAGACTGGTATTCTGGTCGACTTTGATGAAAAAGGTACTCTTTGATGTCGACAAGGGCCCTGTCAATCGCTCCCACACGACCCGATGTCTAGGTAAAATATACCAGAGTCTAGCTTGAATTTACGCTGGCGGATACCTTCGTGGTTTTTATCGATTTGCGAAAACCGCGTAGATTTCCACGACGCGAACATATACAGTTTTACAGTAGGTGGTTTAAGGTTCATAGGGACCCCATGTATTTTGAAATATCTTCAGAACTGCTTTATCAATTTTTATGAAACTTTCCGAAGTCTTTTAGAATGACCTTAACAACTCTCATAACGAAAGTTAGAACTTTTCTTCCACGAGAAAGAGTATTTTGCCCATTCCAGTAGCGTTAAATTTCTGTTCTAAAGCTTAACTTTCTCAGACGGTTTCGCACAGTGACCAGAACAGCAAGCCTAACTTGATAAGTGCATGACATCAGTATCTAACTTTAGTTAAATATGAGGCCCTGATTTTTTTTTTTTTATCTTTTACAAATGATATAGATGTATACTTTACCTTAGATATCGCTTTCGTCACTTTAATACAAATCTTCAAAGTCTAAAGTGATTTGTCAAATGTTCTTTCGTATGTTGCCCATTTTCCGAGATTTAATCTCAATTTCATTTTCCGCATGGCTTCATGTTTTATACAACTTCTGTTGAGATATGTATTAAAACCACCTATGTATTAAAACCACCTAATATTATAAGACTTGAAGGTCTTTCAGGGTTTGTTTTGAATCGTTTTTTTTCGCTAGGATTTTTTTCAGTTCGCCCAAAAATTAGTCAATTTGATGTAGGTCACAGTTATAGAATGCTAATCTTAAAGACACTGTGTCCCTTTGACCGGAAAAAAAGACTCATCTACACAATACCTTGGGGCTGGTTTATGGAATTTAATCAGTTCATACAATTCACCCTTCTTCATTTTATTGTTGAATGCTTTACAACATAATTTGAGCCAAAGTTTGACTGTGTTTACGGAAAACATCTATGGTAGGGTGTGAAGAGAAAACGAAGTGTAAACAAGTGCGCCCAAGTCCCCGATATTGAATCAAAATAGAACCTAAATAAAAAACGAGATAAGGGCCTCAAAAGTTGACGTTTTTACATAGCTGTTCAAACAATGGACGACCACAGCTGCTGTACTTGCACGAGAAATTGTTTTCATAAACAGGCAAACTCTTTACTCAGAACAGTCTTCTCCCCTCCCACTGTTTTTCTGCTGTTTTGTTAATGCGTTTTAACATTGTATTGTTCAATGGCAAAAAGTAAAACTAAGTTACCGAAAATTCTGAAAATATCATTCAGAGTTGGTAAAGGTACTATTATTAACTATGCAAAATTTCAATCAAATAGCTAAAGCATTTTTTAAAATATTTCAAAATTCAGGGGATCCCTATAAACTTCAAACTACCTATAACATACATCTTAATATAACTTAATCTTTACTACGTCGGGAAAGAGGAAGTTTCTTATGTGTATCGTTTTACAAAACGACATGATTTAAGACTTGCCGGAATTTAAAGCTTTTACAGACGACAGAAACATAATTGCAACTCAAAAAAAAAAAATGTAAATTCACTTTTGGAAGGGTAGGAAACATTGTGGGAAAAGGAGAAAATGCTGATTAATAGCATTTTTTCCTTTTCTGAGAATGTTTCAAAAGGCCTTTTTCCTATTGTCGTTAAAACTCGAAATTGTGTCGTTGTTGGTCCACCGGAAAAAGGTTTCTATCATAAATAATCGTTATCGTTCGCAAGATCATGTGCAATATCTCTAATTACATGTACCTCTCAAATCCGACTTTTTACGTACGTGTCGCCACTTGTAAACCTTGTGAGGAAAGCGAGATTGAACGGTCTTTTACGTCGCTTTTAACATTATTTCAGTTGTATAATAGAGATAGGTCAGATATTCATATAATGTCCTTGGTTTTATATGTATACTTGGCTAGGGCTCTGAAATGTCTTACCCCAAGGACACTACCACGATAAACCCAGCGCTTCAAGTGAAGCTCAAAACCAGGGCCTTCCGGTTACGAGTCCTACATTTTACGACTGAGCCACGCAGGATCCCCGGAAAAGGAGCGATTTCCTGTTACAATCAAATTGGTCCTTTGAAATAAATGTTTTGTATATCCTTCATGGAACATATTCCTTTCCTGCTTAAAAAAAAAATCGATAAAAAGTTTCACTTGTCCTAATCAGAAGTATTGGCAAACGACTGCTTGAATGTGACTGAAATGTGTTTGATTTTAACAGATTTAGAAAAATTGTGGGAAAAGAAGAAAATGCTGGTTACCAGCATTTTCTCCTTGTCCTACAATGTTTTCAAGAGCTTTTTTTCTCTCAAGGTCGTTAAACGTGGGATTGTTTGGTAAAGGGTGAAACGTTGTGTCATTTGGCATTTGTCCAAATGTTTAATGAGCTCAACAATAGACTGATCGATATTTTGATTAAGATGAACGCTTATTCTTCTATACGCCACCCTAAATCATTTTGACGAGAATATCGACCAAGATCAGACTGGGCAAACGTTCCCATTTGATTTCTTTCAAATAGTTTCACTATTCCAACTCCAGCATGTTTACTGTTTAACTGACAAGAATTATAAACCAGTCCAAAATGAAAGCATTTGCAGACGTACAAATAAAATGTGTCTCAAATGTTAGCATTTATCTTTGAAGATTAAGAAAACATTGTTGGAAAAGGAGAAAAGCCGCTGCCGGACACTAGCATAGCATCTTCTCCATTTTTAATAATATTTTCAAAAGCCGCTATCCTCAGTGTCGTTGAAACACGGGATATTTTGGAAAGGGTCTTGATTGATTGTGTGATGTTTGACCTTTACATGTACATATTTGAGTTATATCGCGGCGGCCAGTGCAACTTTCTGTTATTCTTTACTGGAGTAATTGGTAAATTGCCCTTCAACTTCAAAAAAATGTAAAAATGTTTTAGTCGGCATTTTCAATTCGATAGTACCCATGGGAACCCTAACGATTTCGCGTTTAACCGCTCCTAGTAAAATAACCCAAAAAGTCAAAAACAAAGTGGGAAAAGGAAAAGACACTGGTCATCCTGGAGTAAAGGGTTAATTGTCGTTTAACCTTAAAAATAATCGTATTTTTAATCAGCAGTTTAAATTCGACAGCACACTTTGAACCCTTACAGTTCAGTGTTTTAACCATCCTGAGTTAAAGAAGAAACTTTTAAAAAAACAATGTTGAAAAAGAACGAAATGCTGATAGGCAGCATTTTCTCCTTTTCTCGAAATGTTTTCTACCCTTTCAAAGACAATTCCCATCATTTTAGCCACAATTTAAGTGGCTAGAAAGGCTAGAAATGAAAATACCCTTGGTGTTTTGAAAGAGTGCTTACACTTCAATACCCAAGGAAAACTAAAGTAATGAATTTACGTAATGATAGAAAAACATATCACAATAAGTGCAGTTTATGTTCTGTTGATTCTTTCAGGGACATAATGGCATCAAAAGACGACCCGGGTGCAGACTTAAACAGGTTGTATGCCATCCCTATTTATGAAGACAACGATGAGGACCGTAGCCTTGATATGTCAAGATTTTCGTCTGATAAACTTAGTCATGAAACCGAATCACACGAAAGGAACGATCGTATTGACGGGAATCAGCCCAGGGGGAACAGGAGACGATGGAGGCAAGGACAACAGAAATCCAGAAGCTTTGCACGAAATAGAGATGATTCTAAGGGTCAGTCTCTCGTAGAGTTAAGAGAACGAGAAACAAAATGCAAAGAGGGAAAAGCGCACGTTCCTACTCCAAGATCTGGTACAGACAGGAATAGGTCAGGTTGGCGAGCAAGGTCTAGAAACAAGGAGGAGAGAAGTGTGGTTGCTCATGAAGCCCAACGTGTTGGTAACAGTCGTTGTCATAAAGATCAAGTGAAAACGATAGAACCTCTTCCATTCCATAAACTTGTAATATTGTCAAAGCAACTAAACGAACCAGATCAAGTTTTACTCGAGATCTGTAACTCAAGAAGCGGTTTTAAAGAATTCCTGCAGAATCCCATTGAAGCCAAATGCTATGTTCTGTTGTTGAAAATACTGAGTACAGTCGTGAACACACAACAACTGTATGGATTGAGACAAATTTTGCAGCTTGTAGAGCAATACCTTTTATCCAAGCTCGCGGAAATGTTGAACGACATGTGCATAAACAAAATAGAGACTCGCTACATATGGAACAACAAAACAGAGCTGATAAGATTTCTGTCAAGGATAGCAGTCGTATTGAGAAAGTCACTGACAACACTGCCCTCGACTCTGAGTAAATGTTCGAGTGTCATATTGTCAATGCAAGAGGTAAAAAAGCATTTCTTTTCAGACGGAGAAGCAAAAAATCTTGATGAGGAAATGGAAGTGACAAACTTGGTAAAACAATCTATTATAGAAGAAATGCAAAAGATTCAGAAAGATCGACTAAAGGCCATAGTCAAGCCAAAAAGGAGGGGCGATTCTGATGAAAACAGACTTCCGCCTGAAGATTTTCGGACCCTTAGTATTTTGCCGTCTCTCGTTGATTTGCAGATGGACGAAAAACCCTTCTTGAGAGCTAATAAAACAAAGGGCACATATGACTGTCTTGAAACGTATCTTGACATTCAATATAGGTTGTTAAGAGAGGATTTTATGGCACCTCTGCGTCAAGGCATTACCCAGTATAGAGAGAGTATCAGACAAAAATCAAAGCTAACGCGGTTTAAAGACATCAGAGTTTATGATAATGTACAGATCTTACGACCTGTTTGCTCACCCAGTGGAATAAACTACATTTTACAGTTCGACGTGTCAAAATTTGCGAGGATAAATTGGGATGCATCAAAACGCCTTCTACATGGATCATTACTTTGCCTGTCAGATGATAGTTTTGAAACGGCTTTTTATGCTATTGTGTCAGGACGCAAGGGGGAGGAGCTAAAGGAAGGAATGCTGCAGGTTCATTTCGAAAATTTTCCAGAATGGATTCAGCCAAGTAATAGATTTGTCATGGCAGAGACAACAGCTTATTTTGAAGCTTATAGGCACATACTTCAAGGTTTACAAGAAACACAATCTATGCCATTGCAAAGGTATATAATTAACTGTGAGACCACAGTAAAGCCACCAAAGTATCTCTTGCATCTTGGAAGTCCGAAGTATAACTTTTCGTGTTTGTTTAAAAATCGTTCAAAGCTCAGTGAATTTCCAGTATTAAATACCTGTTTATGGCCGAATGACGCTTCTCTTGGCCTTGATTCGTCACAGTCTGAAGCACTGAAAGTAGCAATAACGAAGGAGCTAGCTATAATTCAAGGACCACCAGGCACAGGCAAGACATACGTGGGCTTGAAAATAGCCAGGTTGTTGAAGGAAAATAAGACAGTTTGGCAAAAGAGCGAAAACAGTCATGCAATACTAGTTGTTTGTTACACAAACCATGCTCTTGACCAGTTTCTGGAAGGTGTGTTGGATTTTGCTGACGAAAGAGTCGTTAGAATAGGTGGACGTTGTAACAGCGAACTTCTCGAAGAGTATACTCTCATAAATTTAAAGAAGAAGAGACGGGAAGAACGATCACGAACATGGAGCATTTTTCAAAATACGAAAGACTGTGAACGGCTACTGAGACAAAGCGAACGGTTTATCACTGCTGTTAGTTCTAGATTGAGTAATACGTCTACAGATTTAGTGTCTTTTGAATTGCTCTCCGAATTCATGAACGAGGAACAAATAGAGTCTTTTGATGCGCACTCCAAGAGTACGGGTAAAAGGAGCAATGTATTTTACGAATGGTTTGGTTTGAAGGTAAATAATGATGAAGAAATACTATCTGAAGAAGAAAGCCGTCTCAGGTTTCAGTGGGAGACTTATGTTGTACAGAGAGCAGAAAGATTGCCAGAGAGCCACCAGTCAACTGCTAGCTCCGTCTGGGAGAAGAATCTCCATGAGCGAGCACGGATGTACAAAACATGGCTTTCTGACTACATTTCGACAATAGAACTAAAGTTGAAGGAATTAGAAAGTCGGGCCGAAGACAAAACAACTAGTACAACAAAACAGTTTTTGGAAGGGTTGATATTTACTGCAGAAACGCAAATTGTGGATGCAGGAACCCTTATGAAGTATATCTCATCTCTAGAAAGTAAAAGACAAATGCAGCAACTGATAGATGAATCACATAACAAATTTTCCGCAGAAAAAGTTATACAGGCTTGGCTTTGCCTTGATGGAGACGTTCAGTCAGACGGAAACATAAACGAAGCGCTTGATGAAATACAAAGACAGGTTGACATAACTACTGATCTTGAAGAGGAACGTGAATTAAGAGATGAAGACGTTTTCTTTACGTTCGACATCAACGATAAAGACGAGAACAAACATGACAAGAAACAGGAGACTGAACACGAAGAATGGGCGGTGCTTTTGAAGAAGAAGAAAATAAAACAAGCCGTGGGCGCTCTGTTAAGAAATTCTAAAGAAATTTCAAATGAAACTGCAGCATCGATTCGAGACGTTTGGGAAATTTCGATGAGCCTACGGAGAGACGTCTATCGCTACTGGTTAGAAATGTATCGCAACAAACTTCGAGAACAGGTAAAGGATTACGAAAAACAGTTTAATGACGCGGTTATGCGATTGGAGGAGGTTCGGAATCAGGAAACCATAGAAATACTGAAATCTGCAAATTTCATTGGAATGACGACGACAGGTGCTGCAAAGTATCGACAGTTATTGCAGAATGTTGGCCCAAGAATCATTATTGTCGAGGAAGCTGCAGAGGTTCTGGAATCCCATGTTGTAACAACACTTAATGACAAATGCAAACATCTAATTCTCATCGGGGACCACAAACAACTTAGACCATCCACTACAGTGTATGAACTTGCTAAGAAGTACAACTTGGACATATCGCTATTCGAAAGATTGGTCAATAATGGTATTCCGTGCGTTACGCTATCAGAGCAACACAGGATGAGACCGACTATATCCATTTTCATGAGACACAAAAATCTTTACCCAAATCTAAGAGATCATCCCGTTGTGCACAAGTATGACGTAGTCAAAGGTCTAGATGTGAATGTCCAGTTCATCACCCACGAGGAAGTTGAAGGATCGAATTCAGAGTCGTCAAGTTATTACAATATCTACGAAGCAAAGTTCTTATCTAGATTTTGTGCCCATCTTCTTAAACAAGGATACAGACCGGATCAAATTAGTGTGCTTACACCATACATGGGACAAGTTATCTCCCTCCGAAAAGAAATGCCAAAGCCCGAGTTTGAGGGAGTTCGAATAACGGCTGTTGACAATTTTCAAGGTGAAGAAAACGACATAATTCTTCTGTCACTGGTCAGAAGTAGCAAACAGAGTTGTACAGACCATCGGAACCCCATAGGATTTTTGGGTGTAGAAAACAGGGTATGTGTTGCACTTTCTCGAGCAAAAAAGGGACTTTTTGTGATTGGAAACTTTTCCTTGCTAAGAGACAAGAGTGCAATTTGGGATTACATGGTACAAAATGTTGAAAAAATCGACAAGAGTATTAAATTGATTTGCCAGAATCATCCCCAAAATGTACTGCATGTAGCTAATCCTGATGACTTTAATAAAACGCCAGACGGGGGCTGTCAGGAGTCATGCGGGTTCTTACTTAAATGTGGGCATATTTGTGAAAGATTTTGTCACATAATTGACAAGGAACACAACTACGTAAAATGCTTCAAAGCATGCACGAAAAAGTGCGAATTTGGACACAGATGCAAAAAGAAATGTTACGAGGACTGCAAGAAGTGCGAAACTTTAGTACAAAAAACAATACCAATGTGTAACCATACAGTTTCAATGCCTTGTCACAAAGACCCCTATACATGGATATGCAAAATTAAATGCACCTTTAAACTCAGCTGCGGGCATATTTGTAACCAATTATGCTCGCAATGTACAATTTCAGGTCATACAATACAATGCAAAGTAAAATGCGAGAGGAAGTTGGACTGTGGACACATGAAAAAAGTCGAATGTTATCTCGGTACAAACGTCAAATGTGATGCTCTTTGCGATGCTGTCCTCGATTGTGGCCACAAATGCACTGGAAGATGTAATGCTTGTCACGGTGGCAAAATCCATCATGGTTGTCAAGGATCATGCAGGAAGTTATTACCTTGTGGTCACAAATGTTCTTTTCCATGTAGTGAAGTGTGTCCTCCATGTTCCAGAAAATGCGAATACGTGTGTCCACATAACATCAAGTGCCGTAAAAAATGTTCGGAACCATGTGATGAGTGTATGGAAGATTGCAAGCTTGGCTGTAAGCACAAAACCTGCAGTAACCTTTGCAGCGAACCTTGCAGTGACACTGAATGCAATAAGCCATGCTCTCTCGGAGTTGGAAGTGAGAACAGATCAGATGGATGCCAACACAAATGCAGCGGGCTGTGTGGCGAAGTATGTCCACAAATGTGTGCCGTGTGTAATAAGGATGCAATGACAGATTCAGATTACATTTTCTCTGAAAACGACCGATTCATTCAGCTTCCAGATTGTAAGCATATTATTGAAGTTAAAATGATGGATGCGATCATGTCACAGCCATTAGAGTTTCCGTATGAAAAGGTCAAAAGGTGTCCGAAATGTAAGAAAGTCATCAGAAAAAGCATCAAAAGGTACGCAAATATCCTAAAGGAGGCAAGACAGGCTGTTGTAAAAGCATTCCAGGCCACAAACGGTAGTGATAAAGACCGACTGAAAGAGGCAAATTCTTTGGCAAGAGAAATAGATGCGCTAAAACATATCGGGATAGGTTTGAACGACGAAGAAGTTAATGTGCTCCAGCAGCAAGTCAACCCTTCGAGGTTTGAAACACTTCTGGTATCCAAGAGAAAAATATTGTATTTAAACGACCTTTTGCGTATTAGGACAAACCTTGGGGTGTTTGTGCGATACTTGAACAACGAAGAAAGTCTGCAGTATTGCATCGACGAAATAGAAAATGCAAAAAAAGTCCAGTACATCTTATTGAAAGAGAAACATTTTGTTTCCCAACAATACTGGCATGAAGTTGACATGGAGATCAAAAGGATCGATTGCGTTCTCAGTTTCATGAAGTTACTTGAAGAAAAGTTTTCTGGTGGTTTCAAGGATACAGTCCTACAATCCTGTTTTGAACAATCAATGAAGCTTTTGACGGACCATTGCCGGTTTGACAAATCAAGAGCTGATGTGATTGAAAAAGTTAAGCTTAGACTTTTAAGTGCTGGTACAGAGCTCCGGGAATCCGAGAGAACTACACCAGCCTTAAATTTTCATGGGGTAGATGAAGAGCTGGGTCACGAAAAGTCTGAAAGATTCATACAAGAAGACCTCGAAACTTTACTTGAATCTCCTTCCCGTACATTCCTTCGCATGAACGAAAAAAAGACGGATGGATTAACGGACCGAGAAGATAGTCTGAAGGTGAAGGAGACACACTAGATATACACCCGTTCAAGAAACACAATATACAACAATGTGAGGGCAAGTATCTTACATAAACGCTTAGGCTTACCTTTATACCGAAAGACAAAATTCAGATTTGTCCAAAATGACCGCTCTTGTAGACCACAAATCGAACTTTGGTATAATTACGAAAATTTGTCTGTGAAAGGGTAGATTTTTTTTTTGGAAAGAGGAGAAAATGCTGGTTTAAGCAGACTCTGCGCAGAAGGACTCGTGTAGAAACTTTTTGCAGATTCATTGAACCACCTTTTCACAGAGTATGACTTCGTTGTAAGTCGTTTTTATTTAAAACCACCGTGAATATCAATTTATGTAAACTATGGCATATTTCGGATGGTTTTTATTTTTCATTTAAGAATATTGTGACATTTTGCGGTGGCGATTTAAATACATTAATCTATATTTAAAATCAATTTTGCTCAGTTGGTAGCGCGCTGTCCAGTGTAGTTACACACTGGTTGCTACGGCGACTTCTAAAAGGGAGGCGGGGGTCCAACGTGATACAGTGGTTGACCATTTACTAAACAATCCCAAGCCTTGTTGACATTGAAAAGGTTTTTAAAAACATTATTGGAAAAGGAGAAAATGCTGGTAACCAGCATTTTCTCTTTTTCCTACAATGTTTCCCACCCTAAGACAGATCCATTCACTTGAACCACATTTAATTTGTCGTCTGCGAATGCTTTCATTGTGGACAAGTCTACAGTTTTGTTGTCTAATAAAGAACTAAGGTATGAGATTAGATATTAGGGATCCTTAGATCGATCCTCATCCAAAACAGAGAGTGTGTCGTGGGAGCCCCCATCCCCTTTGGCAAGGCATAACGGAGTTGTAGTCCAGCGTTGGTAAAATCCGGTTATTACATAAGTAACCTTTTACCATGGTATGACTGAAATAATGTTGAAAGCGGGATAAAACGTCATTCATTCAAACAAACAAACAAACAAACAAACAAACAAACAAATAATTTGATACCTTTCTCTGTAAAACTTGTATCCAGGGTATGATGAAAGTCATTGCGAAAAGAATTATTTCACTCTCATAGTTAAAATGTGTTTGTTTCTGTGAGAAAGCAGCCAGTTGCTTTGATAGACAAAAACTACGCAAGACGATGTTGACTTGTTTGCTTCAACAAAGTAACATTTCCGCAACTACCCGGTTTATTGGATTAGTATGTCTGAGTACTTTACCCTTATATTGCTAAATAAATGAAATGAAACTTAAGTCGATAATGAAAAACCCAAATTTTGCTATTTCAACGGTAATTTTTTGGGGAAAATATAACTTTATCGGAAAGTGTAGGTCAAGATCAGACTGCACGTTCTGTGCAGTCTGATCTTGATCTATACTGTCCGCAAAAGGTCAGTGAGTCGCGCTTAGCAGCCTAAGAGTTAAGTAGCATCTGGTCACAGGAGTGGCTCATTAGATTGGCAATGGCCAATGATTTCCTTTTGAATTCTTTTTCAGAGCACCCTGACTAGTTGACTCAGAGTACCCTAACCCTGGCACAAGGTTCCAGATTGTCAGATGAAGCCATAAGTGGGTATTGAACGAGAAGAAATAAGTGTGACAAAAGGGAAATCCAGAGATTTCAATCGTATCATTTTGAAATGCACATTTATATTTTATGTTTATATCAATATCTTGACATATCTTTCTCATATATATTACGCACCAAAAAGACTAGACATGTATTAATGTCAAGGTTAATCGGTAGAGAAGGTATTTGTTTAATTACCTAAGCATAACTGGAAGTAAATTATTTTTTTTTTTTGAATGTTTCATTCAGTTTTTCTGCCTAATTGAGTGTACGAGACTGCACAATTCACAAGTGCTGTATATTAAAAAAGACACACACATAATTTGAGCAATGCTCTGTAAAAAGCGGGTTTAATTCACCTTTTTAAAAAAGTATCGATTCAGGTCAGCTTGCGCAGTCCGCGCAGGCTAACCTGGTGTCCAAGGACCTTTTTAATCTCATGATTCAGTTGGTTGTTAGAAATAAAAGTTTGTTATGGTTCCATAATTATTTGATGTCTCGCTTGGTAATATTGCATCACGAAGATGCACTAAACCCCTCTTTTCCAAAGCATGGCTCATTTTCTCTTTTTATATTTAGTTGTAACTAGTGTGTACATGTATATGATATCTTTATACCGAGTCACTGAACAAACAGTTTGAGATGAACATTAGGATAATTTGTGACAATGTAAACTTTTATCGGATTCTTATCAGCGAATTACCGAGATTTTACAGTGAATAATACCAATAGCGATCAGAGCTCCAGATAAGGGGGAGTGATGGTATCCTAAATCCATGATTTCTCTTTCAAACCCTATGTTGTGGGTACTAATTAGAATCGTCTTGTTGAGACGATTCTAATGAGTACCCATAATATAGGGTTTGGTGCATAATAATAAATATTTTTTAATTTTAAAATCAAAATCACTCCCTCTATCTGGAGCTCTGGTGATGATAAATATGGTACCATCACTAGTGACGATATAGTTTTACAATATTTGCCGGAACTACTTTTTTCCTATATTGCTCATATTGTACCATTCTTGATAATTATTAGAACAAAAAACAGGTGAATTAGAAGTATATATAATGAATATGATACCAACTGGTTGTGTGTGATATTAAAAATCTGTCACTCGATTGGGGTTTGATGCTATTAAAAAAGTCTTTCTTCGGACTCGTTTTTTTTTTTCAATCGCATCACACCCCATTCTACGGACAGTTTTTTAATAGGCCTACCACACACAACCAGTTGATCATTCTCTGTATAGATCTAATTACGAGTAGTATACCGACGACAGTGCGTATGTAACAATGAATCAAATTCTGTAACAAATGCATTATACGCGCTCTGTTCCAGTACTGGGTGAAACATGTGAAAAATGTGGCAAAAACAGAAATTGCTCGTCACGCGCAACTTCTCTTTTTGCCGCGTGTTTCCAAATGTGGTCTGCGAGACGCAAGAGGCCTGTATGTGGCTACATGATACTTATCTGATAATTTCTACTGAGATAAATGTTAACCCTAATGCTACTCTCTCACTATTGCGTATCAGCGGCGTATGCAACAAAATTTCTTTACGCGGGTCAAACGCCAAGAACTGTGGCCTTTGTATTTCACGTGAACTGTTTTTACTCCAACCTGCTCAATCGTTTCATTTGAATATGTCTTCAGCACGGATTTCGGGGTTTCTAGCTTTATCTTCCCAAAATGTCGTACAAAATCTCTATAACTCATAAGACTTACAGAAGACCCAGTGTCAACTTCCATGACTATTGGTTTTCCCCATATGTCCATTGTCACAGTGATTTTGGATTTACTCGTATTCAAAGAATGCACAGAAAGAATGTCATTGCTGCTGCTTTCTTCCATGCAGTTAACAGCTTTACATATCGAAGCAATATGTCCTTTTTTATTGCATTTGTAACAAACGGCATTCTTCAATCTGCACTTCTGCGATTTGTGGTTATTTTTCCCACAGTGGTCACAGCTTGATTGGTTTGAATTCTGTTGATCCTGTTGAAATTTCTGCTTTGATTTTTCTTGTTTCTTTTTTTTAGAAACTTTTTCGACGGTACCCAAATTGGTATTATTACTTAACTCTGCAGCATCTTTAATAGCAGTTTCCATAGCGGTTGCAATTTCTATAGCCTTTATCAGGGTTAGTTCTTTAGTGGATAGCAGTTTCTTTTGGATGTTTGTGTCCTTTAATCCGCAAACAAACCTGTCCCTCAATGCGTCCTCTAAGTACCCTCCGAATTCACAGTGTTCGGACATTTTGCGTAATGTTGCTATAAAATCACTGATGGACTCACTCTGTAACTGGTTTCTTTTGTGGAACCTGAACCTTTCTGCAATAAGTAATGGCTTTGGAGACAAATGCTGACTCAATATTGTACACAGTTCATCAAAAGACTTCTCTGCCGGTTTTTCTGGAGATGTTAAATTCCTCACTAGCGCGTACGTTTTATCACCTAACAGAGTTAACAAAGCAGATACTTTCTTCTCATTTCTGATATTATTGACTGCGAGGTATTGTTCAAGCCTTTCTTGGTATACTGTCCAGTTGTCTTTATCTATGTCAAATGGATTAATAGCTCCTAACAAAGCCATAATGTTCAGATCACAAAGTATCACAGTCCAAAGTCACGTAATTAATTTCTCATAGAATCCATAAACTCGTCGCCAATTTGTTATATATGTGGGTATTCATGGAAACAACAACTATTAAGCTAAACAGAATATTTAATACTAACAAAGATCAGCATACAAGAGAGAGTATATATAGTAATAAGATACTCTAGCTAAGAGGCGTGGCTAAAGCTGGTAAGGCATACATTTACTGATGTACATATAGTATTGTATTATAAAACTACAAACACAACATTATACTTGAATGATTTAATACTGAAGATTGAAAAATTAGTTTTACCAAGGATCACAAAATACCACCGAAAATAAAATATATTTTAGGTCTAATTCAACTTGAAATGCAAGTAAGCAAGCATGCGTATTCACTCTCTGTAATTAACCTTAAATATCACATATTTCAAAACACCCTTGTAAAATAGGAATATTTAACTGAAAATAAGGTTAAAATCTTTGCCATCGATCCTATTCGTTCTTTTGAAACATTATACATCACAAATCATTGCTCACCGTTCACACAAGAAAAGAAGTTGATAGGCTACATTGAAATTAGATCTATATAATATCAGCTCTTAACCTCCAGAATATTTTCTCTGTTGCCAGAATATAAAAGGATCACCTGAACCAAACTGGAGTTTGCATTTGAGTATATTTCAAAGTCATTTTTGTCTCTTGAAAAGGCAGTCTTGCGGGCTTTTGTCCAGTATGGGGCTTTAGACCTACTACCAAATTTGTGAATGAGGGTCATAACTTATAAACGTGTAACGTTAGTAGGCAAGGACTTGATCTAGAAGGCAGCAAAAAAGCTTTTAAAAGTTGAATGATCGACGTGAATATAACTAGATCTACAGCTCTATAATATAGATCTAGATTCCAATAAGAAATAGATCTTATCTGATCAAACATTGTAGCAGAACGGGAGAAATTTTTCGTTACAAGCAATTTCTTCTCTTTCCGCAATGCTCGTGAAAATGGTCTGCTGCAAGCCGAAATAAAGTCAAGTGCTACTCGTGGGTTTATGAAATACGCTGATTGACACTTAATTTACCTTTTCGAAACAACTTTTCACAAGTTTCATAGTTGCCTTTGCGTTCAATGTAGATTAAGATCATACTGCACAAAACGTGCAGTCTGATCTTTGATCTACACTGTCCGCTTTGCTCGGTTATTCTGTAGAAAGGTAATCTTGATATTGCAACAGGGTCCCGTATCTAAACTTAACCATTTACCACACAATCCCTTCTTTTGACGATCCTAACGAGGAAGGCGGTAGAAAACGTTGTGGGAAAAGGAGAAAATGCTGGTAACCAGCATTTTCTCCTTTATCCACAATGCTTTCTACCATATCAAAGAAAGAAATCAGCATTTCAGCAAGATAAGATTTGTGGCTTGCAAATTGCTTTCAATATGGTCGAGTCCAAAATGTTGTGTGGTAAAGAGTTAACCCTTATCCAGCTGAATAACTGAAATGATAACTTCAAGTCGATAGTAAAATCCCAAAGGTTGCTATTTCAAGGTTAATTTGGGGACGATAAATATTTCCTTGACGGACAGTGTAGATCAAAGAACAAACTGCACGTTCTGTGGGGTCTGATCTTGATCTGCACTGTCCGCAAAAGGTCAGTGAGTCGCGCTTAGCAACCTAAGGGTTAAACTGCCTCCTGGGTTTATTCGGCGCTCTGTAGAAAGGTTAATAAAATTGTGTACTTGTAAACACATTTCCTGATATAGGATACCGTGGAGTAGATCTACTTCTTGTGTGTACAGCATACGTGTACAAATAAGCCTGTCAAATCACTTCTGTCAATTCTACTTCCAACCGTGTAGATCTATACACACCTGTGGATAACACATCCTCACACAGGAACGCATAAATCTCGGATAACGATATCGGGAACACAGATAGCCATGAACTGTATCTGCGGTACCTAAATCTACTAATATTGTTAGTTGAAAGAGAAACTGTTCGCCACTGTGAGTAGAGCCTAGTTTACCATTAGATCTAGTCGAGTTAGTCTAGCATATTTGTGATCTGTATGAATTCAGGTTGATAGGCCTATTCGTCTGTCATAGAAGTGTCTGTGAGGGAACATGTGAGAAATAGAACTAGTGTTGCAAATCGTATACTAGTAATAGATCTGTATACCGAAACTTGAAGATGGGTTTCTAAGAAAACGGAATCATTTCAGACCAATTTGGGATAATTGTAAGGTAAAATACTAGACATAAAATGCATATAGGATAACATAGTCATTGCATAGAATGTATTTGGCGTATGTGACCTGTTACAACGTGAAAAGAAGCAGTGTATCGATGGTTCATGAGCTGTTCAGATTATGCGATCAAAGGGGAAATGGGTCAATTAGATTGATTACCTCCCCTGATACAAAATATATCTTTAGGGTTTCACACTACCGATTTTTTTACCACATTGAAAAAAAAGTGAAACTGGCCATAACTGCAGCTCCTCGGATCGCTTAAACCTATGGCTTCTCCTTCCATCCACAGTCCTTCTCAAAAATAAAAAAAAAAAAAAAACATGTCAACTGAATGCGTTTTTCGTAAAATCCAAAACCAACACATGCACCGTACAGGTATAGTCTCAACAGGGATCTTATATACACATCTATATACGATCCTGGTCTCAATAATTAGACGCTACGGTGATATTTTTCATATTTGGACATTTATCTGCACCGTACAGAGGCGACCAGACAAAAAGTAACATCGTCTTTGGGGACAGTTATCTGTACTACGTACACGTAGTGTCTCTTAGGAACACTTAACACAACTATGAACCCAAGTTTGTGTACCAACAGTGACACAAAGTTCTAGCAATATAAAAACACATCTTAACTTTTGGTCCATCACTGATCACTATTGAGGCAAATCTCGATTATGTACCTCCAAGCTCTCTCACTTCTATGAAACAGTAAACCCGTTCTTGATGTGCCACTCCAAAATTCCAAATAGGACTAGGTTTGATTTACTACGACGCGGAAGCATTCTGGCCGTGGTGAGAAACCTTACGAGTTCAGTTCGTCCTGGGTTCCTTCGCTCAAGGTATTTTCGCCCCGAAGGGCATCGTTCGCCTTATATTTTCCGATATTCGATTTTCCAGCGCCTGACTGTAGAAATACAAATGCTCTTTGATATGTTTAAAACTACGTTTTAAGGGGTAGGGCACACCTTTTAAAGGGACAGAAACATCGTTGTAAAAAGAGAAAATGCTGAAACTAGTAGCACTTTCTTTTTTTTTTCACAAAGTATTGAAATGTTTCTCCTCAGCCGTCAGGGTCATTAAAATTCAGGATTGTTGAAAAAGAATGAAGTATTTTATTGAGAATGGTTGGTGAATTTAGGCCCAGGTGATATATGAATACAATATTTTCACTGTCATTTTATCTTCCCATTGCTCGTAGCCTTGAAAAGCATGTAGATGAAGAAGAAAAAGCTGGCAGATGAATATTGATCAGTGATCAGAAAGCAAGTTCAGTAAGTGTTATCTTAGTCCACACTTGTTGTAATTTAAGTCTTCTTCCTCAAGGTGGTTTAAACTCGAGATTGTGAAGTAAAGGGTAAAGTCTATACTAGATCATAGATAACAAAGTTGAAAATAATAGCATTTGTTGATCTGAAAAACCAGGGATCCTATGTGTATATACGATCCCTGGAAAAACTAAGTGTAGCTGAGTTATCTGTAACCTTGCAATCCAATCTAATATTCTGTGAAATGCAACTATTATATTATATTGCATAATTGTTAAAACTTTATTTTTCTGACAAGATTTTGCTTTTAGCACCTTTGATTTTTAATTGTTAAAATCTAATCTTTTGTCATTGTCCTTCATATAGATGTGAAGCCAGAGCTTGCCTCTGGCCAAACGTATAGTTAATCAGTTTATATCTATTGGTTAATTTCAGTTCATTTCAACTGGTTACTTCCAATTGAAAAATTTCATTGGTCATATGCCACTAAGTCTCAAATTCATATGAAATGTGTGGTTTTCATGTAGGAACAAAAAAGACAGTAGAAAAGTGCAGAGAGTAGTCAGCATTAGGATTTAAAGTACAGGTATTTAGTACAAAAAGTAATTTTGAGAAAACATAAATTTATCAGTGCTTGTCTATATCTCTGGATATTCCAGTTGTATCAAATGATAACACAGGTGTTCCACTAATTTTACATACTGAAATGAAGATACCAGACCTGGAATTGTACTTAACCCTTCCGAAACGACAAATTTTAGACCCTTCCAAATTGAAAGCATCAATAGACGACAGATCTGAAAGTGTTGCAAACGACTTGAAGTTCTTTGACAGAGTAGAAAACATTATGGGAAAAGTAGAAAATGCTGGTTACCAGCATTTTCTACTTTTTCCACAATGTTTTCAAAAGGCCTCTATCTCAGGGTCGTTAAAACTCAGGATCGTTTGGTAAAGGGTTAAGAGTTGTGATTTAATAAAATAATCAGGACTTGAACCCCTGACTTTAGTAAATATTTATGGAAATCTTGTGGTGGAGGGCAGAGATTACCTCTACCTCTTGTTTTAATGCTAGTTTATCAGCAACAGTAGCTGAGTGCCATAGGACCATGGGTCACATATCTCCTTGCATGGTTGAAAACACAGTGAGAAAAAGTAGAAATAATGGTTATTAACTTTTTCTCCTTTCCCCACAATGTTTTCAAATGACTTCTTTCTTCTTCAGGGTGTCTGAAACTTGGGATTGTTTTGTGAGGGGCAAACCATTTTCTACACAATCCTTAGTTTTCAAGACCCTTGGGGTAGAAGGTTCTGAAAACACCGTTGACACAGGAGAAAATGCTTGTAGGTTCCTTTTTCCTTCCTGAGACAAATTCCATCATTAGAGCCACATTTGATTTATTATCTACAAATGCCTTCAATATGGACCAGTCTAAAATTTTAGATTACTTCAGAATGAAAGCATTTGCTAGGGACAAAACAACTGATGTTCTAGGGAAGGGATTTGTCTGGGAAAGGACAGAAAACATTGTGGGAAAAGGAGAAAATGCTGGTTACCAGCATTTTCTCCTTTTCCCGCAATGTTTTTAAAGGCATTTGTATCTTGGGTGGTTAAAACATGAGCTTGTCTGTTAGTGTTAAAAAAACATAATTTCTGTTTTCAGGCACCAAAACAATACAGAACAATAAACAGAATGAATGACTTTGACTTGAAATCTGAGAGTCCTACAACAGAAAATGATAAAGTTGATAAAACAGGAGAAATTTCCACCATAGGAGATCCGCCTATATCCAGCAGTGCCAGAATTGAACGGAAGGAACTTATGAACAGTCACGTGAGTGAAAATTCGGACACAGAAGATTTTGAAATCGGAAGCATGGGAAATTTCAGAACTGAAACAACTGGTTATCTTCGACAGGAAATTAGTCAAGATGAAACTGGTATCAAGTCCGAGGAAATACATACTCACATGAATATTCAATCTGACACTTCAGGTTTTGAAATTGAAGGAAAGGAAAATTTTAGAACTGCTATAAACAGACATTTACAGAATGATACAACAAACAGTCTTCGTATTGAGATGAATCAAAACTCAGTTCAGAATGAGTCAGAAACCAATGTTTTTGTCAAACAGGAACTTTCACCCGATGTTGAATCAAAGGGATCTTCTGAAGAAATAGATCTAATAACATTGAATCGGAGTCAAGCAGTAGGCAAAAACATTGTTAGCCAGTCTGAAGCTGAGGATTTATCAAAAAGGAAAAAGAAAAATTGCAAAACACCATATAGCTGTGAACACTGTGCTTCTGTCTTCTATAGGAAAGATTCATTTAAATCTCACATAGAAAATCATCTTGGTATTGTTCCTTTTAAATGTGACCATTGTGATGCAACTTTTTCAAAGAAATATCAATTAAACCGTCACCTACCTGTACACTCAAATGAAAAACCTCATGTTTGTGATATGTGTGATGCAAGATTTAAGGACAAATATGACCTCAAGAAACACAAGATAATTCATTCTGATTTGAGACCATTTGAGTGTGATATTTGCAAGAAAGCATTTCGAACAAACAATAAATTAAAGAAACATTTACTGGTGCATTCAGATTTGAGGCCATTTCAGTGTGATCTCTGTGCGTACACTGCTAAAACAGAACAAAGAATAAGATCCCATAAGATGGTACATTCAGGTGAAAAACCATTTAAATGTAGTCAGTGTAATTTTGCCTGCAAAGCTCATACCCCATTAAAGCTTCATAGGTTGACACATACCAAGGAGAAAAGTTTACAATGTGATATATGTGGGATGATGTTTGCTAACAAGATTCTTCTATCCAGTCACCAGGATGTCCATACTGGACTGAAACCATATAAGTGTCCGCATTGTAATAAATGCTTTGCCAGAAAGGAACATGTCAGGAGTCATTTGAGAACTCACACAGGTGAGAAACCTTATCAGTGTGATTATTGTGATGCTACTTTCTCTCACAAATCTGCTAAAAAGACTCACGAGAGAACACACACAGGTGAAAAACCTTTTGTTTGTAGTTATTGCAGTAAAGCTTTTCGTTGCCGTAAATCTTTTCAGATACATGAACGGATACATACCGGGGAAAAGCCCTATAGATGTATGGTCTGTGATGCACGATTTACAAATAACACTGCGTCGAAAGTTCATGCAAGAATACACACAGGGGAGAAGCCTTATGAATGTGAAATTTGTAAAATGAAGTTTATATCAAGTACAAGATTAAAACAACACAAAGTCAATTTTCACGCGCAGAAAAAACCCTCAGATATCAAAGAATTCAAATGTGATGTTTGTGATACTTCCTGCACGTCCAGACATTACCTTCTTGTTCATCAAAGAATTCACACTGGAGAAAAACCTTTTAAGTGCAGATTTTGTGAATTGAGATTTGCGAATAAAGTTACTTTAAAAGTGCATGAACGATATCATACAGGAGAAAAACCATACAAGTGTGGCATTTGTGAAGAAGCTTTTTCCAGTGGAAGTAAGTTAGGGCTACATCGTAAAAAACATACAGGTGAGCGACTGTCTTGTGATCATTGTAATGCCACCTATTTGAGTGCAAGAGGACTACAGGTACATATTAGAAATAAGCATAGCCATGTTGATGTGAAACCATTTCTGTGTAATACCTGTGGAGCTGCATTTACCGAACAGAGTACTTTGAATGTACACAAAAGAACTCATACTGGTGAGAGACCCTACAAATGTTCTCGGTGTGAGGCTGCCTTCCGCTGTAGTAGTCATCTTTTGCGCCACCAACTGGTACATACGGATGACCGATCGTACAGATGTGACTTCTGCGATGCAAGAGTTAAAAGCAAAGAATCTCTCATATATCACATGCACTTACATTTGGATTAACAGTTTACCTAAATTCTAGTAACCAGCATTTTCACCTTTTCCCATATTTTTTCCTAACCTTTCAAAGACAAATTTATCATTGTAGCAACAATTTATTTGTCATCTGCAAATGCTTAAAATTTGGACCAGTCTAAAATGTTGTCTGGTAAACAGTTTACTCTTTTTTTCCTTGCAGACAACTTTTTTCATCAAACAGCAGACTACTGTTGAAAACACTGAGGTCAAAGGAGAAATTACTCAGTACAAATACAAGTACAGGAGCAAGTTCTCATTTTTCGACATTTTGTTCTTAGGTATTTAACGCTTTAGCACATAAGAAATTTTAGACCAATTGGAATTCAAAACATTTGCAGACAAAAAATGAAATATGGAAAACCTTTGTCTTTAAATGGGAGAAAACATGGTGGAAAAAGGAGAAAATGCTGGTTTTCAGCATTTTCTCCTTTTCCCACAATGTTTTCAAAAGCCTTATTTCTCAGGGTCGTTAAAACACGGGATTGTATGGTAAACTTGAATTACTGATACTGATACTTATTTATGTCTATTGTTATCAATTTACATGTATTTATGTCTATTGTTATCAATTTACATGTATTTATTTAAGTTTAATTATTATTTTCTAGTCTTTACTCTGTACTAAAGGATGAAATTTTGGACTTTTTCAAATTCAAATTACTGGCAGACAACAATTTAAGTGATGCTCATGTAATGGGATTAACTTTTGAAAGGATAGAAAACATTTTTGGAAAAGGGGACAATGCTGGTAGCAAGCATTTTCTCCTTTTCGAATGATGCTTTCAAAGGCTTTCTCCTGTAGGGTTGTTTAAACACCATATCGTTTGATAGGGTCTTAACCTGTTTAAGTTTGGGGCATATTTCTGGTAAAAGTGTGTGTGTGTGTGTGTGTGTGTGTGTGTGTGTGAGAGAGAGCGAGAGCGTGTGTGTGTATCCATGCCATGCCATGCCCCGTAGCTCAGTCAGCAACATACAGGGCTTGAATCCAGAGGCTAGCTGGTTCAAACCCCCCCAGCTCAGCCAATTTTTATCCAAGGATCGATGACAGTCATTGTGACAAGATTCATTTCTCTCTCACCCATGATTGTTGATTCAAGAATGATTATGTGGAAAAACAGCCCTCAGCTTGGGAAGAACATTGTTCAAAATAGTGGTAAAAGAAACTATAGGAAAGTATGGATAGGTGCACTGATTGCTGCAATATAACTGGAATAGTGTTGAAAACAGCTTTAATAAACAAACAAATTCTCCTTTCTGAGCATTTTGTGACCTTATGTGACAGTTCTACCTTCATCAGTCAATGTGTAAGATATGTTGCCTAGCTCAGTATTATTTATTTAATTCCTCAGAGAATGCGAACTGTGAATCAGATATGTTGAATGTATTATTTATTATTGTATTGTTTGGGTATTTTTGAAGTTTCATTGAGTGTAGACTACTCTATATGTAGATAAAAGCAATTGTTTGTTATTCTACCATTATTTATCTAGAAACATATGTTGACTGCATGAGTGGTTTAAGCCATGTATAATTTATTGTTTTGTTTGAGTATTTTTGAAGTTTCGATGATTTTCATCGTGATGTAGATAAAGACAATTCTTTCTTGCTACAGATTTGTTAAAAAAACCTTGATGACTTCATGAGTGATATAAGTCATGTCTGTTTCTAAAGGTAATAATAGATCGTTATTCTACAAAATTCTATAGAACATTTCTCTTGTTATCTCCTAACTTGAGGGTCTGTATTCACCGATCATGCTTAGGAACATTCTTAGTCTTATTCTCAAGAACTTTCTAAAAATAAAAGTGATACATTTTCTGTCTGGCTAAACCAAATGGTTTTGTCAATCAAAAGTTGCCTTATACTCCAAACTTAGAATTAGACTTCAATTAAAATTAAGAATGGTTGGTGAAATGGATCCACATGACAAAATTTTAGACTTGTCCAAAATTAAAGCATTTTCGGAAGAGAAATGAAACTAATGGATTTGACCTTGAAATAGTAAGAAACATGGGGAAAGGAGCAAATTCTGGTTACTAGCATACTGTTTTTAAAAGTCTTCTTCCTCAAAGGTATTAACCCTTTACCAGAAGACAAAATTTTAGCCTTGTCCAAATTGAAAGCATTTGCAGTGGACAGTCTCAGTGTGGCTCAAATGGTGCTATTTTTCTTTGACAGTGTAGAAAACATTGTGGGAAAAGGAGAAAATGCTGGGTACCAGCATTTTCTCCTTTTTCCATAATGTTTTCAAAAGGCTTATTTCCCAAGGTTGTTCAAAGTTGGCATTGTGCGGTAAAGGGTTAAAATTCAGGGTTGTGTGGTAAAGGGCTAAGGTCACTTTTGTGACTTCACTAGTTTCATCAAAAAGTGTGCAAGATATGTTGCCTATTAAGTATTATTATATATATTTCCTGATAGAATGTGTATTGTGAGTTTGATATGTTTATTTTCTATTTATTGTATTGTTTGGGTATTTTTGAAGTTTCATTGAATTTGCATTTGGGTTGGTAATCTTCCAAGTCTTTTATTCTGTCACGTATATGAAATCCTAGAACTTTACCTTTGGGTTTGCTATTTCAAGTCTACTGGAACAGAATTTCATTAATTACTTTTGGCTAATAAATCATAGAAAAATTCGTGATATACTTATATGAGCTTCACTCTGGCAAAAGGGGGCTTAATGCATCTCCGTGATGCATGATACCAAGCAAACAATCATATATTCATGGATACATTATAGCCACTTTTTTAACCCTTTACCGAACAATCCCGGGTTTTTACGACCCTGGGAAGAAAGCCTTTTGAAAACATTGTGGGAAAAAGAGAAAATGCTGGTAACCAGCATTTTCTCCTTTTCCCACAATGTTTTCTAAACTTTCACAGACAAATCCCAGTATTTCTGCCACATTTAATCTGGCGTCTGCAAATGCTCTCAGTTTGGACAGATCTAAAATTTTGTTGTTTGGTAAAGAGTTAAACTACCGACTTAATGATAAGGGAGACTAGCCCTCTGAAATAAAGAAAATTGACCAATAGCAGTGGTATAGTAGGAGCCATAAAAACTGACCTTATGATAAGGAAGAGTAGTACTCTGACATCAAGAAAATTGACCAATAGCAGTAGTATAGTAGGAGCCATAAAAATACACTGTGACTAAATGACTGATGACTAGTAAATGATTTGAATTGCTTCCAACACACGCAACGGCTGACCCTATGATATGTATAAGCCAAACTATTCTCTATTGAGAGTAGTAGGAAAAACTGTATTGAACAAAATCAGAATCCTTTTTGAGGTTTCCTTGGTTTGGGAACTTTGAGGGTTATTGTTTTCCGTTTTTAGCTCCACTGGCCGAAGGCCAGAGAGCTATTGTCATGGCGTTGTGTCCGTCGTGCGTCCGTGCGTGCGTCCGTAAACTTTTTCTTTAAAAAACTTCTCCTCAGAAACTATTGACTGGATTTTTACCAAATTTCACAGGAATGTTCCTTTGGTGGTCCTCTTTCAAATTCCTTCAAATAATTGTGTTCCATGAAGAATTCTGGTTGCCATGGCAACCAAAGTAAAAAACCTTTAAAAATCTTCTCCTCCCAAACCGCTATTTGGATAGCATTATTATTTTGCAGGAATGTTCCTTAGATACAGGTTTACAGAATTCCTTAAAAAAAAAAAGATCTGTCAAAAAACATGGCTTTTATGGGAGACTCATTTTCCTTTTATGGTATAAAGTAAAATCTTTGAAAAATTTCTTCTCTAAAACTATTCATTGGATTTCATTGTTGTTTTGCAGGTAAGTTCCTATGGTGGTTGTCTACCAAATTGTTTCTTCAGTGAGCTAAAATGCAGGATTGAATGATAATTGTTAAAAACTTCCTTTTGCCATTATAGAAATATCAGGCCTGTGGAGCAATACAGGCGCTCAAGCGCCTCTAGTTTAAGATTCTTCTGCTTTAGTTCTATTATGCAAGGCGTCTTATGTTTTTTCCCACGCTCTGTTAAGACTGAAGGGCACTGACCACTTTGTTCAGATTTATACTATCTCCTTCTATTTCTGATATAGCTTGGGCTGCCGTTTGTTCTTAGGGTAGTATGACGGCCTTGACAGTAAACAGTTTTGATTGGTTCACAGCTATAACGCTCAGTCATCCAGGTTCCGGATTGGTTTAGTCTTACTTGTCTTACCAGTACTAACCCATTCAAAGAAATCCACCTACGTTTGCAGATTAGGCACTTACAGTCTCATTACACTCATAGGAAAGGAAATGCTTTCAAATGAAGGGTTAGGTACACTGGTTTCATCAATTCTGAAGCGTGCAGGTCGTCTTCCCTCTTTACATGGAAAAGGAATTCCCATCATTCACTTTTCTTGACAAAGACGTAAAACAGATTGCTGAAAGTAAAGTCCAATCTCCCTTTGCAGCTTTTTTCCAAGCGATTCAATAAGGTCATTTCTCCCTGTATACGATACTCTCTTTGCACAAATCTGAGTAGATGTACAGCCCATTGTCCACCTTGCTTTTTGCAGATCCTGTTTCGATGGCTTGAAAATTCACGAGCGCCACTTTCCACTTTCCCTGTAAACACAAAGGAAGCTTGAAATGAACTTTAAATTGAAACCTTGTCTTTTTGCTAAAGTACCTGTCCCTTTCACCACTTCGTATGAAAGGATTTTTATTGGCTGACATTCCTTCTCGTCTCTGTGATGGGTGTTAGTGCGAGACAAGGTAGATTCTGATGTTTGCTTAATAGTCTTAAAACTGTTTCATGTCATTGTTCATGAATGCTGTACCTTTGTCGCTTCTGATACGTGTGGGTTTTCTTCATCGATCAAAAATGCGTTAGATAGCTAGTTTCATTTCTTTTGTCGCTCTAGTTCTTGTTCTAGGCGCGATTTTGCCAATAGACTCGGTGGCATGTTGATTTCTTTTAATAAATTTTCAAATTTTTTCGATTCAGTGGGACAAAATTGCCTGCACTCTTTCATTTGTCCTTTTATCAGATAAATGATGTTGGAATACGGTATTTTCTCTCCCGATATAGTCGCCTCAAGTTTATGGTTCCAAGTAATGTACAGCGCCATGTAGGTAAGCAAAGCAAGAGCCCGTCCTCTCAGCCACTGGAAATTGGGTTAACACTTTCTGTACGTCCGGAGATGGCTCCAGGGAAAGCTTCCTCCTTCTGTACTGGAATTTTGTCTTCAAAACTGTTGTCCGACTCCTCTCGATCAAAGAAGTCTCCACAATACATACGGGTTTTGTATAACCCGCCTCATCGCTAGAGATCAATACACTAATGGCGACGTGTTTGTGGGTGCATCACAAAAATCTGGTTGATTGATCATCTACCTTTTGGGGGATAGCCTCAAAATCATAACAAATAAACCAAGGAAAAAAGCGTTCTTCCTCTCATACCCAGATATCGTATTCTTCCATTTGTTCAAAAATTTTCTCTCGGGTTTAATGAAAACCTCCCGGGTAAACAAATTTTGTCTTATTTTCTCACTACCTCTGGTGGCGGTGCATGTTACCAGATTTTTCAAAATGACAGTCACAAGTGAGGCAATGATATTTTAGGCATATTGTGCAGAATTTCGAATGTATGACAGATGATTTATTAAGTTTACATACATCGTAGTGTCGTGTCGCCCTCGTGATTTGTACACGGATGTTATAAAGTGGTCGCCTGACAGACCATAAACCTCCAAATTGACACAAAAGTTGGACTCAAAGAAAAAAACTCAAACCTCTGAAAGAGTCAATAGGTTCTTGACACCATTGTCGGTATAGAAATTTAGCAGGGTTTTCAAGAGACACAACATTGTGTTCACGATGATGCACCAAACAACGAAAGGCACATAAATTGTTGCCGTATTCCTTGCTGGTTTGCTGATTTTTTATCAGCGGATAGATGCCATTTTTTTTCAAAAGATAGTCCGGTAGCTGGTCTTGGCCCAGAGGATAATAGGTTTCACTCACCAAAAAGTGCACATTTATCACGAGCACCAAGATCCATTTTGTATCGTCTATTCTTTCCAGTCGAAGGCGGAGACATTCAAAGTTGGTCCTTCTCAAAATGTAGGCAGGTTGTTCAAATATCCCATTATTTGAGTACGGAATAAAATATCCGTACCGGCCGGTTTCTCTGTGCAGTAAAATAATGCAAAAAAGCAATGTTGAGTAAGATGGTTTGCTGTTGTCTTCCGTAAATTTCGCTCGCAAAATCCATTACTTAACATTAAAGTCATTGTCTAGCAGTAAATTGAATGTAGATTGGACAGGTCCCCATCGATGGTTTTTGCAGTATCAAAGGCACAGTAGCCTCGTGTACGGCTTGTTAACCTTTGTCATCGCCATCACGTAACCACAGGCGTTGTTATCATGCTTATTGTAAGGCCCTGCCAGTCTGGTTATAGTGTTCGCGCATGCCGTGGAGGTACAAATTGTGGCGGTTGTAGCAAATAGCAAAGCAGTGACATCTATAATGCTGTGTAGCTTGCCCAAATGTATCGATGGCAATCTGTTTTTCAGTGGCTGTTTCTCATGCCACTGAAGGTGATGCCCGAGCTTGAAGGCGGTTAAACAATCTTTGTTACACTTTGGACACCTATGTTCGTTACTTGGACATGGTTTGTTATGTTTGTTTGTCACATACTTAACGCAGAATTTATGGTGCCTATTTCTGTTACTCCCGTCTCCAATGTTTTTCTGCAATTTTCACACTCATAATGTTTTTGTTTCTTTCTGCAGCCCTTTGCGCCCTTGCACGATTTTTGGTGCCTATTTCTGTTACTCCCATCTCCGAATGTTTTCCCACACTTCTCACAAGTAAAAACGTGTTTACTGTGGCAGGACTTTTGGTGTCTATTTCTACTGCTTCCATTACTATATTTTTCTCCACACTTATTGCATAAATAACTCATTTTTTCAGGCTTATGTTCTTTTGGAATTGGTGCGTTCCTTTGAAAAATACAAACAGTCTATGTGAATCAAAACGAACATAATACACATATACTTAATATTGTTTTCCATTACTTTCCATCAGTTCTGGGTGGAGTTGGTGTGCTCCATACAAGAGAAAGGTGTATTATTGCCATGTGCTTGCAAAAAAAAAAAGATATGATTATTATCCTTTAATTTGCATTTGGATTATTGCTGCCAAACACATATTGTTCTCTTGCTTTGTTTTTGCTGCCTTTTTTATGCTAAAATCAGAATACCTGATTTTGGTTTCCTCCTGTATCTCCTTCTATAAGAGCTACATGAGAGCAAATCAGTTTGTGCAATTAAGATCCTTGTTGTTTGCTCTAATTACATCGCAAAATCTGCATCTGCACGTCGGCTGAAAAAAGAAAGAAAAAAACATAATACATGTATTTTTTTTTTTTTGGAAAAAAAAAAGCAGAACTATGTGTACTTGCGTACAAGATGCATTGCACTGTTACTGGTTGCTTTGTTACAACATAAAGACACGTTAGTCTCAAAGTTATTACATGTAATGATGTCTCGAATGACAGAATACCATATCATAACTTAGATTCAATTCTCGAAACAATAAAATTTATTAAGCTCCCTTTTATAAACTATGTTTTCATATTTTTAGAATTTAACCCAGCATTCTCTTAATTTCAAAAATAAAGTTCCAAACAACATTCTTTTTTTTTCCATTGCCTTCCTTGTGTTAACATAATTTCCTGCTATATTTCAAAGTAGTGCTAGTATTTGGACTATTATATTATTATTGGATTATTATATTTTGGGTGTCTTTGCCAATATGCCCTTTGTCGTCGACTCTTATCAAGCCAATGCTTCGTTTTGATCGGTCTTTATTTTCAACAGATAATCTGATGGCAAAAGCTTCAAATACTACATCGTATATTAAAGATGTTTCTAGTTTTTCTATAGTCATAGTATCGAACAGTTTGTCGCTTGGCAGGTCCATAACATCAGAAAGTTTTAACCTTTTGTTGATGACAGCCTCCTGTTTTGTTGTGGTTTCTCTTCACCATTACCTAAAAAAAAAAGTAAAAAATATATTTGAAACTAACGTAACCCGCTATATACCAAATGAAGTTGAGCTAGTATGTGTTTTTTTAGCTCTACTGGCTGAAAGCAAGCAGAGCTTATGTCATGGCATGTTTTCCATCGTCTTTCCGACTGTCTGTCTATCCGTCTGTTAGTCTTTTTCTTGTTTACGTGAATTCTGACAATCAGTATGAGAAAAGTAGCCATTTGAAGTTTAAAATTTTCATTTCTTGTTTACGTGATAAAGTCTGCATTTGTGGTCGGATTTTTGTAAAACTTGCATAGTTTGTTTATCTCATCAATAGCTTGAACCCTATTGATTTTGAAAAAAATTTGACAATCAGTATGGGAAAAGTAGCCATTTGAAGTTAAAAATTTCCATTTCCTGTTTACGTGATAAAGTCTGCATTTGTGGTCGGATTTTTATGAAACTTGCACAGTCGCTTTGTATCATAAGCAGCTTGAGCCCTATTGATTTAAAAAAAAATCAACAATCAGTATGGGAAAAGAAGCCATTCAAAGTTAAAAATTTCCATTTCTTGTTTAGGCAATGAAGTCTGCATTTTCGATCCAATTCTTTTGAAACTTGCAAAGATTACTAAAATTTTGGTTCATCTAGGGTTGAACTCTATTAAAAGTGAAGAAAACTTAGTTATCAGTTTAGGTAAAGCAGCCATTTGATGACTTAGTATTGTTTACTCAACAAAGTCCACATTATTAGTCACATTTTTTTTTAAATTTGCTAGGATTGTTTAATACAATACATACTGAAACCCTACCTAATTTGGCTGGATTCCAAACAATTGGTTTTGAGAAATTGTACTTCAATTTTTTTCACCAATTGTTTAATTCACCATGCCTAATATGCTGTGTTTGTGGGTTCAAGCCCAGTTGCTACAGCACTCCACTTTTTTGTGTTTTTATCTTTTTCCTTTTTGCATAATGAATTCATAATAATTATATGCTAGCTAAAAGCAAAATCACTGCCAGTAGAGCAATTTCAGGCCCTCAAGGGCCTCCAGTTTAATGGTAATTTCTTATCGTATATAAATTATGTTTGTATTTAAGACAATAATCCAAATTTACTTATTCTTCTTCTACTTTTTTTAGTTCTAATTTGGTTTAGCGTGATAAATGCACAACTTATTAAACTTACATCAATATATTTATTGCGTATTTACATTATAAACATTGTCACATTAAATTTGTTTTAAAAATAAATGTTCTACTTACGTAAGAAATTTAAATCACCAATTATATTAGAATTCACACCTTTGAGGTACTTCTCCTTCAAGAGAGAATAGTTTGGCTTATATATGTCAGCGGGTAAACCGTTTTGTGCATTGGAAGCGATTCAAATAATTTACTAATTGTCTAGTCGTCAGTCATTTAGTCATAGTATTTTTATGGCTCCTACTAACTATACTACTAATAGCGAAAAGTTTTGGTCCTGGTCAGCCTGCGCAGGCTGACTTGGGTCAATACTTTTTGCAGATGTATTAAGCCCCCTTGTTACAGAGCATGGCTCATGTCTTAAATTTTACCTTCACATTAGACACACTTGTCTATAACTGCCAGTAGAGTGATTCAGGCCCTCAATTAGCTCTTTTTTCATGCACATGTTTCATGCAGTATATGTTTCATGTACTTGAAGTAGATCATGTCCAGAAAATAGGTCACAAGGAATCGTAGAAAAGCATTAAGTGTACAGAAGAGTCCACATTTTCAGTCCTATTATGTTGTGTGGTGTCTGTGGTTGTGAGGTAGAGCGTCGGCCTCATAACCAAAAGGTCCCAAGTTTGAGACTCGGGAGCGGGTGTCAACTTCTGGATTTTTCACTGGCTCACACATTCGGCGCGAGTACTGATGTAGTTCCCAGGAAGCAGAATTAAGAGAGATTAGTATAAGTTGTTATAGCTTATTTCTCAATTGATGTAAAATAAATATGTTTAAACTACCGGTAAGTCCTATTGTCATGAAACTTGGTCAAAATGTTTATCTTATATCTTGGACAATTTGAAAACGGGTTATCACAGATAAACAGTGGGTCACTTTCCCCAAACTCAAGGAAAACCTTGTATGCTCCTTAGATGCCACATTTTCATTACATTGCCCATGGAACTTCAAATTGTGCCTTGGTCAGAACGTTGGTCTTGATAACAACACTGATAATTTTGACAAGGTCCACTTAGGTCAAAAAGTAGGTCAGTCGATTAAATCTTAGAAAATCCTTGCTAGCACTGTAGAGGCTATATTTTCAATGCTTGGTCAGAATGTTTTTCTTGATAGAATTTATGAGGTATTTCTATTTGAAAGTGATATTTGCTGCACCATTCCTGCATAAGTCTCTGAAACTTAGTCAGATTGTTGTTCTGGTTATCATCTAGCGTTTGACAACAATATTCTTTCAAACCTACAAAACCAAGCCCCCATAGCTCAGTTGGTTCAGGAATTGAGAACAAGGGGTTGCTGGTTGGATTCCTGGCTTGGCCAATTTCTTTCAGAGGATTAATGATAGTCATTGGGCAGGTTTAGTTCCTCTCTTAAAGCTGACCATTGTTTCGAGGATGGGTACGTGGGAAAGCAGCCAGTAGCTTGGAAAGAAGTACTGGTAGAAGAAACTCCAGGAAAGCATTGACAGGTGCACTGGCCGCAGCAATATAACTGAAATACCGGTAATGTTGAAAACAGCTTTAAACACCATGCAATCAATCAATCAATCAATCAAAATTTCAAATGCTCAGGTAAGCAATTCAGGGCCATGATGGCCCTCTTGCCTTGTTTTATATGCATATCTGTGAGGTAAATAAAAAATAAGACAAAAATATGCAATTTTTCTCTTTTTTTAAGAAAAAAATCATGGCATAAAATAGATCTATATTTGGCTTGCAACATGCAAAAAGGGGCATGTGGACCTTTGCATAAAGTGTTGTCTCGGATCAGCCTGTGCAGTCTGCGCAGGCTAATCCGAAACGACACTTTCCGTTTTTATGTAATTTTCTGTTTTGCGCAAGTCTACTGTAGCACAAAATCTAATGTAGTCGTAAAGTGCTGTCTCTGATTCGCGCAGGCTGATCCGAGACGACACTTTACGCAAATGTCCAAATGCCCTTTTTCACGTGTTGCAAGCCATTTGACATGATCATTTTAACTCTTTACCACACTACAAAATTTTAGATTTGTTCATTGTAAAAGCATTAAGTTGTGGACAAAACTCTGAATTAGAATGAAATGGTGGAGTGCTCATGAGAACAAGTATAAAACATTGTGGGAAAAGCAGAAAATGCTGGTAACCAACATTTTTTGCTTTTCCCACAATGTTTTCAGAAGGCTTCTTTTTCAGGGCTGTTAAAACTGGGGATTGTGTGGTAAAGGGTTAATACACAAAGAAACTGCTATCCTGTTGAGAGCCTATTAAATAGATTGGATTTTTTCAATCAATTAACTCTTTACAAAATGATGAAATTTTAGATATGTGCAAAATGAGAGCACATACAGAGGACAAAATAAATCTGACTCAAACATTGAAATGAAATTTGGGAATGATAGAAAACATAGTGGGTAAAGGAAAAAAATGCTAGTTACCAGCATTTCCTCTTTTACCCATAATGTTTTCAAAAGCTTCTTCTTTGGTGTTCCTAAAACTCTGTATTGTTTGGTAAAGGGTTAAAAGGGTCTGTGTTGCTCCGTGAAGGTGCAATTATTTGAAACATGGAAGCCAGACTCGATCCTCAATCAAAGTACTGGGTTTGTCATAGCAGTGTCCTTTGGCAAGACACATGACAGCCCTAGCCTAGTACTCGTGAAACCCTGGGCACACTTGAATAAGTGAGCTCTTGGTGCAATATGACTTGAACAAGAGGAATTAAACAGCAATCAATCAATCAACCAATCAATTAGTTTAACACTCTTTACCTAAATATAAAATTTTAAATTGGTCCAAACTGAAAGCATTTGCAGGTGAGAAATTAAATGTGACTTATTTACTAGCGTTTGTCTCTGAAAGGTAAGGTTATCAGCATTATCTCCTTTTTCCTCTATTTTTTCAAAAGTCTTCTTCTGAGCCCAAGCCTACTAATGGTGAAACCTGGGACATACTTGAATAAGCAAGCTGTTGCTGAATATGACTTACAAAAGCAGCATAAAACACAATCAATCAACCAATCAATCATTTTAACCCTTTACCAAATAACAAAATTTTAGCCTGGTCTAAAGTCAAAGCATTTGCAGACGACAAATTAAGTACGGCTCAAATAGTGGTATTTGTCTCTGACAGGTAAGAAAATGTTGTTTTCAGAAGTCTTCAATATTAGGGTCATTAACACTTGAGTTTGTGCTGTGAAGGGTTAACTCTTTACCAGATGACAAAATTTTAGCCTTGTCCAAATTGAAAGCATTTGCAGACAACAATTGTAATGTGGCTTTAAAGGTGCAGTTTTTCTCTGATGGGTAGAAAACATTGTGGGAAAAGGAGAAAATGCTGGTTGCCAGCATTTTCTCCTTTTCCCACAATGTTTTCAAAAGGTTTCTTTCTCAGGGTCGTTAAAAGTCGGCATTGTGTGGTAAAGGGTTAAAGGTGGGTATTTAGAGTTTCCACATCTTACCAAATTGAAGAAAATATGTATCACTGAAATTTATATGAAAAAACAATACAAATCATCAATAACTAAGAATCATAAAATTACAAAAAAAAATTTTTTTGATGGTGTTCCCTTAAAAGGCTACGTAGCCTCTTAAAGGTGGCCCTTCAGATTTTGGGACGAAAATTTTACAAAAATACAAAAAAATCATCCTTATACTCCCAAAGCCTTTTACTTTTCATTCATAAAACCCCAGTAGTCGAAAACCATCCGACAACAAGAGAAATTAGAGATTTACTACGGCCCAGGTCGACACAGACGGGAAACACGTTCTATTTTTACATGAGCAACTCGCTCATTTACATACCGGAAATACACAGACAAAGCTTCAAACATAGCGTCCGAAGAAGACATTATGGAAAATAATTACATGTTTGTTATGTTACTGAATTTAAGTGTCATTAGTCACGTGCCAGTCACTTGACATTCCCACAATGCATTTTTGATTTCTGGCGCAAAATCTAAAAATACCTTAAGAGGCGACGTAGCCTTTTAAGGGAACACCATCAAAAAATAATTTTTTTGTAATTTTATGATTCTTAATTATTGATGATTTGTATTGTTTTTTCATATAAATTTCAGTGATATATATATTTTTTAATTTGGTGAGATGTGAAAAATCTAAATACCCACCTTTAAGGTATTTTTAGATTTCGCGCCAGAAATCAAAAGAGCATTGTGGGAATGTCAAGTGACTGGCACGTGACTAATGACGCTTAAATTCCATAATATAATAAAAGGCTGTATAAGGATGATTTTTTTTGTATTTTTGTAAAATTTTCGTCCCAAAATCTGAAGGGCCACCTTTAAGACCTTGATAATATAACAAAGCATTTAATATCACATCCAACAGTGTAGATAAGATAAAACTGTACATTCTGTGCATTTTGACAGAGGTTTTCACAGTAGACTGTAGAAAAAAGCAACTGTACTTATGTGCCAGACATTTTTAGGGCTAAACATGAGTTTAGGATATTATAATATCATCAGCAATTCGACCATTGAATTCTTTACTAAGCGACTACGTTTTAGACTGGTTCAAATTGAAAGCATTTGCAGACGACAAAATATATCTGACTAAAGAAATGAAATTTGCTTCGAGGAAGGGTAGACAATATTGTGGGAAAAGGAGAAAATGCTGGTTACCAGCATTTTCTCCTTTTCCCACCATGTTATTAAACGGCTTCTTTCTCGGCGGCATTAAAAGTCAGGATTGTGTGGTAGAGGGTTAAACCTGTAACAATTCAGTGTTTTTGTAACCCTGTGGAAGAAGGCTTTTGAAAACATTGTGGGAAAAGGCCAGAATAGTGGTTACAAGATAAATCATCCATGAAATGAATTAACCAACACACTATTCCTCACCTTTAATGACCCGAACATTATGAGGCTCATGAAATCACTGTAGGAAAAGAAGAAATTGCCGGTTACCAGCATTTTCTCCTTTTCCGTCATTGCTTTCTGTCCTCTTAAAGGCGAATTCCACCATTTCAGCTAGGTTCAAACTGTCTTCTGCAGATGCTTTCAATTTGTATAAGTCCAAAATTTCGTCTTGTAAAGAGTTAACCTTTACCAAACGACAAAATTTCAGACTTGTCCAAATTGATAGCATTTGCAGACAACAAAAGGTGGCTAAAATCACAGAGTTTGACCTTGATAGAGTAGAAAACATTGCAGGCAGAGCAGGGATGCTGGTTCCCGGCATTTTCTCCTTTTCCTACAATGTTTTCAAGTCTTCTTTTTCAAGGTTGTCATAAGTCTGCATGGTGTGGCAAAGGGCTAACCATATAGATGGTAAGCACATTTAAATCCACATTCTGCAGGACATACAATCAAAGAGTTGACCTGCCCGCATAGCTCAATTGGTAAAGCGTAGGACTCGTGAACGTGATGTTTCAGGTCACATGAGGGTGTGGGTTTGATCCCCACGGCTGGCCTTCTAAAATTACTAGTAGTCTTTCAGATGAGACGTTAAACAGAGGTCAAGTGTGACGGAGCATGTTAACGAACCAGGCATAACTTAGGAAGGGTTTTGTCCTGTTTCTGCACTATCCCCCGTAACAATACTAACAGCCTTCAGGGGACATTGCTCATATGGGCAACCGGTGGCAACGATAAATAAAGCAAATTCAATTTATACAATCAGATCTTAGGTGTTCCCTATCTGAAATTTTCTGAGAGCTGTGTTATACTAATAAATTGCTTTAAACATGACACAACATTGCACAGAAGAAATAGTTTCAATATATCATACTGACTGCCCTTTTGTTGATCATACCATATTTTCCCACATTTCAAGTTATCCTGGGCCAGTGTAAGATATTGTGGTTTTCATCACAATTGTGTCTAAACAAAACATAATCACAAAATAGAGATAAATAAATAATTGGATGGTGTCTTTGTATGTAAAAAAAAAAATAACATAATCACAAATAATCACAAAATGGAACTAAACAAGATAGGTGATGTGGAAAAGTATCTGAACTAAACAAAATCAAAATACAGAGAGACATAAACAAGACAAATGGTTTCACTCTGTGTTGATTGGCTGATGCCATGATTTCTGATGATGAGGGGTCAAAGGCCACCAGTCCTCCTGAAAGATACAATGCAAAAACATGTGTGATTCCTCACTGTAAGTAAATTGTGCACTTGCAAGATGTAGTACTGTATTTGGGTGTGTTTCTATTGTGAAGGTGAGCTGCACTGTTCCTGAGAGATAAGATGAAAAAATCTCTACACAAAGGAACCTGGCTGAAACCCTTACCAAACAATCCTGTGTTTTAATGACCATGTGAAAAATAACTTTTGTAACCATTGTGGAAAAAGAAAATGTTGGCTACCAGCATTTTCTTCTTTTTTGCACTATGTTTTCAACCCTTTTGGAGAAGATTCCAAAATTTCAACCCCAACTTAAGGTCTATGGCCCCTAACTCTCGTATTAAGAGACGGAAGCTTCCAAGATTGGCCAAATAGCCTTTACCAAAATGTCAATGTTACATGATATTTACCGATGAGTTAGTGAGTGTACAGCCCCTAACTCTCATATCAAAAGACGAAACCTGCCAAGATTGGCCGAACAGCCTTTACGAAAACGTTGAAGTTACACGATATTTACCGATGAGTCATCTACAAACACTTTTAAGTAAATACTGTATGAATGGAAATTTTTGCATCATAGAAAGTTATGCGATTTTGCCAATTTGAAAAATTCAAAAACTTTTCTATTCCCATATTTTACCACAAGTATACCAAACAATAACGAGTGTCTTGAATTCACAAACATTTCTATACGCAAAATGTCTGCAATCAATAATTAGCAATTATTTTGACACGCATATATATCTACATTTACAGAAACAAAGCAGATGACAAGGCTATGACAATACCTGGACTGGGTGCTTTCTTCCCAAACAGTTGAGCTAAAATTTTATATACATGTAATTATATTGTGTGACAAGATGAAATAAATTCTGTATTAGTTACCTAGTGTGAAATACACAACTTGACTGTGTTTACCATCCCCGCCTCGACTAAAAGCAAGCACTCGACACGAGTATACTGTATCTTTCTGGATGCCTTCAAGTACAGCCTCTGTGGTCTCACGATAAGTAACTATATCAGTCGCTGTTCTCACATCATTTCCTGTGGGATGATAGCGCACCTGGCAAGAAAGTGCATTGCCACCTTTAACCCACAACAGCAAAAAACATATATGGAATAATGTAGAAATTTTTCTGGTGCTTGTATTAGCTTTGAGCTATGTGAGAAAATTGATGTCTCACTAGATGTCACAATTTTCTAAAGCAGCAAGAAAGCACTAGAAAAAAATACTACAACATAATATTCCTTTTATTATATACTGGTACCTACAAAATTAAAAAACAAATTGTTGCAATCATTAAAAAGATTCTTCAAAAACTGTGAGAAAGTACTAATAGAAAAACTGTGGGAGGAGGAGAAAATGCTGGTTACCAGCATTTTCTCCTTTTCTCCCAGTATTTTCAAAAGCCTTCTTCCCCAGGGTCATTTAAACAAGGGATTGTTTTGGAAAGGGTTATGTAAACTGGATTTTTGTAATACTGAAACTCTAATAAGAGGTCCTAAATATAAGAAAAGGAAAGTACAGTCATTTTAATAGAGAACAAAAAAAATTGGTGTCATGCTTTGGGAAAAAGGAGTAGAATGCATCTGCAACAAATGATTGAACCATGTCAGCCTGTGCATTCAACAAAGGCTGACATGGGTCAAAACTTCCTGCTATTTGTAAATTTTCTGGATGTCCAACATGGACCATTCTACCCCATGATTCAGTCGATTGGAAGTAATAAAGGACTTTATGGATCCATAATTACATGATGTCATGCTTGGTACAATACATCATGGAGATGCATTTAAACCCTCTTTTGCCAGAGCCTCACTTATTTCTATTTACCTTGTAACCTTCTAGATTTTCTTCATTGTAGTTTGTGCTTACTCCACGCCATTCTATACGTACACTACTTGATGTTCTTGAGTATACCATCACTTCTGTTGGATACAGCACTGGGGCTATAGATAGGTGCAGATAAAACAAAACCACAATTAAATACTGTCAATTATGCATAGAATTGGTCTTAACAAGTGATCTCTATTTTTAGCTCCACTGGCCAAAGGGTAGCAGACTTATGTCATGGCTTGGTGTTTGTCATGCGTCCGTTCCTGATTCGGTCTGTTCGTCCGTGCGTTAACTTTTATTTTTGAAACTAGCCATTCAATTTTGGTGAAGCTTCACAGAAATGATCTCGCCATGGTCCTCTTCAGATTTCCTGAAAAATTTGATTCCTTCAAAAACTCTGATTGCCATGGCATCAAAACTGAAAAATCTTCTTGTCTGAAACCAAAAGTCCAGGGCTACCAAATTTGGTATATAGTTTACATGGGCTTACATAGAGAAAACTTTAAAAATCTTTTAATTCCTAGCCGTAAGGCCTAGGGCTACCAAATTTTGCATGTATAATTATCTTATGGACTTCCGCCTAGATTGTTCAAATAATAGCCCTTGGGTCTTAATTGGCCTCACCCCTCAAGTCACAAGTTTTACATTAGCTTATATAGTGAAAACTTTAAAAATCTTCTTGTTTCTGATCGTAAGCTATAGATGTAATATTTTATGAGTGTTATCATCTGGTAGGCCTCTTACAAAATTGGCCCCACCCCATGGGTCAGTGCTTATAAAGTGAAAATTATAAAAAAAATCTTCTTGCTCCGAACCATAAATCCTAGGGCTACCAAATTTCGCACATAGCTTCATGTTGTGTTTCACTTCTGAATTTGTTCCAGATTTAGCCCTGGGATTGAAATTCGCCCTGTCTCAGGGGTCTCATGTTTTACAGGGCCTTTTATTGAGGAAACTTTGAAAATCTTCTTGTTTAAAACCATACATTCTTGACGTGTATTATTTGGTATGGGGCTTTATCTTGTGGACATCTACCAGGATTCAAGTAAATATAGCTCTGTGGTCAAAAATGGCTTTGCCCTGGGATCACAACTTCCTTGTTGGCCTTTATAGAGAAAATAAAAGCCTTGTTGGCTTTTATAGAGAAAATTTTATATGTCTTTTGGAAACCAACTGGCATAGAATTGTATTGTTTGGCTTGTAGGGTTTTTACTGATTACCCAGTAGAGCAATACATGGCCATCATGGCCCTCTTGTTGTCAATATTTTCATAGATATTCATGTAATTATCTCATGTGTACCTTTAATTTGATACGAGTCACAGATAAACACAACAACAATCAACTAACCATGTCTTTTGGTAATTATATCCTGTACCTAAGAGTTAGCGCAGATCAGTGTGATCACTGCTTGTACATGTGCCTTTGTTTATCTTCATGTCTCTAGCTTGACGAAGTACATTTTCAAAATGATATCATTGTGACAAAAGGATTACATCATCAAATTATTGGAAAATTATTTTCAACCAGTGTAAAGCCTAATTTGGTTCAAACATTGCCTTTACAAAGGGGTTTTTGTAAAAATAGAAATTAAATGCACAATAACTGTTGTCAGAACATTTGTAAAAGTAGCTCTCTCCTTGGCAGCACATGAAAAAGACCCCAGTTCAAAATCAAAGTGTCCAATATGAAAAAAAATACTGGACACTTTCATCCCATGCAAATACTTAGGGACAAGTATATAATAAAATTACTTTTTTGCACTCACCTTGTTTCCTAGTCTTCCCATGATAAATCTCACTTCTTGGACCCATGCCTGCTGTGTTGAGAACCTGCACATCTACAGTGTACCAGGTGTATGGCTCTAGTCCAATCACAATCCCAGTATTAGTCTGGCCTCTCCAGCTAATGGAATCCAATGAAGCATCCTCGACATAGCGAAGTTTGTAGTTGACCTAAAATATTGTAAAATCTTGAATGTCATATTCCAGAAGCATATAATTTGGTAAAAGGACAAAGGTGACAATACTATTTTCTGACAGGATGGCTATCAACGAACAGAAAATGGCCTGCAACATGCAAAAAGGGGCATTTGGACATGTGTGTAAAGTGTCGTTGCGGATCAGCCTGCACAGTCCACGCACTTTCCCAATACATTCAATTTTGTCATACAGTAGACTTGTGTGAAACAGAATATTATAAAAGAACAGAAAGTGTAGTCTTGGATAAGCCTGCGCAGACTGCGCAGGCTGATCCGAGACTACACTTTATGCAAGTGTCTGAATACCCCTTTTCGCATGTTGCAGGCCAAATGGTGTTAGCACAGCAACTGATATTGTGACAGACTATGACATGACATGGGCTGCACTGGAAGGCATCTGGAGAGATACAAAATGGACAAAAAAGTGACCTGGTAATGAAATAGTGCAGCTGGGAGATGGATGGATTAACCAAATATTACACAAACAAAATATTTTTACATCCTGCATCAGAATACATTTCAGCAAAAAGGTATAAAGTGCTTATTGCCTTAATGTTTTCCATACAGATAGAAAAAAAAATCTTGTACTTTTGTTTTGCAACTCACATACCTTCTTACAATAAATGAATAAAAGAGATCAAACTCCAAGTGTCATTTTGAAAAAATATTTTAATCCGGACTAGTTTCAGTTATTTCAAACCTTTATCAAGGGACATATTGTTTATCATTCTTACACAAATATGGAGATAATGAGTTGGAAAATGATATGTAAAATAAGCACAATCAACATAGATTAGAGTTGTTAACCTTTAAAGCACCAGAAAAACCAAACATGCATTTTCAATCTAAAAATAAAAAACATGATATCCTCTTCTTGAGAAATGTAAAATTTAATTATAATAATCTACATGAGCTTTCGGTGGTACAATCGCCTTCTTCAAGTGTGATCCTGTGATACAATGCCTGCAGTAAACAACTGCAGGCATTGTATCACAAGATCACACTTGAAGAAGGCGGTTGTACCGCGGAAAGCTCGTGTAGATCAAAAAATAAAAACATAATAATAATTGCAATTACAAGGTTGCTTTTGTCCAGAATGTCTGAGCGATGCAGACTGTGTAGATCAAAGATCATATGTTTGTGAAGTCTGATCTTGGTCTGCACAAAGAAACCAATAGTTGTGAAAGGGTGCTTTACATGCTGACCCTTACAAAACAGTCCAAGTTTTAACAACCCTGTTGAAAAAAGGCTTTCGAAAACATGCCTAAAATTTTGTTGTTTGGTGAAGAGTTAAAAAATCACCAACCTGGTATCCTAACAGTGTCCCACGCATGTACGTCCTGTTGTTGGGTATAATGTCCCAACTTACTTCCAGTGCTGTAGAATTGTAGGGCCAGGTATACACATTTGTTACAACCCCAATAGGTACTGTCAACATAAACAAAATGAAATGTTTAATCCTTTACTAAACAATTCCTTGTTTTAACAACCATATCGAACAAGATGTTTGAAAACATATTGTGAAAAGGAGAAAATGCTTATAACCAGCATTTTTTTTCTTTTCCCACAATGTTCTCTACCCTTTCCAAGACAAATGCTTACACATCTGAGCCACATTCAATTTATTGTCTGCAAATTCTTTGAATTTTGGCGCGTCTGAAATTTTGTTGTTCGGAGAATTAACAGCATCATCAAGAATAGAAAAGAAGGAAGTTATTAACCCTTATACTGCCTTTCATAACTATGCTTCCCTTTGCGGTCTGTGTAAATCAAGATCAGACAGCAAAAGAATTGCAATCTAATTTGTATTATCTACACTGCCCACTTTGTTGAAACATCCTAGACAAGAGCAATCTTAAAACTGCAATTGTTTGTGTTCTATTATTAGACAGAATGGGAAAAAGACAAAATAACAAAAACAAGAAAGAAGCAAGTTTACCTTTTACCACAGAGCAAAGTTTTAGATTCATCCAATTCATCCATGTTAAAGGAGGTTACAGATAACATTTCAAATACTTCTCAAATGATAGTATTTGTCCTTGATTAGGTAGAAAACATTGTGGGAAAAGGAGAAAATGCTGGTTGCCAGCATTTTCTCCTTTACCCACAATGTTTTCAATACCAATCTTTCTCAGGGTTGTGAAAAGTCGGGATTGTGTGGTAAAAAGTTAACAGGATGCTTAAACCTACAGTCTTCCGCAGAGTAAATTTCCACCACAGGGGAGGAAGGTCCTTGACCAAGGTCATTGTATGCTGCAACGTTGACTTCATACAATAAGTAATAGTTGTCCACACCGACCGTCTCTGTATATGTACCAACATTACCTTCTACAACAACCTGTAATGACAGGACAAATATTCTATGCCTACTTCCTTTTATTGATTTGATGTTAAACCCTTGACCAAACAGTCACATGGTTTAACAACCCTGACAAAAAAAGGCTTTTGAACACATTGTAGCAAAAGCAGATAAGGCTTATAACCAGCATTTCCTCCTTTTTTTCTCAATGGTTTTTCACTCTAACAGATAATATTTGAGGTACAATTCATTTGTCACCTGCAAATGTTTTCAGACGGGATTAGATCTAGTCTGATATTTTCAGTGTAAAGAGGAAACCTATATCAGAGCTCCAGACAGAGGGAGTGCTTTTGATTTCTAATTAATTATTCTCCACCTTTCCCTATGTTGTGGGTACTCATTAGAATCGTCTCATCGATATGATTCTAATGAGTGCTCAGAACATAGGCTTTCAAAGAGAAATAATGGATTTAGAATACCATCACTCCCCCTCTTATCTGGAGCTATCCATTGATCGATTGTATGGTGTTTTACGCCATTTTCAACATTATTTTAGTTATATCACAGTGGCCAGTGCTCCTATCCATGCTTTCCTGGAGTCTCTCTTACCAGTGCTCCGCACAATATTCTTTCCAAGCCACTGGCTGCTTTCCCACATAACCATCCTCGAGACAATGGTCAGCTGTGGGGGAAGAAATGAATCCTGTTGCAATGACTATCATCAATCCTCGGAAAGAAATCAGTAGAGCCAGGGATCAAACCCACGACCCCCTGTTCTCAAGTCCTGCACACTACTGACTGAGCTAGCGGGGCTTGGCTTTTAATGTATCAATATCAGTCTGAAAGTCCTATGTTGTTGATAGTGAGCGACAATAAATTGACAAAAAATAATGTCATACGGTATAAGTCTGCTGGAAAAAGTATTTTTTAATGAATGATATCACTTTTGATTGTGAAAACTTGTACTCTTATAGGAGAAGATAACAGAAATGCCTTGAGGAGCATGAGGCCAGAATACTTGCCTCGAGCATGAGAAGTTACTAGTTTAACTCTTTACCATATGGCAAAATTTTATCTTGTCCAAATTGCAAGCATTTGCAGACTAGAGATGCTAGCTTATAATGCTATTCAGAACATGACATTTGTCTTTCAAAACGCTGAAAGCCTCATTTGTCTGGGTTGTTAAAACTTGGGACTGTGTGGTGAAGGGTAAAGTAATGACTTTGTCATACCATTAAAACAATGATATGAATTAATAGAATCTTAAGATTTTACTGTATAAGTAGTCCCTCTTATTAGGGATTCTATTCACCAACCACACTAATTGGCAAGACTTACCCTATTCTACTATCTTATCAACCAGTACAGGGCTAAGACACATTATTACAGCCTTTGGCTCTGGGCGACATGATTCACCACAGCCGTGAGCAAGTTTCCAAGTCCACTTGATCTTACAACCAATTTATTATACTGCAAAGTTTTACCATTATGATGTGTATTAAGTGAAATTTCCCTGTTTCATGGTCTCACGATTTGAGTACACTGACAAAATGGAATTTCCCTTTAAAGTGCCCCAATTCAATGAAAACTGACGTCAATGAGAATTGACGTCACTGAAACCTTGGTAAGACATGCAGTTTGGTGCATAAACTTGATGATGTAACTTCAATTGACATTCAACTTATTTTTACTTAAACATGGATTTAAACCCTGTGTATTTGTTTTAGAATGACAATAAACGATAATATATGTATCTACATTCATTTATTTTCAAAAATTATCCATTCTTTCTGCTTTAATGACAACCATCAATGGAAACTAGTAATAATATGATGCAGGCTACTCAGTATGTTTGTCTTGTGGGCGGCTCGTATCGATCAACGCTGCAATTTTGGATGTTGTGTTGACAGTTTAGTCATGTATACAGGGCTCCTGACAAGGGAAACTGCTTTTACGTGGATTTTGCCAGTGTACATGAATATATATTCGGGGCATATTATCCAACCAGATAACGTGAAATTTCTTTGCAGTGTAATAAAATTCTTTGGTAAATGATTAAATCAAATACTGACATTATCATATTAGTGCGTTTTGTTTTGCAGCACATGATTCTTTACAATTCTGTTTATGAAAATGCTGTATTTAACAGATTAATACCACCGTAGCATCAACTCATGTAAGCAAGTTTCAAGGTAATTAATTAAAACTGCCTAAGATAAAACAAAATCTGGATACCTGTGTAAACTTTGTAGAGGTCCCTTTTAGTCTCCAACCTACCATGTACCCTATTCCAGGGCCTCCTTGTTCATCAGGGGGTAGGGGCTGTAAGAATTTCAAAAAGACAGAGAAAAGTTAATTGCAGTGCTTCTTATGATATATCACAATTACTTTACCCTAGGGAGCTGGAAGAGGCTTAGGCTGATTTTGTGGACAGTGTTGATCAAGATCAGACTTCTCTTATCCTCACAATGTTTCAAAAGCCTTCTCCTTCAAGGTCATTAAAACTTGAGATTGGATGGTAAAGTGATAAATGAGGGTATGAGTGGACATGTTTTGATTAACAATTCACTTTGCCTTCATAATATTGACTTATACAAGGGCCATTTAAAAAATACGTAGACACCACTGATATTTACACTTAGCCTCGATGGAAATTTATAAAAATTGGTATAGGTAAGGTGCAACTTAATTCAAGTTCATTAATCAACAATGAACATGGTTATGATATCTTTACATTCTACTCAAAACTATGGCTGTTATAGCAACGGAAGTTTAGACACACGGCGCAACCCGCAGAATTTCGACATCCGATTTTTTACATCGCATGACTGAGCTCATACCTACTAATATACAATGGCAAAACGTAAAACTGCACATACATTTAAAATGATCTTACATCATTGTTTGTGTTGAATTTCAACATCAAATTCCTAAGGGTTATTTGAAAACTGTTTATGACCAAAGCAACCAGGTTTGTTTCGGAGAAAAATGTAACGTCTGAAGCCACGGAGCATTGTCTGATGATAAAGTTTTGTGTTGCACTCCAAAATACACCGGCTGAGATGAGAGAGATGCTGGAAAAAGCAGATCTTATGCTAAAGGTGTGCCGAGCCTTAGTCTACAAGCGGCATTGACATTTTCAGAAGGAAGAACATCTGTAGAGGATGATATAAGCCAGGGAAGAAAGCGAAAAATTGATAAGAAACTTATCAGTAGCATCAGCAATGTGATGAACGTAACAGAGGAATTGAAGAATGAAACCAGAATCATATTAGCTGGGCTCGAAAAGAATTGGTACAAAAACATTTTCCAGGAATGGATCCTCAGGTACAGACGTTGTATAGAGTGCACGGGTGAGAATTCGGGAAAGCTGTAGGGTGAGTCTTCCGAAATAATGTTCATATTGTCGGGCAACGTAATTTGTACTGTGCCGTGGTCACTATGGTAATGTAGCATAATATGGTGTATCTAGACAACCAGTGAACCAATGTCAGAGATATTTTAGATCTAAGCTGTAAAAACTTTCAGCTACACTATATTAGATAGTCATGAAAATATCACGTTAAAACAGCTTGGTAATATGGCTTGTCTACATTATTTTTGAATTGCCCTTGTACATTGAAGTGTCCACAAGTGAGAATTGTTTGGGGTACATACAATTCTAATACAGTCACATCTGTGCTAGCAGCCACACATGAACTGCAGCCAATCTATGAACAGTAACACTTACAAGTCCGCCCGAGGATATTTGTTCTTTAATTACCTTGTGTATAGCAATAATCTTCCAAATGCAGTCAGAGGTCGCCTTAATGAACATGATTTAACTGTTTATGACACCTACACAACAGCTGCCTTTCTTGCATACAATAGACTTTCACACACTCTGTTCTTAAAAAAATTGATAGTAACTACCCAAAGTTTCTTCTTTTAGAGTACACAAACCATGACTGATAACATATATACAGTAACCCACTTTCCCTTCAGTGGCCGCTGTACAAAGATTTGACTGTATTCATAAGCTACTTAGATCTCTATTAAAATGCAGGTGTTGCATACTGGTATTGTAAACATTGCTCTGTTCTTTTACATTTTCTCTTTTAGATTACACGCTATTAAAAAATAAGTATGAAGAATGATGAAAATGTTATGAAGACTTACATCCCATGTTATAGTCAATGTTCCCACGCTGCCCCCTCCTCCCCCAACATTTTGTGGCACCTGTGTGGGTGGAGCTGCAGGTATTTTACACATTGCTGAAAGACAAAAGAGACCTATGATGGCTCTGAATCACTCACCTGAGAGAATAAGAACTTCATTGAACTCTTCACCAGACGACAAAATTCTAGCCTTGTCCAAATTGAGAACATTTGCAGACAACAATTCTAATGAGGCTCAATTGGTGCAATTTTTTCTTTGATGGGTAGAAAACATTGTGGGAATAGGCGAAAATGCTAGTTAACAGCATTTTCTCCTTTTCCCACAATGCTTTCAAAATGCTTCTTCCCCAGGGTTGTTAAAAGTCGGCATTGTGCCATAAAGGGTTAAGTCTTTATCAAATGACAGAGTTTTAGACTTAACCAAATTGAAAGCATTTGTAGATGAGACATCAAGCAGACCTCAAATGATGATTTTTCTCTCTGATAGGGTAGAAAACATTGTGGGAAAATGAGAAAATGCTGGTTACCAGCATTTTCTCCTTTTCCCTTAATGTTTTCAAAACCCATCATCTTCAGGATCATTAAAACTCCAGATCTTGTGGTAAAGGGTTAAAAACAAGGGAGTATCCAGTTTCATACTGATGTGACATCTGAAGCACACAAAAGGTCTTCCTCACATTTGACCTAACAACCAACTGTTTGACCAAATATTACCGTATTTTTAAACTTATCAATTTTCATAGGCAAGGCAATCATTCTGACTGAGTTTCACAAACATTTGACTCAAGATATGACCTCTACAGTACATACAAGGATATTTTTTCAATGAAATGCTATTGTGATCTCCTTTTTGACCAAAGCTGAACCATGTTCAACTCATCTAAGATATTAGCAAAACAATTATCCTAGCAAAGATGCATGAACATTAGATTTAACACTTTACCACAAAATCCCTTCTTTTTAGGACCCTCAGGAGAAAGTCTTATGAAAGCACTGTGGGAAAAGTAGAAAATGCTGGTAACCAGCACTTTCTCCTTTTTCCACAATGCTTTCTACCCTGCCAAAGACAAATCCTGTCATTTAAGACATGTCTAATTTGTTGTCTGCAAATTATTTTGATATGGATCAATCTGTATTTATTTGCTGTTTGGTAAAGAATTACGATGTAGCAATAGGATTGCACATAAAGTTTTTTCCAGTGACTTCCAAGTTACATTTCTTTTCAGGAGAGGTGACTCATTTTCGAAGTTGTTTGAAGTAAAATCACAATATACATCCCACAAAGTTTCATCTAAATTTGGCCTGCAAGTGTGACCTCAATAAAACACAAGGTTTTCCTGAGATATGACCTACTTTTTGCCAGGATGTAACCTTTTTTTTCACAAACAACTAAGATTTCATCAAGTCAAACATATTCCTACCTACCAGGTCACATGACCATTGATCTGAAATATTACCTTTGATTATGCCTAGAGGCCTACTTTTTGAGCGGTAGTAAGCGATTTAGTCAGAGATATTATCAAGACAAACACTTTGACCAAGTATGATGAGCAATGAAATGAAAGTATGACCTTTCAAGTGCACACATGGATATAAAAATAACCTAGTGACATACATTCTGAACCGAAGTAATTCAATTTCAAGCTCATGTGAGATACTACTTAGACACATATTCTGAAAAAAATGCATGAGCATCAGATGGTAGTAGAATTATATCTGTTGCAATGATCAACATTAAACATGGAGAATACTGTTTGATTAAAATGGGGTGAATTCAACGTTCTGGTAATATGAGCAATTAACTTACAATGCTTGATAAATTTCACACAGAAAAAAAAAAACAACAGTGAAACTATGACAAATCATCCACATGCAATTTCTCTTTAAGCCACAATATTTTTCAAAGCTAATCTGCAGTAGGAGGAAAAACAGAAAGGTCTGCAGGAGGCAAAGATAGACTGATATCAGTCTGTTAAATAGAGCATTTTCATTGAAAAAAAAAAATCTTCAAACAAAACTGCAAAACAAATACGCTAATACAATGTTCTGAATGTCTGATTTAACGCTGTATTTCAGATAAAGGGCAAATAACGACACATATTTCTGTGAGTCTACTATAGTTGTGTTCCTTGTGTATTAGAATGACTCAAATGCAGGGCCTGAATGCCAGGCTAGAGGCAAAGACTTAAGAGACAATTTCTAGGGCCCAAAAATTACAAAATCTAGGTCTGCTTTAACCAACTATTCTGAATCTATTTATATTTCTATATACATGTACAGTACATATATTAACCCTCAGCCTGTTAAGCGCTACTCATTGACCTTTTGCGGACAGTGCATATCAAGATCATACTGCATAAAACATGCAGTCTGATCTTTGATCTACACTGTCTGATATGGACATATTTCCCCCCCCAAAATTAGCTTTGAAATAGAAAAAATTGGGTTTTTACTATCCCCTCTAAAGTTTCATTTCATTTATTTAGCAGGATAACGGTTAAAAATTTGCTCTCTGATTGGCTGTGACAGAATGTCCATCTTAGCCAATCAGATCACTAGTTTTGGAATTTAAAATTGAATTTGAATTGAAATGAACTTGGAAAAGTGAGTGAAAAAAGCCTCAAGTAATGTATAATTCTGACCTGAAGTTCGACTTGGGATACCTATTCCAAGTGAATTGACTGCCTTAGCTCTGAAGAAATATCCATTACCAGGTTTAAGATTTTCCAGAGTGAACACATGTCTGTCTGTACCAGGGACTTGAGATAATGTAAAGGATATGACTGAAAAAAAGAGTTATATCTTTTACTAATGGAATCAAACATGGTTTTTCATGTGTTAACAGAACATCAGTCTGTGCTGGCAGAATTAACTGTGACTGGCCTGAGGTAAGTTTCACTTTAGAGTCACATCAACAGAAAAAGTAAAAAGATTGAAATAAAATCTATGCTTTCCTGGAGTTTCTGTTACCAGTACTCCGCACAATATTCTTTCCAAGCCACTGGCTGCTTTCCTACATGGTTTGCAACACGCAAAAAGGGGCATTCAGACATTTGCGTAAAGTTTCGTCTCGGATCAGTCTGTGCAGGTTAATCTGAGACAGCACTTTACGACTACATTAGATTTTGTGCTACAGTAGACTTGCGCAAAGCAGAAAATTACATAAAAATGGAAAGTGTTGTTTCGGATTAGCCTGTGTGGACTGCGCAGGCTGATCCGAGATGACACTTTACGCAAATGTCCAAATGCCCCTTTTTGCGTGTTGGAAGCCATATAACCATCTTTGCAACTATGGTAAGCCAGGAGAGAGGAATGAATGACAGCATAAAGATAGCATCATTAGTATGCAGGCTAAAATGAACAGATAGGAAAATAATCAAAGTTAAATATCCCAGGTTTTCACAACTATGAGAAAGAAGTCTTTTGAAAACATTGTGGGAAATGGAGAAAATCCTGGAAACCAGCATTTTCTCCTTTTCCCACAATGTTTTCTATCCTTCCCAAAACAAATTTCAATTTTGGAGCCATGTTAATTTTGTCGTCTGTAAATGCTTTCAATTTGGAACAGTCAAAAATTTTGTTATTTGGTAAAGAGTTACACAAGAATAAGTTATTAAATTGCTCTTCTTCTCAAAATAATGATTTGATGTTTTTCCTTTCCAATTGTATTAACTGCTTGATGATGAAAATGATCTTTGCAAAACTCAAATGAATCTGAGTTAGATGTGGATTTTATCCAGTAAACAGCAAATAAAGCTTTCCTACTTTGAATTACTACTTTCTGATTTTTATTATTAGATTTTCTTCAAAGTCTGTAACATTCAAGCTGCTGATTATAGAAAAAAAAACCCTGTGCAAGTTTAACCTATTACCGCACAATCCCAACTTTTAACGACCCTGAAAAAGAAAGCCTTTGAAAACATTGTGGAAAAAGGAGAAAATGCTGGTAACCAGCATTTTCTCCTTTTCCCACAATGTATTCTACCCTTCCCAAAACAAATTTGAAAATTAAACCACATTTATTTTGTCGTCTGCAAATGCTTTCAATTTGGACAAGTCTAAAATCGTATTGTTTGGTAAAGAATTAATGTAATTCCAAACACAAATTCAGATTTCATCATGTACACAGGACAAAAACTAATGGATAGACAGATGGGTGGAGGAAAAGACAGATGACAGAAACCGACACTATGACATTAACTCTTCTGGCCTTTGGTGTAACACTATAGCCTCTCTGATCATACAGAGATGCTATATTGTTCAGGCAAGACCACAAATCCAAAAAATTGAGTAATAAGATTTCTGTTGTAAAAATATGTCAACCGAACTGAGGCAAACAACTGACCACTACATCACTTTCGTGAACCCTACACTTGAGTTGTTGTGTTACATTGGCCTGTATAGCTAAAAAAATATGATAATAACAAATCTCTTACAATCTGTTATAGTTATCCAAGTGTTGTTGTACTCAGTGCATGCCTCAATTATATGATACTGTATTGCCTGACCATGCTGCTCCCCCATCAGCCATATTACATTGACAGACGTAGGGGTGACACTGGCAGAATCATACCTCACACCTGCTGGCTGACCTGGTGGACCTGAAAATATTCAGTTTCATTAACCATTTACCAAACAACACAGTGGTTTAACAACCCTGAGGAAAAAGCCTTTTGAAAACACAGTAGGAAAAGGAGAAAATGCTGGTAACCAGCATTTTCTCCTTTTCCCACTATGTTTTCTGTCCTATCAAAGAGAAATCTCACCATTTGAGCAAGAATTGATTTGTCGTCTGCAAAGCCTTTCAATTTGGACCAGTCTAAAATTCTGTCGTTTGGTAAAGGGTAAACATTAGTTCCTTCTTCCTACAGATCTAATGATGTCACCTCTAGCTGATCTTTCTGTGAGTCAGATTGCAATGAGGTAGGTAGAGTGGGGCTGGTAGAATCATACCTAGGACCTACTATTTCCTCTTCTAGAACATTGTTTACAAATCAATCCCCTAGGAAGACAGCTCCTGAAAAAATTTGGGAAAAGGAGAAAATAACAGTTCTCCTTTTCCAACAATGTTTTTACCCTTTCAAAAACAAATCCATCATTGACAAAGTCATGTTTGAATGATAGAAAAGGAAAAAATGAACAGACTGGAACCCAGGCTACTGACAGCGAATGTGACAAGATAAAGTCCTATAGAAAAGCAACCAGTAGCTGACTATTGAATATTGAAAGAATACTGTGGTTGCAACTGGCAATGAAACACCTGGAATTTATGAATAGGTGCACTAGCTGCCATGACATGACTGACTTGCAGTTGAAAATGGTAATCAACACCAATAGAAACAATTTAACTGCTTTTTACTTTACAATACACTTTCTTCCTAACTTTATGGTTATCCTGTACTTACAATCCTTTACCAACCCATCCAAGTTTTAAGGACCCTGAGAAAGAAGGCTTTTGATAATGCTGGTAGCCAGCATTTTCTCCTTTTCTTACATTGTTTTTCTATCCTGTCAGAGAGAAATTTCATCATTGAGCCAAAATTAGATTTTTCGTCTGCAAATGCTTTCAATTTCAACTAGAGCTGTCACTGAATGTGACTTAATACCCCTGCCAGCGCTTTGACAGAAACAGGCAATTTAACAAAAAAATAAGTTCAAGGGGAGATTACCCCTGAATCATAGGGAGTAGATGATTGAAAACTACTTCTTGCAAAACTTCAGTATACGATCAATGTATCAACAAACTTTCAATACAATAGCAGCAAAACTGTAGGAGGAGTTCGCGACACAAAATTACTTGTATTTTGTACACAGACGGACACACAGACGGACAGACAGGCTGATTCCAGTATACTCCCGAAAACATTCGTTTTGCGGGGGTATAATAAGTCTAAAATTCTCATTTGGTAAGCAGTTAAATGATCACTTTTCCTACTTCTAGAAGGTCCAAATAAAAGCAGCCAATTTACCTTCGACAGTCAGTATTGCAGAAGCTGTAGCCATATCGTATGCTGTCTTTGCCACACAAGTATAGCGTCCAGCATGTTCATACTGTGCTTGGGTAATATACAGTGAGCCTGGTTGGTTTACACCTCCCTGTCAATAGGGTTCATTTCTTTCTCAACCCTGTACCATACAATCCCGAGTTTTAGTGACCCTTGTAAAGAAGTCTTTTGAAAACATTGTGGGAAAAGGAGAAAATGCTGGTAACCAGCATTTTCTCCTTTTACCACAAAGTTAATTCTAACCTTTCATAGAATAATCCAGTTATTTTATCAACACTGATTTGTCATCTGCAAATGCTTTCAATTTTTACAAACAAAAGATTTTGTCGTTTGGTAGAGAGTTTACAAATTACCTGCTGTAGACCTCATTTTTTCTATCTATATTGAGCAAAACAAAAGTTGTTCATGACACGCAATTTCCATGTTGAGTTCAAACATAATCTATTTTACCCCCATTATGAAACAAGTTCTTACAACTTACATTAACCCTTATCCAGCTAAATAAAAGAAATGAAACTTTCAAGTTGATAGTGAAAACCCAAATATTGCTGTTTGAAAGGTATTTTTGGAGGAAAGATATCTCCTTAATGGACAAGACCCAAAATCAGACTGCACATTCTATGCAGTCTGATCTTGATCTATGCTGCCCATAAAAGGTCAGTGAGTCGCCCTTAGCAGCCTAAGGGTTAATTATTCTCAATGATTGCTTCATGGAAACCTTAACCAGTACTCATACCTTGTCCTGGGTAGTTCCAAGGATATTTTACAGCTCATTATGGCAGTCAAACCTGGGATCTTCGAATTAAGAAGTGGACACTCTACCTCTGCACGACTGTCTCCCACAGTTTCTTAGTTTCCCACAATGTTTTCTATGAATTCATGTTTCACACATTCAGGCTTGTTGTCTTTAATTCACAAGGGTGTTTTTGAAATTGTGTAAAACTAATGACACAGACAGTAAGAAAGACCCAATTTCAAAACTGTCAAGCCTTTACCAAACACAAAATTTTGGACTCTACCAAACTGAAAGCATTTGCAGAAGACAAATGAAGCTCAAATGATGATTTCTGTCTATGATAGGGTAAAAAACATGCTGGTTACGAGCATTTTCTCCTTTTCCCACGTTTTCAAAAGCGTTCTCTTTCTGGGTCGTTAAAACTTGGGATTGTGGAGTAATGGGTTAAGCCTTTACCAGACAACAAAAGTTTTTATTAGCCCACTCTAAAAGCAATTGCAGACACATTAAATGTGGCTAAATTGATAGAAACTGTCTTTCAGAGGGTATAAAGAATTTCAGTTTATGGCACAAATATACCTATGTGAATATCTATGGATGGATGAATGAATTGACAGATAGACAGACAGATGGAAAGAAAAAATGATTCCAGTATACACCTGAAAACATAACTATGCCCTGTGGGATATAAATACAAAATTACAAAGTGATGACAAGAGGACAAACCATTCTGTAATGATGATTGTTATTGAAGTTGATATCTCGACCATTGAACTGCCACATATAGATACTGTCCAGGGAACCAGGAAATGAGGCCTGACATTGTAAAACTGACGTCATGTTTATTCTGCCAATGGTATTGGTTGGTGATGCTATGATAATAGTATTTGCTGAAATAAAAATGAACTTTTGTAACAGCAAAAGGAATCATCTTGATCCCATTAAACCCAGATAAGACCAATGATAATAACTTGTATGTTAATGTTTTTCGAGTTCCAACTCTGATTGATTGGTTATTATGAACACAACTTCTGATTGGCTAAACTAATTCTAAATGAACCAACCCCAGCACCTGCCAAGTTTTGCATTACTTTGCAATTTCACCTGCAAGTTATGATATTATACCAATAACATAATACTGTGGAATGATTCAATGATTAACTTTAGAAATAAAAATGGAATGCTGTGTTACTTAACAATTTTGAAACTTATCAAAGATATAATTGTCCACAGCTACCAGCAACCCTATATCTAACCTCACTGATACACAAACTTCCATCATACTTAGAAATCATCTTTGTATTCAAACTTTAAAAATGATATATAATCTTAAACACAGACAGAAAAAATGAATTTACATACAAACAACTTTCAGGTCTGCAAAACTTTTATCAGAGCCATAATTGTTGGTTGCAGTACACCCATAGTTTCCAGCATCCCCATACTGAACCTCGCTGATATACAAGTTTCCACTGGCCAGTTTCCTGACACGGGATATGGTGTCTCCGTCTTGCAGATTTAAACTTAACCCATTTCTGAAAATGATTTACTACAAAGCTTGTTTAAAAGGCATGGGTAGCAAACAACTTTTGAAAACAGTGTAACATATTTGTCATGTGAAATATCCTTACCCTACTTCTACTCCATAAAACTTCATAAATTAAAGTCGTTGTAAAACTATTCCATGTGACCAACATTTTCTCTTTTTTCTGCCACGTTGTCCTCATCATAAACTATAATTAGAGCAAAAATCTCATATGACATCTTCAAATTTCTTCAATTTGGATGGGTCCAAAGTTTTATGTCTGGTTTAGAGTTAGACCTGTACTTATTGTTGACAATGTACCACAAGATCAGATTGTACAGAACATACACTTTGATCTTTGATTTACAGTCTTACATTCAAAGGGCTATTTTCACCAAAGCAACTCTGAACTTGCATCTTTATAAGCATTCACTGACTGCAAATTTCCGTGATATTTCTTTCACAACTAGAATCTTAAAAATAATTTAACTGTCATGTGCAATGGTGTCAAAAAATGTTTGTTATTCCAATCCCTTAGTTGGAGGAATTTCTCAAGCTATCACAATGATTTCTCACAACTTTAAACAGTGGGATCATCAGCGTAAATTAGGAGATAAATATATTACAATTTAGCATAATACCACAAGTTTTTAAACCTCTGCAGATTTGGAAAACATTGTGGAAAAATAAAATTGGACACAAATTATTAAACTTATTTTTGAATGGGTTAAAAGCACTGCAGAAAAAGGATAGAAATGCTGGAAACCAATACTTTCCCCTTTTCCCATAATGTTTTCCAGAGACATATTCTTCAAGGTTGTTAAAAGACGTGATTGTTTAGTAAAGCCTTAACTCCTAACTGGACCAAAAAATATTGTACTTGAAAACCTGAAATTAAATGTGTCTAAAATTTTGTATGGGATTTCTTTGGGCAGAAAACATTGTGAAAAGATGTTGGAATTTTCAGCTTTTCCTGCAATGTTTACAAAAAGCTTTTTTTCTCAATATTCTTTAAACACAGGACTGTGTAGTAAAGGGTTAAGTGTTAACTCACCTTGTCCAAGCAAACTCAGGTTTTGGTGCAGCTTCAGGTGAACAGACAATGGTAACATCTCCACCAATAGCAGCACTGGTTGTCTGTAATGGCTGTTTTGTGAATGTTGGTTTGAAGGCTGTGAGAAAGAAGAAATTTCTAATAAAACAAAATTCAAGCTGTTTAACCATTTACCACAGTATCCTGATTTTTAACAATCTTGAGAAAGAAGTCTTTTGAAAACATTGTGGGAAAAGGAGAAAATGCTGTTAACCAGCATTTTCTTCTTTTCCCACAATGTTTTATACCTCGCAAAAAACAAATTTCAATTTTCCAGTCCTTTGAAAACATGGTGGGAAAAGGAAAAAAAAGCTGGTTTCCAGCACATCCAGCATCTATCTCCCTCAATGTTTCAAACTGTGCAGAGTCAAACTCATTACTTGCGCCATATTTATTGTTTGAGAATATGGAAAAGTTCAAAATTTGGTAATCTAATATTAGGTTAAATTGTTTCTACTCTTCATTTACTCTAAGTTGAGGTGTCTATGAGTTACCATTACAAAGAACTCTCAGATGAGCTGTTCTGAAGGACAACTCCTTTCATGCTTTAGGCTAAGCTGTCCTTTGGAACTATTTTCCAATCTCTCTGAGCTAAAAAAACCAGAAGGACAAATCACAAAGTCCTCAAAGTTGAGCCGTATTGAAAGGTCTACTTACCAGGTACTTAGAGTTGACCTGTACTGAAAGAGTACTCACCAAGTACTGAGATGTATTAAAATGACTACTCAAGGAGTGCTTAGCTGAAAATCCTACTCACCATGTACTCAAACCTGAGCTGTTCAAGACGGACTACAGACCAAGAACTCTAGGTTGAGTTGTCCTTGAGGGACTACTCACCCAAAATCTACTAACCAAGCTACTCAAACTAATGCTGCACTGTATGACCATTTTTTTACCAAGTGCTCTAAGTTAACTTATCAATGAGAGACTACTCACAAACTACTCAAGATGAGCCATCCTTAGAAGACTACTCACCAAGTATTCTATGCTGAACTATCTTGAAGGAACTATTCACTAAAGACTCTAAAATTAGCCGTACTAAAAAGTACTGTTATTTACAAAGTACTCTAGGTTGAGCTGTTCTGAAAAGAACAAATCACAGGTGCTTTAGACTGAGCTGTGTCTGAGAAACTACTGACCAAGCACTGCCAGAGCTGTCTTGGAAAATTAATCACCAAGAACACTAAGTTGAGCTCTACTGCAGCGAATATCCATGTATTACTTTGTGTTGAGCTCTGCTGACAGGACCACCTAAGTATTCTAGGTTGAGCCTCACCCAAAGGACTATTTATCAAGTACTCTATCCTTAGATGTCATGGTGGGACTTCTCACCAAGCGTCACCCTAAGGACTATATCCATACCTGACACGGAGGGACTTCTCACCAAGTACTAGGTTGAACTGTATTGAAAATGACCATTTATGAGGTAATCTGTACTGTCCCATTGAGACTACTCTACAAGTACTCTTTGCAACAACACTACTCTTCACAAGTATTCCAAGTTCAGCTGTGCTAAGGGAGCATCTCTAGGTGAACTTTACTGTCTGGACTAAACATCAATTCCTTAAAGTTAAGCTCTATTGGTTGTATTGGATGAATTACCCACCAATTACTCTATGCTGAGCTATACTTAACTCTTTACCACACAATGCTGACTTTCAACAACTCTGGGAAAGAAGCCTGTTAGAGAAATATTGTGGAAAAAGGAGAAAATGCTGGTACCAGCATTTTCTCCTTTTACCACAATGTTTTCTACCCTATCAAAGAAAAGTTGCTCCATTCCAGCCACACTGAAATAGTTGTCTGCACATTCTTTCAATCTGGACAAGACTAAAATTTTCTTGTCTATTAAAGGATTAAAGGACTGTTCACCAAAGTGCTAAAGGGTGAGCTATCCTGTGGGCATTACTCAACAGGAAATCTATGCTAAGCTGTGGTTGAGGGACTACTCATCCAGCACCCCTCAATTTGAATCATCCCTGGGAGACTCCTCAACAAGTACTCTAAGCTGATCTGTAAAAGGATTACTCCTAAGCTGCCCTAAAAGGACAATTCACCAAGTTATCTTATCTTTGCTGTACCAAAAAGAATACTCACCATGTACTCTAAGCTGAGCTGTAAAAGGACTTCTTCCAAGTTCTGTATTCTGGGCTGCCCTAAAATGGCTATTCACCAAGTAATCTAATCTTTGCAGTACCAAAAGGAATACTCACCAGGTACTCTAAGCTGAGATGTAAGTAGATTACTTATAAGCTGCCGTAAAGGGGTTATTCACCAAGTAATCTAATCATTGCTGTACCAAAAGGAATACTCACCAAGTGCTCTAAGCTGAGCTGTAAAAGGATTACTTCTAAGCTGCCCTAAAAGGACTATTCACCAAGTTATCTAATCTTTGCTGTACCAAAAGGAATGCTAACCAAGTACTCTAAGCTGAGCTGTAAAAGGATGACTTCCAAGTTTTGTATGCTGGGCCACCCTAAAAGGGCTAATCACCAAGTTATCTAATCTTTGCTGTACCAAAAGGAATACTCACCAAGGACTCTAAGCTGAGCTGTACTGTATGAATTACCATGAGTGTTCTGAGCCACACACTGGTACATCCCTTCATGTTTGCTGGCATCCAATCTCTATCAAAAACAACAAGCCAAACATGTATGTACTTGTTTATACTAAATTCCAACATAATTGGTCGGTGTAAATGCATTTCAAATTGATACCTAACCCTAAGAGCAAGCTGGGCTACCTTTCTATCATAGAGACAAACACCACATCACTGGAAAAGAAAGCTGGGTCATGCTATATAATAAATAGTAGAGAGTGTAGATCCAATATCACATTATACATTAGTGTTACAGGTACTTCCTGCAGACAACTTTTTTCATCCTGCTGCAGAAAACTGTTGAAAGTCACTGTGGCAAACAGGGAAATTGCTCATTACCAGCAAAGTCTCCTTTTGCCGCAATGCGTATCATAAGTTTTCATGTTTTAATCCGAAGTTCATTTTTAAGTCTTTACCAGAAGAAAAAATTTTAGACTAGCTGATTTCGAAGGCGTTTCTAATTGACAAATTCAGTTAGGCTCAAATACTCTTACTTGTGTTTGAAAGAGTATCAAACATTGTCGGAAAAAAGAGAAAATCCTGGCTACCAATATTTTCTTGTTTTCCCACTCTCTTATGTTTTCAAAAGGCTTTTTGCCCTGGGTCTTTAAAACAAGGGGTTGTTTAGTTAAGGGTAGAAAATGAATATTTTCAAAATCATCTACTGCCAATTTGTTTCAAGAGATAAAAGCTATGAAAAAGACCTACCATGATAGTCAAGACATTACTATTTATCTCAATGTCCCCCGGGACAGGAACCACTGGTTGACCATTTTTTAACCAGCTGTAGACGGCCCTTGGAATTGCCTTGGCCTCACACCGCCAGGTCAATTGGCTGCCAATGTCTGCATGCTGGTCTTGTAGTGGGTGGACATAGTATGGCTTAGCTGAAGTTGATACAGACAAAGCTCTACTTGACCCTTTACAACACAATCCTGAGTTTTAACAACCCTGGGGAAGAAACCTTTTGAAAACATTGTGGGAAAAGGAGAAAATGCTGGTAAACAGCATTTTCTCCTTTTCCCACAATGTTTTCTAAGAACTGTACACAAATTCTATCATCTGAACTACATTTAAATTGTTTTCTGCAAATGCTTTTGATTTGGACCAGTTGAAATTTGTCATGTGGTAAAGAGTTAAAGACAACAATGGATATAAAGAAGAGTGATCTCTCAGAGCAGGTGTTTTGTTTTTCATGCATTTTAAATAAAGTAAATAAAACAAGAGATGCTGAATCAGAATAATAACATTGGTCTTCTGAAGCAATCAATTACTTAATAAAATGGTCTATACAACAGGTCTGACTGTTGTTTATTTTTTCAAATGGTGTCACTTTAACCTTTTGTCAAACAATCGAAAGCTGACTCTGAGGAAGAAGAGTTTTGAAAACATAGTTGGAAAAGGAGAATATACCGGTACCTAGTATACTGTTCTCTTCCGACAATGTTTTCTAAACGTTCAGAAAAATCTAGCATCATTTTTCATCTGCAAATGTATTCAACATTGGTAAGCCTAAAATTTTGCTGTCTCTTAAAAGTTAATCCTTTACCGCACAATACCCAACTTTTAATGACCCTTGGAAAGAAGCCTCCTGAAAACATTAGGAAAAGGAGGAAATGCTGGTAACCAGCATTTTCTCCTTTAAACAATGTTTTCTACTCTATCAAAGTAAAAATGGCACCAACTGAACCACATTGAAACTGTCGTCTGCAAATACTTTCAATTTGAACATGGCTAGAATTTTGACGTCTGATAAAAGGTTAACTTGTGACAGTACAAATATCACTTTTAACTTCCTGTTGTGGAAACCTTTTGACAATTCCATGGAAAGGTACCCATTCTTGTAATAAGCAAAAGATAGAAAACAAAAATGTTGTGAGAAAAAAAAGACTTACTTTCAACAATTAGATGATGTTCTGCTGTTACTTGAGCTCCTGTTGTCCTAGCAACAGTGCAGTAGTAGGTCCCCTCATCCTCTAGACTAAGTTCATTTATTTCCAAAATTCTGTTGTGATCAGAAAACACAATGCCCTCTGGCATGGGATAATCTTTTCTTGACCAAGAATAAGTTAGAGGTAACCTAAACAAACAGACATTGAAATGACAATGTAAATGCCAATTAAACCAGATTTTGACCCAAAATTATTTTTGGTCACAAAAGTTGATATTTTGTAAGGAAAAATCATTGGGAGGTGACTGTTTACCATTAGTTGAAGAAACAAAAAAAAAACAATGCTCTGAAAGAAAAACTGCTTGCGCTGAGATTTGAATCCATAACATTCAGAATGGTAGTGCACCTCTACCTTTATAACAGCTATACTGTTACAAACAGAGTGCGGAATTTTACAGTGAAAATAAAAAGACTCACTTAATCCTTGTGTTTTCTAAATGTATTTCTATGCATATTTTAATTTTAGAGCCATCTTTGCAAGCAAATGCAAATAAGGAGTCTGTTAGAATTTTCTAAAAACCTATTTGATGCCACTCTTAAACTTTCACAAAGGTATAAAGACATGAGATTATGTGACAAATGATATAACCTTTCACCATCTAATTCCAAATTGTAATGGCTCTGAAAAAAATGCTGATGAAAACATCATGGAAAAAGGAGAAAATGCTTGTAATCAGCATTCTCTGTTTCCAAAAATGTTTTCTGAGCTTCTAAGGACAAATCTCATTATTTCAGCAACATTTAAATTGTCCATTGCAAATCATATCACTTTGATGAAGTCTAAAAATATGTTTTGTCAGAATTATCCAACTCAACTTCTCCTCTTTTACACTTGTGTTCATACTTGACAAATTTAAAATTTCATTGTGTGGTAAAGAGACAGGCTTGGTCTTTTATTACTGCAAAACATTCATTTTGTATATACACAAGCAATTAACAAGTTGCTAATACTTACGTTCCATATGCCAGACATTCTAATTGGACCCTATGACCTCTCAAGGGTCTATCAGGGAATGACTGTATGAATCCATCTGCAATATCTGGACCCCAGGTAGCAGGAACTGAAAAAGATTTTCTGAGTTATTTTGTAACTTTTCAAAGTATCAGTATTTACCCTTAGAGTGTCAAATCAAGTAAACTTTCATTCTCCAAATAAAACACATATAATTGTGATGCCAAGGTTGTAATTATCTATAATGTCTCAACAAAGCTGAAAGTGTATGTCAAAGATCAGACTGCACTCTGCATTCTGATCTTGATTAACTTTGGCCATGAAGTAGCTATAGTAGTGAAAGGTGCTTCAGGGGTTAAAAGCTGTTTTTGTCGTTTATACTTTCCGAAGATATATACCATCTCCTTTTGCTACACTATTTACTGAATTGGTCTGCCACAGAGGGAACAAATAAAACAAGCCTCTTAAGACAAGAGGTTGACTCCTTTCAATTCAGAATCGATGATTTTGGAATTTGAAATAATGGTTGCTTTCTACAGGCTTTTAGTTCTTACAGTACTGGAAGTGGCTTAAGTTACTTACTTTGAGTAGCTCAAAGTAAGACTGCACAGAATGTACAGTCTGATCTTGGATTTACACTGTCCGCCATTTTATTACATGTTACTTTACTCTTTACTATATGACAGATTATTACACTAACCTAAATTAAAAGTATTTGTAGACGACAATTAAAAATGTGTCTCTATTATTGGTTTTGTCTTTGAAAGGTTAGAAAACATTGTGGGAAAAGGAGAAAATACTAGTTACTAGCATTTTTTCCTTTCCCAAGAAGTTTTGAAAGCCTCTTACTTTGGGGTCATTAAAACACAGGATAGTGTGGTAATGTGTTGAAATAATGGGATTTGACTTTCAAAAAGTAAATAAAATTGTGAGAAAAGAGGAAAATGTTTGGACAAAACTATAGGCATTTTCTACTTTTCCGTCTACATTCTTAAAGGCATTTTTTTCAGGGTTATTGAAACTTGGCACTGGTTGGTCCAGGCTCAATAAGCCCAGATTTTTGTAAACATTTGTAGATTTTACTTCAAAACAATACAAGTATACCTTGATGTTGGACTGTTAAAGGTATGGCCAAACTGATTCCACTGGGTGGCTGGTCTGTGTTCATGTTTTCATCACTACCCGCCGTCAGTTTCACGATGCAATGATAATCCCCTTCATCTACCTGGGTTACCTCCGAGAAGTACAATTTCCCATTGCTTGAAATAAAAATATGTGGATTCAAATCTGGGCGAACAAAATCGTCAAGTCCCTTGTACCATTGATAACTGACAGCTGAAATGAGAGAAATTGTTTCATTCATCCACTGCTTTCTGAAATAATTCAATATTAGTTTTTTTCATGAACATTGGCGAGTTCTGATTGGCTGAAAATTTTTTTTTCATAGCTCCATGAAAAAAAAAAATTAAGCAGTGCCGGAACTACTTTTGCATTCAAACTAATGTAAACAAACATGTATATGAGATTCCATAATGTTTTTCTGTCTGATTTTATATCCAGTCCGAATTTCAAATTGCTAGCTAAATTTATTTTCTCTGAACATTGAAAAAAATATCCAACAGTAAATTCAAAGAGAGAGCTTAAACTCATTGTCACTTTGCTGTCTCCTAACAAAATTATTTTCAACTTATTTCTGCGTATTGAACTTCTAATAAATCTACTAAATCTGCCAATGTTCAATACTTTAATGACGTCATGAATTTACATTATTATTATGTCATGAACGAGCAGATTTACTGCACCATGAAATATCAATGAAATAGACATAAAATAAATACACAATGTTGGGTTTACAAAAAAAAGCAGTTAGAGTAAAATTTAAGTGCATATTTGTTGTCTTTGATATTGAATTATAAGGAATGAAGAGAATTTTTTTTGTTTTCATGGAGGTATGAAAAAAAAACCTAATCACACTTTGCGTATGAAACTGCTTTGCAGTTTCATACAGTGTGATTAGGTTTTTTTTTTCATACCTCCATGAAAACAAAAAAAATTCTCTTCATTCCTTAAATGAAATGCAGCAGACAACTTTGTATTTATCTTTTCAACCTTAACTCTATACCAAACAATGCTGTGTTTAACCCTTTACCTAACAATCCCTGGTTTTTACGACCGTGAGGAAGTAGCCTTCTGAAAACATTGTGAGAAAAGGAGAAATTGCTGGTAACCAGCATTTTCTCCTCTTCCCACAATGTTTTCTACTCTTCTAAAGTCAAGTTTCAATTTTTGAGTCACGTTTGTTTTGACATCTGCAAGTGCTTTCAATTTGAACAAGTTTAATATTTTATCTTTTGGTAAAGAGTTAACAACCCAAAGGATGAAGCCTTTTGAAAACATTGAGGGGAAAGAAGAAAATGCTGGTAACCAGCATTTTCTCCTTTTCCCACAATGTTTTCTATCCTATCAAAGACAAATCTTGCCATCTGAAAAATATTTATTGTCTACAAATGCTTTCAATTTAGACCACTCTAAATTTGTTTATTTGGAAATAGTTAAGAGCACCAAATAAACCAAACAGACATTTACATTCCAGACAACAAAATTTATGCTTACTCATAATGAAAAGATTTTAAAGAAGACAAATGAAAGGTGGTTCAAATGATGGGTTTTTGTTATGAAAGGCCTGAAAACATTTTGCAAAAGGCATTATCTCCATTTTATCACGTAAAACCGACTCCAGCATTGTATGAAACCCATGACTTATTTTTGATAATACACTAGTGTATTATTGTTTTTTGGGTCCCCATTCTGGTTACCTATGTAGTTAGGAGCTTGTGATGCGTGCCAAACCAACTGCAGCACATGCAGGAATTTGTACTACTGCGCCATTTGGAAAAATGACGTCATTGTTGCTAAGATGTATACATGTACAAAAATACTATGGTTTTCATGTTCAATAAAACAAGAAATGCATCGTAAGTCATTTAAAGTCAAGCAAAATGTGGAAATAGTTCGATTTCCCCCATTTTTTAAACTGTTTCATTCTACTTTTGATGTACATGTCACAGAGTTATCTTCTTGTGCATGTACACATTCAAAACCGAACTACATCTGTAAACATGAATGGTATATAGGTTGAAGGTGATGATGCAGAATACTTATTTGTCTTTCATTCGTTTTATGTGATAAACAGAATCTCACATTCATGTTTTTGTATTATCATTTTTATTAAATTTGTTGACTAAAATGTATATGACACTCGCCAAGGCTGGCGTCATATGATTTTAGTCAACTCGTTGGATAAAAAAGATATACACAAACTTTCATGTCAGATCTGCTATTTCCATGAGGTTTCAGAATTTATTTTCAACCTCATTTTATTTGAACCAAATTTGTTGTCTGCTTTTGTCTTCAATATGGATAGGTCTAAAATGTTGTCAACAGTGTAAACAGTATTTTCAACTATATACAAGTTAAATCATGGCAGCCAGTACATCTCACTAAGTACTTTATGTATGACATTTCCTAACCTGCCGTACAAACAATACTTTCCTCAAGCAACTAGCTCTTTTCCATATGAAAAACCTGCTTAGCAATGAAAAGGAATGAATCCTGCCAAAATGACAGATGATCTGAAACAGTCCATCCCCAAGAGGAAATATAACCAAACCAAGATTCAGGCTCATGCCCCCTAGATTACTCCAATTGCATATTACCAATTGATACAGGGGCTTGACTAATGTGTGCCTGACAGATACAGTAACATGCTTTCCATACAGCATGCATATGCTCTTCTCTTTCAATATGAACTCAAAAAATTCACTTTTTTCTGAGTTCTTAAAACAGATTTCCACTGCGTTTGCTAACAACTATTCTCATAGTTCAAAAAACAGGGTAGCATATTATGTATATCAAGATCAGTCTGCATGTTCTGTGCAGTCTGATCTTGATTTTTACTATCTGCAAAAGTTAATCTAGCCGTCATTGGTTAAAGGATGCTATCAAGAGCATGTCGCTTTGTCCCACTTCTGTGACCTTGACCTTGATGCCTAGCATTAGAAAACCTCTGGTCTGCTCACCTTCTCATCAAGGTGCACACGTGTGTGAAATATTCATAAAATAAAACCAGGGGTTTAAGAGATATGGAGCAGACACAATTTAAGAGCATGTTACTTTTAACCTCTGTCGTGACCTTGATCTTGGAGCTTCGCATCTGAAACATCTTCAATGCACATAATCTCATTTGTATTGGAGTTTAACGCCATTTTAACAGCTTAGGTCATATCATGGCGGTCAGTGACGCAACCATGTGTTTCCTGCCTTTCTCACACCAGTACTGACACAACTTCTTTCCAAAGCCACTGACTACTTATCTCACATGCATCAGAGGTGAGAGGTGAAAAATCACCAGAAAGAAAGTTTGCCGCAACCTTGTATTAAACCCACAATCTCCTGGTCACAAGTCAGATACGCTACCCACTGAGCTACCCGGCTGGGCTATCATCTCACTAAGGTAGACACCTTGGTGAAATATTCACAAATTTAGACTAATTTGCCAACAGATAGACAGACACACAGACAGACAAATGAACAACCAGGAGCGTAACATAATATATATATCCCTTTTAGCATAAAAAATGGGATAACACCAGTTTATTCACCATGACTTTTAATCACACAACCCCAAGTGTTAATGACCCTGAAAGAGAAAACATTGTGGGTAAAAGAGAAAATGCTGGAAACTAGTATTTCTCCTTTTCTCACAATGTTTTCCACCCAAGAGTCATGAACAGGGGATTGTTGGTTTGATCCTCGGTTCACCCAATTTCTTTCCAAGGATTCAGTCCCTCTCACTGTTGATCATTGTTTTGGCAATGGTTATGTGGGAAAGCAGCTAGTGGCTTGGAAAGAATACTGCAGAGTACTGGTAGAAGAAACTCCTGGAAAGCATGGACAGGTGCACTGACTGCCGCGATATAATAATGAAATAATGTTAAAAACAGTGTTTAACATCATACATTCATTCTTCCTCAGGGTTATCAAAAGTGTGGATTGTGTGGTAAAGGGTTAAAGGAGTTTGGTGTATGCATAGATAAAAGAATACATGCCAGGTTTAAACTGTGGAGGTTGACATTCTATCACAGCACTCTCATACTCCTTGGCAACCACTGGAGCTATTTCAACATTACTGAATGAATCCAACACTGAAATAAAAACCATAATTATGTAGTTTGTAATTCACCATGAGTATGAGCCATGCTGTAGGAAAAGGGAGTTTAATGCATCTCTGTGGTGCATTATACTAAGTTAATTACCACGCAAATATAGATCATAAAATCCAGTTTGTCTAACAAACAACTACATTATGAGGTAAAATGTTCTTGGAGAAGCAGAAAATTTACAAGTAGCAAAAAACTTTAGACTGCCGTAAACACAAAAAAACAACTATACAAACTGTGACAGTGCATTTCTTATCAAGTATGAGATGCAGGAAAACTCTTGTACATATTAAACCCTTCACTGAACAATCCCATGTTTTAACGTCCCATAGGAGGAAGGCTAATGAAACATTGTGGGAAAAGGAGAAAATGCTGGTAACTAGCATTTTCTTCTAATCCCATTATGTTTCCTACCCTTTCAGAAACTATGTCAATCATTTGAAATACCTTTAACCCTTTGGCTGCTATGCGCAACTGGGGGCACTTTTGCAGACAGTGTAGATCCAAGATCAGACTGCACAGAACGTGCAATCCTATCCTGAATCTATACTGTCAGCTATGGTATTTTTCTTTGGTGAAATCAACTTTGAAATGGCAATATACAGGTTTTTGACCATTGAGCAAAAATTTTCGTTTAATTAACTTAGCAGCTTGACTCTTTCATTACTGAATAAATAAATTACATTTTCTCAAAGGCTACAAAATTAATACAGTTTCGCTGCAAGATCAAGACAGACTTCAGGATAAATTAATGGACAGTGCAGATCAGAGATCAGGCTGTACATTCTGTACAGTCTGATCTTGATCTACACTGTCCACAAAAGCTTCTGGTGTTGCCTACAGTATGAAAAGATTTAAGGCTTAATTTGTTGTCTTCAAAATTTAATGCTTTGAATATGGACCAGTATAAAGTTTTGTCATTTAGTAAAGAGTTAACCTTGAAAGGAATGAATGAGGTTAGCTGTGACCTTGACCATGACATTCAGATAAATGTTGCCATTAATATGAACAAAAAAACCGCATAATTCAGTATATTATGTAATATCTACCGGTACATTTTCCGAATTCTACATCTACTGAAAATACCTCAAGCTGTGTCATCTTAGTCCTTATAATACTTCACCCTTTGCCAAGCCCCGGTAGTGCAGTTGGTAGTGTACAGAACTCAAGAACAGAGTGTTGCTGGTTCGATCCCCTACTCAGCCAGTTTCTTTCTGTGGAGTGATGATAGTCATTGCGACAGGATTCATTTCTCTCAAATGCTGATCATTGTTTCGATGATGGTGAGAAAGCAGCCAGTGGCTTGGAAAGAATATTGTGTAGAGTACTGGTAAAAGAAACTCCAGGAATGCATGGATAGGTGCACTGGTCGCTGTGATATAACTGAAATAATGTTGAAAAACACTATACAATCAATCAATCAATCAATCAACTTCACCCTTTACCAAACAATCCTGTGTTTAATACTTTGCCTAGCAACATATTTTAGACCTTTCCAAATTTAAAGTATCTGCAGACGACAAATTTGAAAGTGGTACAAATGAACTTTTGTGTTTTGAAAGGGTAGAAAACATTGTGAGAAAAGGAGAGAATGCTGGTTACCAGGGTAGAAAACAATGTGGGAAAAGGAGAAAATGCTGGTTCTCAGCATTTCCTCTTTTTCCTACAATGTTCTAAAAAGGTCTCTTCCTCAGGGTCGTTAAAACACAGGGTATTATTTGGTAAAGGCTTAATTCTATGCTGGTCCACAAAATTTTAGATTCTTCCAAATTGAAGCATTTGAATTTATAGATGACAAACTCAATTTCATTCATGACATGATTTGTCTTTGGAAGGGTAGAAAACAGTTTGGGAAAAGGAGAAAATGCTGGTCACCTTCATTTTCTCGCTATCCCACAATGTTTTAAAAATACTATCTTTCTAAGGGTCATTAAAACTCAGGACTCTGTGGTAAATGGTTCATGATTCTCAAGTAGAATGCTTTTGAAAACATTGTTAGAAAAGCTATTAACCAGCATTTTCTCTTTTTTCCACAATGTTTTCTTTCCTTTCAATGACCAGAATAGAATTTGTCATCTACAAATGCGTCCAATATGGACTAGTCTAAAATTTTGCCTGATTGAGTTGTATAGTGTTTAATGTCGTTTTTAACATTATTTCAGATATGTCTCAGCGGCCAGTTTACCTATCCATGCTTTTCTGGTGTTTCTTTTATCAGTACTCTGCACAATATCATTTTCAAGCCACTGGCTACTTTCCCAAATAACCATTGTTGAAACAATTGTCAGTGGTGAGAGTGGAATGAATCTGTCACAATGACTATCTTACCCTTTACCAGACAACAAAATTTTATCATAGTCCAAATTGAAAGCATTTCCAGATGATAAATGAAATGTTACTTAAAATTTGAAGTTTTCATTTAAGGGGTAGAAAATATTGTGAGAAAACATTAAAATGCTGGTTACCATCATTTTCTCCTTTTCCTTCAATGTTTTAAGAGGCCTTTCTTAGGGTTGTTAAAAGTTGTGATTGTGTGGTAAAGGGTTAAAATAAAGATATACTAACCTCCGAAGGTAAGATTGGCTCTTTCACTGAGAACTGTTCCATGGATGTTTGAAGCTTCACACTGATATATCCCAGCATCTAAATTCTCATTTGGGTCTGTTATGACAAGACTAGAAATGTATGGAAAGGCAGGACTAAATTCAGACAAAGATTCAGAAAACATGTCGTATGAATACAGTAAAATCTCAAAGAGCAGTTTGACAAAGAAACATAGAGTTTCAGCCATGCTGGGATAGGAACTGAGGTCACCTGGTTTACCATTGGACAATAACTATATCACCAGTTCATGAGGCCTAACAAAAAAATATCTGTGTTTAGGGTTTCGGTCCGAGATGCTGTAGGTAGGGTAGGTGGGGATTTTTTTTTCCCAGAAACTTTTTAAATGGACCATGTACCGAAATCACACCTGACAGATTTTTTTTTTCAATGGATGCATAACGTAAAATGTTTAGGGTCAGCAGCATTTTCTAGGTAGGGTCGGGAAACCCTAGACACAGATATTTTTTTGATAGGCCTTAACAGAGTTTCAGCCATGCCTGGATTGCAAACTCTGACATGACACCTGGTTTATAATTACCCAATAACTATATTACCAGTTCATGAACAGTGTTTCAGCCATGCTTGGATTTGAACTATGACACCTGGTTTACCATCTGCACCATATCAACAGTTAATGAACAGAGTTTCAGCCAAGCAGGGATACAAACTCATGACACCTGGTTTACCATTAACACAATGGAGATATTACCAGTTCATGAACAGAATTTCAGCCAAGCCTGGATGTGAACTCATGATACCTGGTTTACAATTACCCAATTAGCATATTACCAGTTCATGAACAGCGTCTCAGCCATGCCTGGATTTGAACTCATGACACCTGGTTTACCATTTGCACCAGTACTATATCAGTAATGAACAGTTTCAGCCAAGTGGAGATGTGAACTCATGACACCTGGTTTACCATTTATGCCCATTACATTTTTGTTGCAAAGTTTTTTCTACCAATATACTGGAACAAAGTCATGCCATGTTTGCACATGAAGGCCGAGGGCATGTTTAATTTTCTATGCAGCAGAGTTGAAATTAATATGCAAGTTGTATTTTTTATATAAATTGATCAGAAATGATTTATTTATGAAGGCAGGTACGTTACAGTTCATGTTCTAGTCTAAACGCTTAGTTATGTATTCTGGATTACTCAGTTCTCATAGCTTTAAAAGATTATTTCCTTATCACCACTAGTTCATCAACTGAGTTTCAGACAAGCTGGGATTTAAAACTCGCCTTTTCCCCAGTTTTGGAATAAGGTTACTATGCTGGTAGGACCATGTCAACGTCCCCATGAATAACAGAGCTCTTGCAGCACTATGATTCACTTGATCATGAGTTTGTTATCATTTTACGATTTTTGCACTTTCGTCCACGTTTTTGCTCCGTTGTTTTCAACAAGAGACTATTTCGTACTTTGCTTGACTGGTGCAGTTCATGATAATGCTACTTAATTGGTCTTTATCTACAAGTTGGGCGAATACAATGATTTTCTGTTACCATAATATTCACACAGAATAATGAACAATATAACGAGAAATTGTTCGTTATTCACGTAGAAATTCGAGCGGAATCCGCTTTCGTATTTTTCGAGATTCTCCTTTGTAGAGAGTATTTACAGTTTTCCGGCTTGTGCTCGCGTTAAATACTGAACTAGAGGCCGGGCCCAGTATAAGAACACAGCTTATTTTGCGGGTTCGCAAGGAAAAGAAATGGCAGCTAAACTTTCTTCTGCAGCCCTGAAAGACCAAATTGAGAGTATAGAATATGCGATTTCCAGGACCATAATTTGTTGAATCTATGTAGAGGTCCACTAAATGAAGGCACGTGACAAATTCGGTAACACTACAGCAGACCCAAAGGTTTCTTACAATAGTTATTTCTTTAAATCTTTATATTTTAAACATTGTCATACTTCCCCTTTTTTGCTACAGTTCTGCATGAAATTATAGTCTTAGAAGATTTATGAAAGAGCTTGACCAAGGATCAGAATATCAGTGAAATTTGGTAGCAATTGGCCTAATAGTCTTGGAGGAGGAGATGTTTAAAAGAATTACTAATACAATACAGGATGCTCAGACACACAACGCACGCCGAGGGACATAGGACATACAGCTTTAGATCTAAACCATACTGAAACGCCATCTTGTTAAATCTTGCATAGAAGTAACATAGTGGCGAAGTTAAACATGTTTGTCCAGTAATCGTAGGTTTCTATTAAATTTTATCTAAATTCTATAGATCTATACGATTCCTGGTAGATCTACGAAAATATTTGTTTGAAGTTTTGAACTACACGGTCGTATGCAAACTTCTTTCCATAACTTAATAGAAGAATTACATGTAGAACTATCTGGGAAGACTTTTTCACGCGATAAAATAAATTCAACAAGAAATTAGCGAAATATGTCTAATTCAAAAATGGTAAAATATAGAGCTGGGGAAAACAGCCCTTGACACCTAATCGAGGAGGAGGAGGGGGTACCCTTATCCACACTACTTCTATGGAAGACCACAGGGGCTAGTATCATGCATGCTTTTTGAGAGGAACGATATAAAATCCTTTATATATAAAATACTTCTATATAGGGTAGTATACCTTTCCTCTCAAAAAGCATTACACTAGCCCCATTATTTCAATTTTACGGAAGAGATCTAGACATGCGCTACTCACGTTCCGCCATTGATCGTATATCTTTCGTCATTCGTGGAAGTGACGTCCATGACGGTTTCATTCAAAGATGTACGAATCATTCTGTATGTCGGAGTGGGATTCCCGTCGGCGATACATTCTAGCCTCGCTGTGAAATGTTCGTCGTCTGTAGTTGCTCTTGAATCTTCCACAACAACCAAGTTTTTGGGTTGCAATGTGAACTTCGGACCACGTGGTGAATATATGACATCAGAAATATTGGATCCGTAGGCTGCGTTTGAATCAAAATACGCCATGTTAGATATTCAGCAATGAAAGCTGCTTGGCCCAGTTAGGCAAGGTTGAAGATTCGTACCTCGGGGGAAGCTCTACTATCGGACATGGTACTGTGCACAAAAATAAAGCTTAGTCAAGATGCAACCAAGGAAACAAATTAAATGTAAAGAACTATCCGCTACGGCAAAAAAACGAAATAAACCCTTTGCCAAATAGTCATATTTTACGGTCCCAGGGAAGAAAGCATTCGAAAACTTTGTGGGAAAAAGAGATAAGGTTAGTAACCAGTGCTTCCCCTTTTTCCCAAATGTTGTTTTCTATCTTTCCTAGACAAATTTCATTATCTGAACCATACAGACTTTCTCGTCAGCAATCTATAATTTGTAATCCGGTATGGGGTTAAAGTATTCAAGCAAATTAACCAGTAGGCCTACTAGACTTATAATCGCAACAGAGATTCATGTATCGTCGTTCGAAACGCCCTAAAATCCCGATTTATGCCTAGATCTAGGTCGTTCACTGTTAGAATTGATTTCCATAGAAGTCACATGACATAGGCCCTATTACGGAAATGAAGAATGAAGATATAAATTTAACAACAATTCGTTTACATAACGATCACTGATGATATTCTAGAATCACATAATATAAGGTGAATCTGGCCTATCTGGCTTGCAACACGCTAAAAGGCGCAGTCCGCGCAAGCAAATCCGAGACGGCACTTTACGACTGCATTAGATTTTGTCCTTCAGTAGACTTGCGCAAAAGAGAAAATTACATAAATACGGAAAGTGTCCTTTCGGATTAGCCTGCGCGGATTGCGCAGGCTGATCCGAGACACTTTACGCAAATGTCAGAATGCCCTTTTTCGCGTGTTGCAGGCCAATTATGTAAAGTCGGCCAAGTTGAAGAGCGTAGATCCACGAGTGCTGTCTTAGAAGAAGGCAACCCACTTCTGAGACAACCTTCATAGGCCTATGTCTACGATCTACGAATGCTGTCTTAGAAGAAGGCAACCAACTTCTGAGACAACCTTCGTAGGCCTATGTCCCAAAATCCAGTTATTTTAAAAACACCAAAATCGTTCCTATGGAAGCCACCATATTCATTTTTTTATGAACGATTACAAGTTCAAAAAATGGGGTTTAAGCTGTAATGCTTGTCACATGACCGTATCAGCGTCGGAGATTTATGGATTTAAATGGAATTTCTTTCTTTTTTTTCATGCGCTAATTATATACGCATACAAAATGGCGGGTCAGTGTTGTACAGGTCATGCTTTCTAAAATAATTTTTGTGAATAACTCACATGAAGTCCAATTTTTCTTGTACACTTGAGGGATGGCGATTAAACAGCACAGACAAAGAAGGGGGTTTTCATTTGCTGCCATTGCAATTAAATTTACAAGTACTGATTCTAAACATCGCGAACGAAGGGAGCTTTTTTTTCCCAAATCAATAATATACTTCCTCAAGCATAAAACAGCAGTTGACATGGCCGTGTCATAAACACGCCATCTCTTTCTGCTTATGTTAGGTTATGATGAGTGCTTAGCATAAAATATCCCATTTTAATAATCTTTATCAGGACAATACAATTTTAGGCTCGCCTATTTTAAAAGCATTTACAAAGAACGAATTTAACGTGACTCAAATTGATTGGACTTGTATCTTAAAGGGTTGAAAACATTATTGGAAAAAGGAAAAGATGCAGTTTACCAGCATTTTCTGGTTTTCCTACAATGTCTCAATAGACTTCTTTTCCAGGGTCGTTAAAAATCGGGGTTGCGAGGCTAAGGGTTGATCATATTTCGTTCCAAATAAAAAAAAAACGTGTCACCTGACGAACACCGTTTTCTTTACGTAATTCTGTCATTAAATCAAATTCAACTGACCCTTTTTTTTTTTCAAATGATTCCGTATTCTTTATAAACGTGAGGTAGAAAATTAAAAAAAAAATATGGTAACCAACGTTGTCCCTTTTCCTCTCAATGCTGAGCCGCTTTTGCAGATATTGTAGATTAAGATCACAAGACACAAAGAGTAGTCTGATCTTTTATCTACAATGCCCGATTTGCTGAGATATCCTAGGCAAAATCAACCGAAAAAATCCATTTGAGCAATGATCTGTGAAAAGTGGGTTTAATAAATCTGCAAAAAGTATCGTCCCATGTCTTCCTGGCTGACCTTGGTCGAAACTTTTTACTATTAGTAAATTTTCTGCGTGTTCAAGGACACTCTGCCTTATAATTCAGTCGCTTGTAAGACAAGTTTGATTTTATGTGCTTGGTATAATTCATTACAAGGATGATTTTAAACCCTCTTTATCTGGAGCACAGCTCCTTTATTTCAGCCATGCTCTGGCAAAAGGGGGTTTAATGCATCTCCGTGATGGATGATATCAAGCAAGTAATCACATGATTATGGATCCATTTTGTATAACAATTGTCTTTATCCAGAGGTTGAATGGTCCTTTAACATGAAGAAAATTTACCAAAAAGCAGAAAGTTTCGACCCAGGTCAGCCTGCGCGGACAGCGCAGGCTGACCTGGGTCGAAACTTTTTGCAGATGAATTAAGCCCCCTTTTCACAGAGCATGGCTCATTTATGTTTTATTTCAAGACTGAAAATCCCTGTTGAGTTGACTCGGCGCTTTTTAAAGCGTTAAATGTCGCACGTGTCTACATACATTTGATTAATAATTATGATGCTCTCTAGAAAACGTGTTGCGGGACTGAACGTGACGAACACGTGACTGTGACCCAATACTTTTTGTAACTCCAGCCTGTGATGGAGATCCTTACTCCGGCGGAATAAGTTACGTGATTTAACCCTCTATCACACGGCAAAAAACCTAGACTCAGCCAAATTGCAGTAATTCACAGACAAGAATTCAAGTGTTTTAAAATGATGGTATTTGTCCTTAAATAAGTAGAAAACCTTGTGGGAAAAGGAGAAAATGCTGGTTACCAGCATTTTCTCCTTTTCCCACAGTGTTTTCCCACAGTGTTTTCACAGTGTAGAAAACCTTGTGGGAAAAGGAGAAAATGCTGGTTACCAGCATTTTCTCCTTTTCCCACAGTGTTTTCAAAAGCCTTCTTTCTCAGGATCGTTAAAACTTGGCATTGTGCAGTAAAGGGTTAAATCTGCGGTTGGAGAGATGTCAAGCTTTGCACGAAAAGTAATTACTATTTACAAAATGCTAGATTATTATGTATACTCACTGAAATCTCTCTCGTCTTGGTCTATTCTGTAAGCTTCCGCCTGTTCTATTTCACATATATAGGGTAGGATACTTGTTGAGGACGCTCGACTCCATCCGTACCTCCCATCTGCAACAGTGAATGATTGATTGCATGGTGTTTTACACCGTTTTCAACATTATTTCAGTGATATCACGAGAGCTGACTTATTCATGTATTTCCTGGGTTTCACCAGTATTAGGCTAGGGCTCTGAAGTGTCTTGCCCAAGGACACTCCCACAAAAAACCCAGTGTATCCAATGAGGCTCGAGTCTGGAGCCTTCAGGTCACGAGTCCCACTTAGCCACACAGGAACCCCCCCCCCCATTCTGCAACAAACATGCTATACAGATTAACGAAAGATCACTTATTTTCAGTATTCTTTTGTATCAATAGAGCGATAATTCTGCTTCGATAATTGATTGATTGATTAATTGAATGGTGTTTTACGCCGCTTTCAACATTATTTCAGTTATATAACGGCGACAGCTCACATATTAATGTTTTTTCTGGGTGTTACCAGTACAAGGCTAGGGCTCTGAATCTGCTTCGATGAGTTTTTTTTTAACCAATTTTATCGACTTCGAGGATGAAGACTTTCGAAGACATTGTGAGAAAATGAGAAAATATTGGTCAGCAGTGTTTTGTCCTTTCCTTCAATGAAATCTACCCTTCCAACGACAAATTTTAGTCTCTGAGTGACATTTATCTGTCGTCTGCAAATGCTTTTATTTTGGACAAGTCTAAAATTTTGTCGTCTGGTAAAGGTTTAAACCACTAAAGTCTTGACTTACAAATAGCTCGGCTGTCAGTTTTAGAACCTGATTTAACCCTTATCCTGTTAAATAAGTTAAATAAAACTTTCAAGCCGGTAGTAAAAACCCGAATAATGTTATTTCAAACTTATTTTCTGAAGAAAAATATCACACCTCCTAAGCGGACAGTGTAGGTCTCAGATCAGACTGCACGTTCTGTGCAGTCTGATCTTGACCTACACTGTCTACAATAGGTCAGTGAGTCGCGCTTAACAGCCTTAGGGTTATAATTCTCGGGGAGGGGGGATATTTACATAAAAAGACTTTGAAAAGTAACTCAATCTGACTTCGTTCTTTATCTCAAAGGCCAGGTTGTTATTTTTCTTTTTAAACTGTTCTGCAAGTTTTGCGAAATTTTATAACAACAAAAAAGATAAACATCATTATCATCAAACTCTACCTTCAGACTTGTATACGATGCGCCTGTAGTTTTTCTGTCGATCTTCTTCATTAAACCACCATTGCCGGTCAAATTGTATATCTGTCCCGTCCCCCTCCCATTTCAAATCGCCGGTCGTTATATCGTATACCACTCCACTCGTGTACCACTCATATCTTATACAAAGAAACAAGAAATATCTTTATAAAAGGTAGACGGCGTAAATTTGCCAGCAAATGGCCAGGGGCCCTTAGAATTAACATGTCTACACTTTTTACCTCAGGGACCCTTAAAATAAACATGTTTACATTTTTGACCAATCGCAATTTTCTATTTATTCATTCGTTATCAGTACAAAAAAGTAGGTCAACAGCCAGCACATTCAGCTATGCCGAAAAAAATAGAACTACATGTAAGTTAAACATGTGGCATCAGCCACTTGTATGTATCAAGCAGTCAACTACACTAAGCACCCACAATTTTAAATTTCAAAATACTAGTTTTTGAGTATGTCTCTGTGGAACAGCCATCTGCCTTGGGAGTTAGTTTTTGTGTGATGCTTTTACACTTAACCTGCTAAATACATGTAAGTGAAATGAAACTTTTAAAATCGACAGTTAAAATCCAAATATTGCTATTTCAAAGTTATCATTTTTGGGAAAATATCACCTAATCGGACTGCGATGATCCAAGATCAGACTGCACGTTCTGTGCAGTCTGATCTTGATCTACACTGTCTGCAAAAGGTCGTCGAGTCGCGCTTAGTAGCCTAAGGGTTAAAGGCTGCTAAAAGACAAGTTTTAGTATACGATAAACTCTATTATATACATGTACCTACAACCATGTCTTTCCTCGATATCTATTTGTATTATACATTTTGTTTGTTTGATACTTAATGCTGTTTCCAACTCTATTTAGTTATGTTGCCGTGGCAAGATCGGAAACAAACAAACAAACAAACAAACAAACAAACAAACAAACAAACAAACAAGTGAAAAGAAAGGACAAAAAATCTGAATGTCTCCCTTTAAGAAAGAAGAATTTTTAAGAAGCCATAAATGTGGCAGATTTATAACGCCTCTCGAAACGTTATATAAATGTCGGAATTTTTCTTTAACTCTTTACAGGGCGATAAAATTTTCGACCATTTTAAATTGAAAGCACTGAGAAAGAACAAACTACATTCGATTCAAATGATCGGATTCGTTTTTTCCTGACAGGTAGAACATTACGGTAAGAAAATGCGAAAATGTTGGTGAAAAGGGTTTTCTCCTTTTTCCATAATGTTTAAAATGCATTTTTCCTTACGGATGTCAAAAAACGGGATTTTTTTGGTAAGGCGTTGATTTACGGTCTCGAATTGCAATGAATAGTCTCCTAACAACGGTTTCGAATCCGCAAGGAATGTCTTCCCATCACTGACAATTTAAATACAAAATTATCATTCCATTCAATCTTTACTAAACACCAAAATTTAGACCTGTCCAAATCAGATGCATTTGCATATAACAAATGGCTTGCAACACGCGAAAAGGGGCATTCGGACATTTGCGTAAAGTGTCGTCTCGGATCAGCCTGCGCATTCCGCGCAGGCTAATCCGAGACGGCACTTTACGACTACATTAGATTTTGTCTAACAGTAGACTTGCGAAAAACAGAAAATCGTCGTTTCAGACTGGTCTGCGAGGACTGCGCAGGCTGATCCGAGACGACACTTTACGCAAATGTCCGAGTGCCCGTTTTCGCGTGTTGCAAGCCAAATTAACTGTGTATCAAACAATGGGACTTTTTTCTAAAATTGTAGAAAGCACTGTAGGAAAACGAGAGAGAGAAAAGAAAAACTGAATACCAATACTCACTTTTTATTGCCAATGTTTTCCAAAGCCTTCTTCCTTAAGGTCGGTAAAAGGTTTACCTATTACCTTTTTGGAAGCAAAGGTGACAAAAGTAGATCTTATTCGTGAAAAGAAATTTCTCTTTTTGTCACAATCTTTTCACATGTAAAACTTTATAGTATCGTAAATCCGTTTTTTACAAGGATTTTTGCAATTTGATTTCGTCTCAGATTGAAATCATTTGACCATTTTTCGAGACTATGTGTGCAAAAGTGAAGGAGCGTGTTAGGTATCAGGCGGCTGGGAAGACCTTTAAATGTTGCACTTTTAAAGCTATGTATGAAGGGCAGATTGACCGAAAATCCTGTAAAATTTGAACCAGAATCAACACGATCCGCATCTTTTACTCTTCACCAAAGGACATAGTCTTAGACTCGTTCAGATTGAAAGCATTTGCATACGACAAATTATAATAATGTTGCTCATTTTTTTTCCATGACATGTAAGAAAACATTGTGGGAAAAGGAGAATATGCTGGTACCATCATTTTCTCCTTTTTCCAACTTTGTTTTCAAAAGGCTTCTTTCTCATTGTCGTTAA